>JAQQSE010000102.1:0-600000 GCA_035772565.1 Antheraea assamensis | reverse complement strand
ACAGGGCCAAATAATTCAGCTGAAGAGCGATCAGCTGCAGGCCGCGATGATACAGTATAAGAACGATCAAGGACAAATCGTTCAGGTCAAAAACGAAGGTCAACTCGTTCCTGGAATGATGATCAAGAGCGATAAAGATCAGATGGTCGATACCGTGATAACTGATCATTCGTACACGGAGCCGCCGAATAAGAAGATGAAAGTCGAAGATAAAAGAGAGGTTTGCTATTTAAATTAAGATAATGAACAAAATGCATATAGACAGACAATACACCATTTTTAGACACACCCACACACACAAAAGTTAGACATAAAAAGAACTTAACTTCCAATCGGCCAGTCACAAGTTTTTATTGTAGCTGAAAAGTATAACAACTACCCGGATTTTATTAATATCTGCGAAGTTAAAATACGTAACTTTAAAACATAAAATTTAGTTTTTCTTAAATTTTATTTTATCGTCTAAATACTTTGTTAATGTGAGTCGATATAGCGCTATGTTGTTTAAGATGATTTGCCTTGTTTAGGTAAGTTATCAAGAGATGGCGCTGTGCCTTGTTTTTGGTTTGTTTTATTTCACGATGATAATATTTTATGTAGTATTTTTTTTTGGCATGTCGTTATATTTTGCGTAATGTCGATTTAGGGTCTGCAAAGCGATTGAGTTTTTGATAGAATAATAATTGATATTTTTTTTGTATTATTTTGATATATGATATTTTTTGTATTTATCTCTTTCTCTCTCTCTCTCACTATTGACAAAAAAGAGACCGCTTGACAAACTGCGGTGTGAATCTAGTCGACCAGTCGATAACTTTTGGTTTTATTTGTAAATTTATTTCTTAAATATATCTATATATATTTTACTGAAATTTAATCAACGCAATTTGCCAGAGCGCATCACCTCAAGAGATTGTATCGAAAACTGCAGCTAACTTGTATGCAGCTCTCGCCGCTTCTGCATTAGAAGATGAGGAGGATCTGGTATGTCGTGACCATGATGTCGGTCATCAGATATCATTTGAATTTTCGCACTAACATGTATATAATCATTATTGCTTAAAAGAGCTGTTATTTAAAAAAAAAAACAATTAATAAGGTTCCCATGATTATAGTGGAGGGGGTTATTTAGTTTGAATTTTATTTTTATTATTTCGTATTTACATGTATATATATAATTTTTTTTTTTAATAATTTATGTCGATTGCGCCAAAACTTGATAAACTTTACTTAAGCAGATATAATTTTGCATGGCAATTACACAATACAAAGACACTTAAATGAATCAATTTTAAAGCTTTTTTGTATTCATATATTTCGGTAAGAATGTTAAGGTCATATTGACGTACGTCGTGTTGATGTTTGACATTAAAAAATAGCGGGTGCAACTTAGCGCACAGGTGACACTTCTTTGGCGATATAAAAACAATTAAAAATTTATCTATAACATGCCTTTGTTTGCGTGAGCGTATATTTGTCTTATTCTATCACGTGTATCTGTCTCTCTCGGTTTATAGTATAGTTCTTTCTCTTCTCATATTTTGATGTCCTTTTTTATATCAAACGTCCTATATATAATATTACTGATAAACGCGAAGAAGTCTCACTTGAGGAATTCGAATGTGATGTAATTTATAGGAAAATATTTCTATTAGGTCCTAGCATAGGAAATTTGCGTTTTATATGGACAAAGTAAAACGAAAACAAAAATAATTAATCAAACTATATGCCAGTATTCAGTATCTTAATTAACCATATTGTAGGTAAAAAAAAATATCCAAATTTCGAACAAAAGCGATAATCTGTTGGAGTAAGGTACGTTGAGTATGATGGAAGTCGGAGATTTCGGAATCTTCTAATTTAGCGACCGTCTGTCGTGAAGTGTCGAGTCTATCGTTGTCCTGAAGTAACAGTGGGTTACAAGAGATTGACTAGTCTACGTTGGTTAACGGTTAACGTCTCCATCGTGGCTTGCAGTTGATGACAATACAGATTTGCCATAATGATCTGGCCAGATTTTAGGAAGCTGTAGTATATAACAGCAGCATTGGTCCACCAAACAATCACCAATACTTTTTTCTGAGTCAGCTTTCAATTGGGACAAGATTTGGCTGGTTCCCCTGGGTTCGACCACGGTGATAAGCGTTTCCGATTGTTGTAAAGGATTAATTTTTCGTCACAAGTAACGATACGATCCAAAAGTTCCTCGTTAATGTGACGCAGCATTCAATGCAAGTTGGTCGGTGTGCTTAAGTTAATTCATGCGGTAACCATTTCTCGAGCCATTTCACTTTTCCCAATTTGTTTCAAGTGAATAAAAATAGTTTTATCACTCACATGGAAGCCTTTGATGTGGCTTTCATTGGATTCGCTTCCATTATCACCTTTAATTCTGCATTACCGACTAAGATATCCAACCGTCCACGGGGTTTGTTTTGTAGGTCAAAATTTCCAGAACGAAAACTTTGGAATCGAAAATGTACCGTGCTTTCTTTAACAGTAGTTACCCCCATACAAATCATTATTCCCTGGAGCTCTTTCTGCAGCGCTGATACTACGGTTCAACTCGTATTCGTAAATAACGCGGATATTTTAAGTTTTCTGTTTTATGTCAAAACAAAATGAATTGGTGCGAAAACAAATGAATCACTAAATTCCAAACACAAATACACAAGTCTAAATTTGAAGTCAATCAAATTTGGAACTCCTAACCGAACGCCGAATATTTGAGATCAAAGTGGCCAGTTCGACGAAACGCCAATTTCATATGTAAGGACATCGAAATTTCATATGTAAATGTGTAATGATTTTAAAATGTTCGCTATACTCATTTATACATATCACTATTTATTTGAGATAACGGATTCAAGTTAACACGTAGTTGTTTCATTTAAAGTGCTTATTAACACAAATGATTATAACAAATTAAAACGCTACTAATTGCTGATATATTAAGGCTTTTACACATTACCTGTAAGGGCATTCTTGTAACGCTACTTGATCTTAACCTCAGAAGAATTCTACTTGAAAGGTAAATCTACTGTAATTTAATTAATAATCGTTAGTCGATACGAGATACTGCCGACTACTGTGGCATTGTAGAGGTCAGATGACATGGACAGAGTTGAAGGTTCAACACTTGCAAAAAAAAAGGAAGCCATTGTTCAAAATTCCACTATTGAAAATGCTATACATTTTTAAACTTTCAGCGATTTAGGGTAAAGCGCTCGTTTCTTTCCACGTACAAATTATTAGCTATGGTCATGACGTACGAGCTAAGTTTATTATAAAATGAAAAAAATAGAAATATTATTTCTCTAGAATTCTGTGGTAAATAATCCACGTTATATTTTTTTCCATGTCTGTGCTATCGTAGCGGCTCCAAGGTCTGCTATTAGCGGGAGTTCTACGCGCTAAAGTTTACAAGCAAACTGTACGGATTTTTCTTTATTACATTGTGTAGATAGATGCTGTAGTGTCTACATTTTGTCGAAACTGTAAGGCAACAATCTGACCAATAGAAATGATCTTTATGACTTCAAAGAGAACACATTCTTAGAATTTAATTCAATTTTGTCGATAAGATTTTTGTTTTAAGGGCTTAATTCTTTTTTGAAACTTTATTTAATTTAGAAACTTCGGTCTGTGAAAACAAATCATTCCCATCGAATTCTAACTACAATATTCCAAATAATAATCACAGATGCAGCCAAGATCTTATGAAAGGTGCATTAATTTTATTATGTGCTTAGATCTACAAAGAATATGATGGCTTTTAGTACACTAATCTAAACGTTCACAAAACGTTCCTACTTGCATAAATCACAAACTTCCATATAATTTTCACTTCCACACTCGCAAGTTTTAGCCATGATTTTATTAAAGAATCATTGCTTATGTTCAATTTACGGAGCTTTTTTTTTTTTTTTTTTTTTTTTACGTGGGGAAAACCATTATGGATACCCACCCTCCCGGGGGAGAGGATGGGTTATGTCCGACTCGCACGGACTAAAACCCCACGGTGTACCGACAGACCGTGTTGTTGGGGCGGCAAGGGATCGTTCTCGCTAATCACCTTGAATAGCCGCCCCAACGGTCCGCCCGGCGGAAGGTGGCCGCCGGGCTCCTACCTATAGAGAGGCAGACTGGGTACACACCAGCTGCCTCCCCTCGTCCGCCGGACCTGTGCAATGAGAGGATGAGTCCCCCGACTACATCCCCTCAGGTCCGGCTACGGTGGCGGGAGGAGTTGGGCAAAGCGCCGCCTCCTCCTGCCTGTCCTCCTTTGGCGGAGACGGCCACTTAGAGGATCTACCTCTCGGGCCCTCTCCGCCGCCTCCTTTTGCGAGATGACCTCCTCGCAAAAGGAGGCCACAGCTCGCCACGCCTGTTCGCTGCCGAGCATGGACAGAACCACGCTCGGCAGCGACAAATCTGCTCCCACCACCGCCGTCAGAGTGCGGCGCTCTCCCTCCCACGCAGCACACTCAGACAGAGTGTGCTGCGCGGTGTCCACGTCAGCGCCGCACTCATGACAGGCGGCGGTCGGCTCCCTGCGAGCGATCTGGTGCAGGTACCACCCAAAACAGCCATGGCCGGTGAGTACCTGCACCAGTCGGAACGACAGGGAGCCCCAACTCCTCCCCAACCACTCCCGCAGGACCGGGCGGACGGCGTCGACGGTGAACGTCCCGAAACGCGCGTCCGCCAGGTCCTGCATCCACCTTCCCGTCGCCTCCTCCTTTTTCTCCCTCCGTTTCGCCTCGATCTCCCTGGGAGCCGGAGGCTCCCCACTACGCTTCCTCGCCGCCGTGAATTCATACACGGCGGCGAGAACTCCCGCCTCTAGCTCCCAAGGCAGGGAGCCGGTGAGCGTGAAGGACGCCGCCGAGGACACCGTCCGGTACGCCCGGATTGCCCTCAGTGCCACCGTGCGCTGCGCACTACGCAGCGTGCGCACGTTGGCGGCACCGAGGGCATCAGCCCAGACTGGTGCCCCGTAGGCGGCCATCGCCCGCACGACTCCCATAAAGAGTCGACGGCAGTTGGGGAGCAATCGGCCGAGTGCCGCCGCCGCCCCAGCAATTCGCGGTCCGAGCCCAGCAAAGTGGGGCTCGAACCGCCAGCGCCCGTCCAGGGTGAGGCCCAGATATTTCATCTGGGCCGATACCCTGATCCGGGCGCCCTCCACCATTATGTGGGCCCCAGGTGGTGGCCCTCGCCGAGGCCCATGGAAAAGTATGGCCTCGGTCTTCTTGAGGGCCACCCTGAGGCCCAACCTCCTAATGCGCCTGACCACGAGGGTTGTGGCCATCGTGGCCAGGCGCTCCACCTCCCGCCATTCCCCCCCCCGGGCCACGACTAGGGTGTCGTCCGCGTAACAGATTAGGCGCGCTCCATATGGGAGCACGCCGCGGAGCACCCAGTCGTAGCCCATGTTCCACAGGAGCGGCCCCAATGCCGACCCCTGTGGAACCCCCCTGTTTGTGGGCCGGCGAATCATCCGCCCGTCGCCGTCTACGTAAGCGACCTCCCTGTCCTCGAGGTACGCCTCCAACAGCCGCCGCAAATACGGGGGCACTCCGAAATATCGGAGTGCCTCCCGAATAACCCCGTGCGGCAGGCTGTTGAAGGCGTTGGCGATGTCCAAGGACACCGCCAAGACCCTATCCCCCTGGGAGGTCGCCTCCGCAGACAGCGACTTGAGGAGGCACAGGGCGTCCACCGTGGAGCGCCCTGCCCGGAAGCCGTACTGCGCGTCCGATAGATTTGGCCCCGTCCCCTCCAATTGCTGGACGACCCGGCAGGAGACAATTCTCTCCAATGCCTTTCCGGCGTCGTCCAGCAGGACAAGGGGCCGATAACCGGACGCGCAGTCCGGAGGGCGGCCCTTCGCCATAAGGCAGAGCCGCCCTTGCTTCCAGGGCTTCGGGAACTGTCCGACCGCCAAACACCGGTCAAACAGCTCCCGAAGCCACCCCCCCAATTGGCCCAGTGCTAGGCCGAGCACCCGACTCGGGACCCCGTCAGGGCCAGGCGCTCTCCGCCTGTTGAGGAGGCGCTCAACAGCCCTCCCCATCTCCTCCTCCGTTATTGGGGGAGGACCGTCGTCAAGCGCCTCCTCAACCTCCATCCGAGGCGGAGGCATGGGAGGAGCTGGCAGCAGCGGAGGATCGGGGAACAATTCTCCCACGACCCTCGCCACCACCTCCGGCCGGAGGGTTTCCGTCACCGGGGGCGCCCAGGATCGCAACTTCTTGCGCACGATTCGATACGGGCGCCCCCAAGGATCTCCCTCCAGCGTTTGAAGCAGCTCCTCCCATGCCGCTTCCTTCGCCCGGCTGATGGCAGCCTGCAGGGTCTTCCTGCACTCCCTGTAGCTGCCATACAGCCGGGCCTCCACTTCGGGGTCCCGATACCGCCGTCGGCGGCTGCGACCGAACAGCCGCCGGGCCGCGGAGCAGGCCGCACGGAGATCGGCGATCTCCGGCGACCACCAGTACACCGCCCGTTTGTCTGGGCGGCGTACACTCCGCGGCATCGACGCGTCGAAAACCTCCGTGAGGGCACCACGGAGGCGGGCTGCGGACGCGTCGACATCATCTTGAGGGGGGGGCATGGCCCACGCCTGGGCGATGGCCGCCTCTTCCGCTAAGTCACGGTTGAGGCGGCTCACCGCCCAACAGGGGAACTTCGCGCCGCTCCGGGGGGGGGGGGGGTGCCGATTCCGGCTTGGGAGGTAGAGACCTCGAACCTGATATATCGGTGGTCCGATAAGGTCTCCACCTCCTCTAGCACCGTCCACCCCCGGACACGGCGTGCGACAGACGGGGTGGCAAACGAGACGTCTACCACCGACCCCCCGTTATGCCGCACGCACGTGTGCACGTTCCCCTGGTTGAGGAGGGACAGCCCCACTTCGGCTGCCCACTCCTCAACGGCCACGCCCCTCGGGTCCGTGGCTGCCTCTCCCCAGGTCCTCGACTTGGCATTGAGGTCACCCATGAGGACCACTGGGAGTGGCACCAGCCGCCTAACTGCTCCCTGCAGGGAGTCCAGGAACCGCTCGAACTCCCGCAGTGCTCTGTTTGGGGAGAAGTACGCCCCCACAACGGCGTACCCTCCCCAGGCGGCTGCCACGAATCCCGCCCCTCTCTCCCTCACCGCCAGGGGCGAACCGGATCCTGTCGTGATCACCACGGAGCCATTCAGGTCCCCGGCCTAGTGTGGCCGGGAAGGAGCAAGGTAGGGCTCCGTGGCAACCGCAAGCCCTATTCCCCACTCCACCACTGACTGGACAAACAAGTCCTGTGCAGCGGCGGAGTGGTTCAGGTTCGCCTGGAGAAAGCTGACATGGGCTCTATCCATTAGTGTTCCATGTCAGCTTCCTCCGGCCTGGCAGCTTCTCTCCTGAGGCCTGTTCCCACTACTGGGGAGGCCCTGCCCTTTACGATGGGGGGTCTGCAGTTGCGGCTCCCCATTTGGTGCCCCGAGGGCCTCCCTGTCTCGGCGCATATGACGCAGCGCGCGATGTCCACCTTGCAAGTCGCCGCCATATGCCCCGACTCACCGCAGCGGTAACAGGCCTCTCCTCTGTTGGACGAGGAGGGGCACATGGGGCGGGTGTGCCCCAAGCCCATACATTTGTAACACCGCATGGGCTTCTCGTCCAACAATAGCACCCGCACCACACTCCATCCAATGAGGAGCTTGCCTACCTGGGTAAGCTCTTTAGCTGCTGACAGGGGTAGGGACAAATGTATTGCCCCCTGTCCACCCCAATTACGCCGAAGTTCCCCAATCCTTATTTGGGACTCCCCACATTTGGTTTTATTCGCCACGACCGCCAGCACCTCTTCGCGTGACACGGAATCGTCTAGACCGACGATTCGAATGTCTGCCCTCTTGACTGGCCTGACGACCGTGGCGATATTTGCCAAAGCCACCTCCAGCTTTTGAGCAAGCTGGTCAGCTTGCTGCCCGCCTTGGGAGCCAGGCAGTTCAATAATTCTAGCTCCCGTGGCCGTCTTCCTCACACGGAGATCATCAATCCCCATTTCAGCGAGAGGAATCGCCTCTCGAGCTTTCAAGAGGGCCGCCCTGTAATCTACTCCTCTCTCAGCTGCCTCCGGCTGTAGTGTGATCACTACTGCAGCTGAGCGAGGAGTAGCCGGAGGTTTACCTCTCTGTAAATTAGCTGCAGGCCTCGCCACTGTGACTGCCGGCGCAGATTTAGCCGCTGGCACAGTCGTAGTCTTCGCCTTTTGTCGGCGGGTCACAGTAACCCACTGTGAGTCAGACGCAGCTGCAGCCGGGTCTGGAAGATGTGCCCAATTTATCCCCAGCGGGGTAGCACTGGGACCCGCTACCACTGGAGAGGGACCATGAGACCCTCTGGCCGGCTTAGCAGCCCTTGACATGGGCTGAGAGGCGCCGCCGAAACCTTTCTTTTTGTCCGCGGCCAGGGGTGGGCGCACAGGCACCTCCGGAAGCAGGCGCCCCTCCAGGTTCTCCAGGCGTGCATTTAACATGTTCCCCAAAGATACCTGGAGTGACCGCTCCAGCCGGGAGACAGCTCCCGCAAGGGCCTCCTCCCAGTTAGGGATTGAGGTCTCTACCACTGCTGGCGCCGGGGGAGGAGGTGGTGGAGGCATCTCTCTAATTTCATTGGCCTTCCTCCTCCAGGCCAACACCTCTGCCTTGAGGTCCTCCACTTGCCGCCTGAGGTTCTTCGTCTCCCTCGAGAGCTTGATTACCTCCTCAGCCTGTGTGCGGTCTGCAAGAGATTCCACCACCTCTTGTAGAATTCTTGCAGCCCCTTTCAGTTCCTTTACGCAAGGACCCTTCAGGTTTTTCGATATGCGGCAAACTTCGTATATAGCCGCAACTTTCCCGCCCGCTATTGCCTTTAAGCGCTCAGCATCAAGAGCGTCCACATCAATCACAACAGCCGGAGCCGGAATGTCGCACTCATTCCCTGAACTGGCCGCACTAGTCGTACTAGCCACGCTAGCCACACTAGCCGCACTAGCCGCCCGACTGGTCCCTCTGACACAGTCCGTCGCCATTACTGCCAACGCTCGGTCAAATGAGCCATCAGCCTCCCCCACAAGACCACGACCACTCCCACTCCTCAGGAACCTACCACGCTGCTCCTTGCTACTCCTACCCCTGCGTGAAGTTCCCACCTTGGGCCCTTCTACCTCCTCTATCTCCGTATCGGAGTCAAAAACCGTCGCAGAAGCAGTCGTTCGTTTAGACGGTATCTTCGCCCCGGGCTTATTCCCGGGCTTAGCCTCGGGCTGGCCCGTACTCATGCTATCTCGAGGACACCAGTGTCCTCAAGACAACCATGAGACAACAATCAAATCCAGTAAAACACGCGAAGTCGTTCGGAAAAGAAATCAACAGTCCAGAGAATACAAGCCAGGTCAGGTGAGAAGACTAGTTCGGAATCCAAAAGAGTAAGCCAAAGTCAAACAAAAGGAAGCCAGTGTAGTTACAAAAACCCAGACAAAACTAAAAAGTCTAATCTCGGTCCATAAAGCAAGCCAAGTCAATATCAGATAAGAAATCTACCGCCAAAAAAAAAAAAAAAAATGCCAAATCGCGCGCAAAGTCAAGTCCAGAGTCCGAAAGCAGTAAAATAACCTATATTATGCTACGTCCACAACACTAACACAAAACTACCACAACACGAAAACAAAAACCGAATAACATCTATGCAGCGATGTATTTTACAAAGCAGCGCGGTGCAGAGCGACGTAGACACCCACTCGCAACGGCGCACCGGCGCGGACTTCCTTGGGTCAACCGAAAGCATGTCAGTCCTATCGAACTCTTAACCTTAATATTGACAATGCTGGCTTAACATTAATAGTAAACTTTCATAAAATCTTGTCCTGCATGCTTGTAGGTACAGCCAAGGGTTCATGAAAGTATTCTTGATTAAATGCAATTGACAGATTTTATTCAACAGAGAACATGTCAGTCCTGTCGAACACCAACTTTAATATTTACAAAACTAGCTTAGCATTGATAAGAAACCACACAATCTTATTCCTCATACTCGCAGGTGCAGCCAAAATTATATGAGAAATGCTTTATATTAAGGTTACACTGATGTAATTCTTATCGACTAAGTTGAATTAAATAAATAGTTCTTAGTATCATTTTTCGGTCATTTTGTCGTCTAATACTAAGAGGCCAATGTAAAATGATTTAGTATCGTAGTTTTTGTTGTATGAATTATATCGGCCGTGTGTTTACATTAGACTAGTTCGTTTATATACTTATTAGTTACCACCAAAGCAGGAATCCGTGGATATGATGCCGCAGTCAGTATTGATGGGCGGATCCGGTGACAACACTTCTGTTCTCATACAAGAACCATTATTACAGGTAAATTATTTTTGTTACCGAATCAATTTGTTTATTTATGCTCATGGATGGCTGAGCTGAACAGCTGAACTAATAGTATAAAAGCCGCAAAGCAATTTGTTAGCCAATTACAAGCTATTAAAAGTTACTGAGTTATAAAAGAACTTTAATTACTATAAGCGCAACTGTTACTGATGCTGGAATAATGAAAGACAAACATTTAGATAACAATACATTCCGCTACTAATCAAAGAAAGTAAGCGTCTAGGAAAATACTCATTTAAAAAAGGTCAATGTCAAGCTGCTTACAAAATTCATTATAATCTTATCTATAATTGAAAGAAGCAAACTGAACACATAATAAAGGATGAAGTCTCTTCTATTAAATTGCCGTATATTTTCGGAGTTTATTTTATCTTTGTTGTTAAATTCATTTTTTTTATTAAAGAAATGTGTTAAATGAAAAGTTAATATGGGTTAAACATCTTGTCCTTTTTATTTTTAATTAATTTTATTGTTTTCAAATTGTTAATAACATTTACTAATTTAAGTATGCTTACTTTATATTTAAAAGCAAATTGTAATGTTAAAAATATTATGGTTCATACCATAGAACAGGATAAGTTTGTTCTCGTTTTATAATATATTCAGGTATATATTACAGGTCTCTTTATCGATTTTAGGTTCAACAACCATCAATGCAAGTCCAGCAACCAACTCTGCAGGTTCAGCAACCAACTCTGCAAGTTCAACAACCAACCTTACAAGTTCAGGCTTCTGCAATCCAGGTATTTATTTTTTTAATATAAATAGTGCAAAAAATATTTTTATTGTAGTTAATAAAAGTTGTTGTATTTTTCATTTTGTAAGTTATTTTTAGTGTTTATTAATTTGTAATAGGTTCAGCAACCAACACTACAAGTTCAGCAACCGATACTTCAAGTACAACCAATGGACGTGCAGAACATTATTGCGTCACAATCTGGACAATTATTACTTCAAGGTAACTTATTTATACAACTTCTTTTTATTTGTGCAATCCTTTTTATTGAAGGTTATATTATCAATGTCAGTCAATATCAAGTGAGTATTTCTTACGCTATACAAAGTCAGTTTCTTCTTATAAAATTAGCAGTTTAACAAAACTACATTTTATGGTCGCCCAATCGTTTTGCTTGGAATACTATAATTTTTTTTCAATAATAAATCTAAATACCGTCAACCTGAATCTTTTTTTTTATTAAATATTATTTAGAAACAAATATATAAGTTTTATTTAATCTATAGAAAAGGTTATAACGTCCCAAGCGGCTCAGTTCATGCAACAACCCATGCAGATTATAGCTACACCGAGTACTTCGCAAGGTAAAGTTTTGCAATTAGTATATTGTATTCTTTGTTCTTTCTATTATTGGTTACTTAAAAGTTACCTATTTTTTTTTTGCTAAATAAATAAGTCTCATATCACTTTCTCCCAGTTTTACTTTTTTTTTTTATATTACCGTTGCGCTTCGTCCTTATAGGGCGGTAGACTGGGTGCACAACCAGCTACCTCCTCTCGTCAGTCGAACCTGTGCAATGAGATCGTAGTGTAGTATTATTCAAAAAAAAGGGAAGTTAAGGTTTTCTTTAAAGCTCAATAACAATAAAACTAATAATAATTATAATAATAGAAATAAACAAACAAAATGACCTGAACGCTAAAACACCATCATTTTTTAGTTATAATTGTTAACGGGTTCTTCAATTGAGTATTGGTGAATATAATACTTTTTCTTATTTGCCGACGTCATATTTAATATTACAAATAACTTTCTGAAAATCTAACGACACTTAATATGTAGAAATCTATCAAACCCTTAGGCAATAGAGAATGACATGGAATTGTTTACTTAAAAATCATTACCTTATTCTGGGTAGTTTTTTGATACGATTTTTAAGATTAACCTTAAATTTGAAAATCAATGGGCTACATAATTGGTTAATGACTATAAAAATAATCTCAAATAGGTGGATAATAATTGGTTATTTGTCAACAGGTATAAACTATATTGCACAGAACTTGCCCGGCAATATGATGCAGAAAACTATCATTATTGTACAAGGACCTACAGGAGGGGGACCTCTTACTCTTACAGTGAGTAATATTAATTATTTTTGATATTTTCGTTGTTGTTCCCAAGATGAAATTATGATTTTTTTTTACTTAAATTAAATAGAAGGAATCATTTTATAGTATTTATGTAGTCAAAAAGTCGTTACGCCATTAATTAATTATCTTTATATAATAATTTATTCATATATTGTAAAATAATTGTAAAAAAAAAATTATAAGGTGAACAACCCAGGTGGTTTGGATGAGGCGACGCTAAACAGTCTCATAGCCCAGGCCACAGAGGCGTTAACGCAACAACAGATTATACAGGTTATAAATTTAACCATAGACAACTAACATTCACCGCTTACTCGTCATTCATTCATTCATTCATCTTTCTAACCTATATGTTTCATTTGTAACGTTCATTTCCTAGGGTATTTGACGCTGAAATTATATCGAATTATACCAAAGTAGCTCTACGCAACAGATAATATTAATATATCATTATATGTTAATGTTTTTGTGCTCGATGCATCCACGAGTAGAGTAGTTGATCGAATTGACATTTCCATGTTTGTGACGTCATAAAACATACAACATGGCGCCTAGCGCTTCAACGCAAGGTTACATTTTTATTATATAGATATGTAACTATTGTGATAGAAAATTGTATAGACTCATTAATAGTATATATTTTCTAACAGTTGGGCAGTTATAGAAGTGACTCAAATACCCTATAGTTAAATTTCACGCTTTTACTAATTTTCTTATCTCTCTTTGATGTGTAAGTAGTGATGTTTTTATATCCTTACTCGAATTAAATAGATCTTAGTGTGGATTATCTCAGAAGTGTTTATGGAATTTCTTAATATTTCTTAGAAAAATCCGCTTAGATATTTATGGTTCTGTGATTCTCATATATGGTGAGTTTGATGTTTTATTATTTAACGGAACTTTCGTTTTTCTTGCTTATGCATTTAATTTCCTTTGAATTTTACCAAGAAAATAATCAATTAGCCCGAGGAGTGGAGGTAAGATACTTACTATAATTGTGTATAAAAATGTTAGCTTATGCAATGTACTAATAATATATAGAAATCGTCACTAAGTATTTAAAAGAATATTAAAAAATATATATAGGTAAATCTTTGTATATGTTCGGACATACCAGTAGCATTACGAGATACAGCACAATTTTATTGCGTTATTATTGCACGGACAGAACACCGGCGTGATACAATCGACACAGCGGGTGATTGTGAGTCAGCCCACGCTTGTGAGCACATCACAGCCGATAACGATGGTCAAAGCTGCCATAGCTCAGGTTTTCATGCACTTTCTATGCCTGTTTTATACTGTAACTGCTGACTTTAGGTGTATTTTTAGTATAGCGATTACGATATTGTGTCCTGTAATCGGGATATGCTATTTTGTATTGGTGAGGCGGTGTTCGTAGTTTTTTGTTCAAGCATGGCCGCATTTTATTTTTGTAATGAGCGTTCGCCGAACGATAATTTTGTAAATTATCGAAAGTATATATTTTCCTCTTATCGTTGTGTGAGTTGGGGAAATATGTTAATTTATGTCCCCGGTTAATTTTATACATATATTAATTTGTGCTGTGACTATTCTATGAGATATTAATTATTATTTTCTCTGTTATCGTTGTAAAAAAATATATATTACTGATAAATATATCGAAATACTAATAGAGGCTGAAGTTTCTTTATGAGATAATTATAATTATTTATTTAAAATGGAAAACATATTATCGTGAATACAATTTTTTTCAGTTATCGTTGTAAGGTTAAGAGATATCGTATGATTATTTATTAATTTTATGGCCTTGGCTAATTGGGACTGAGTTTATTTTATGAGAATTAATTATTCTTTATTTTCCCCATTATCGTTGTAAAAATTTGGCTGCTGCTAATTCTTTTAATTCTTTCGAAGAATTTAATTGACGCCTTACTTTATGAAAATTGTATGAATACTTATTTACATTTGAAAATTGTACTATAGGTAATATTGATTTGATTTGTATTTTTTTTTTCTTATTTGTAAACAATAAGATTAGCAGTTTTCCAGTGTTAATGTAAAATGTACATGGATATTTTTTTTTGCATGATTTTTTTTTGCAGAATTAGATTTATTGTATTAAGTTATTAAAAGACGTACATATATTGGTTAAATGAAACATTTAAATGCATTCAATAAAATCCTAACCGGATTTTCGAATATCATTTGTGTGGGGGTGTTTGCTTTATTAAGTAGTTGTAGTGATAACGGTGGATTCCTTTTGATACTCTTTGGTCCTAATTTAATTTAATTGCTCCTGTAACTTTAAAAAATAAACGAAAAAAGTATATTATTGGCAAAAAGAAATGGCTAAACTGAAGAGTAGATTTTGCTTTTGATCCACGTATTTTGTAAAAATTTTGGTTATGGGATAGAAAATGTATTATAATCTAGCATTTAATGCTTGTACGGTTGTGTTATTAGTTGAGATTTATTTAGTTTCGTGTATTGCACGCTGATATATAATAGTGTTATTTATTTAAGTTTAGATGTGTCAATTGAAACCCACAGAATGCCCCACAAATGACACCGAGCCAACAACCTATAATAACAACCCAACCGCAGCCCCACAAAGCGCAGATCGTGAACCAACCACAACAGCAGCAGCAGATCGTCGTAACTCAAAAACAGCCTCCAGCTCTTATCAGCACTTCCAGCAGTAACCAGATAATACAGGGCAACCAGATAATACAGGGCAACCAGCAGCTGATGCAGGGGAATCAGCAGATAATAGCGGTTTCCAACAACCAGCCTATAATAATGAATGCTCCGATGAAGGCGAACGTGCACCGTGTCGTGCAGCCGGCCAGGAGCCAGGTCGTGAGTTCGCAACCGGCCCCGGTCAATCAAGTCTCGACAGTACAGACCGAGGTTAAAACAAGCGTTATACAGACCAATGTGGTAAGAAGAATTCATCTATTCGGTTTATATACAAAAGGTAAAATGTATGAAAATGTATGGAAGAGGTAGTCTTCTAAAAATATGTTATGGTCATAAATTACAGATTTTCTTCGCCCTTACGGGATTTTAGGTTTTTGAAATACACAACGTGAATTGATTTTTTTTACATACATTTCCATACAAACCATTATTATTATCATACATTAAGTTTTTCGTGTACTTTAATTATTTCTCTATGATATTTACTGTTTTTAGTATTTATTATTTATGACTTGGTGGATTTATAATGGCATAAAATATGACACACAAAATTTTCGTGTTTAATTATTTTGATATATTTTCTTTTGTACATAAATATTTAAGATAATAAACAATGCAGACAAAGTCGCATGTATCAGCTATATTTACCACACTTACCTCCATATCTCGACTGTTCTTTCAACCACGCATAGTTGATATCTATGGATCGATCGATATAGTTAAATTTATAGATCATCATAGTGCAACGATTAAAGTGATTTCTTTTTGAAATATTGTTTCAGAAATCCCAACAGCCGGTGATGAGGCAAGTCATCACCCGTCAGCCGGTGATGGTCGGCAACACTAAGATCGGTGATAAGGAACTTCTTGTTAATCAGCAGACACCAAGCCTTGAGGTATTCATTTAAACAAATATATTGACAGTGGAAAGAGTTTATATCCTTCTAACATCGATATAATATTGTTTGTAAGAATTTGTATGTATGTTTGAATGGGTTCAATTTTGAATGTTGTGGGCGGATTTTAATGACCCTATAATTTTTTTTAATGATTATTTGGAATATGATATCATGATATGAAATGACATACATGTATGCTATGCTATGGGTACGTATCCATACTATATTACCCGTGTTCTAAAATTTTTAATTTTTACATTTTTTGTGCGAAAAATGATGTGTATAAAAAGTGTTAATACTGAGATGACATCTGACAGGGGAGAGTGGATAAGGAAAACTTGTTGTGCTGATCCTACTTAGGTAGAGTAAGTGTAATAAGATGATGGATCATTATAGTTTTAAAACAGAAACCATGTACATCGAAACCGCCGGGCACCCCACCCCCCGCGCCCGCATCTGGACAGCACCCCCCCGCACAGGACGACACCCCCTGGATGTGCCATTGGAGGGGATGTGGAAAGTCAGTATCCTCATATTTTTACGTAAATTAAAAAAAATATTCTAAAAAATTGCCAACATTGCCTTGTTAGGTCATCATAGTGAGGCACCTGCTTAGTCTTGGATTATCATAAATCTATTAATATTTCAATCGCTATGCATTTTTTATTCAATAGTGGTGGCGTTCCCTGGAGTATTTTTAAAGTCCGAGGTCTTATGGATCTTTTTTGAAAATATTCTTTATCCGTTAAAAAAATAATTTTCCAAATAGCTGAAGTTCTGAGGTAACAAACATAAAAAAAAAACGGTGTTCACAGTTTGGCCGTTTTTGAAGTTGGTTATTGACAATTGCCAATGGCTATTGACAACAGTTAATAAAACGAGTATTGTGAAATAACACAATGGCGCGGCCTAGTTAATTATTGAGATGAAACCGATAATAAGACGTAACCTTGAAGTTTATCCGAGTTTAACTGTTGGTTCCGTCCGGTATCGATTAGAACGTTCCCGAACGCGGCGGAGGTGCTGACGCACGCGGCGCGCACGCACTGCCCGAGCGCGGCGGGCGGCGAGACGGCGTGCCAGTGGGCGGACTGCGACCGCGTGCCCAGGAAAACCTTCGCCCTCCTCAACCATCTCACCGACAAGCACTGTACACCACAGGTACCGGCAGAAACCTCCAAAATATTTACATACAATAGGTTTATTAACCAAGTTTATCTCAATAACGTTCCTTTTGCATGACATAGAAAAAAAAAAACTCAATCGCTCAGAATAAACCCCCGGATGATGTTGTGAAATTAAAAAAAAATTTAAAAACAGTCCGCCATTTTTTAATCTGGGTCTTAAAAAATCAACCGAGGGGTTTAAGTATATTCGAGTCCTTTTTTGTTATTTCATAGATTATTACAGCATAAATAACATATATGACTATATATATAAAAGACAAAATTATGGTTGTTCAATAGATTTATTTCAAGCGGTCTGCGTTTCTTAATGCGAAGAAAATGACCGTATTTTGTTCTTATATAATTTCGTTTGACTTGTACAGGCCTTAAAAACCCTTTTCAATTCTCGTCGTCACACCGCAATCGAAGTGGAATCGAACAAACCGACATCGGTTAACTATCCACCCAACGCGGCTTTGGCCGCTCTCAACAAGCACGCATCTGATATGTTCAACCCGAGGGAGCTCATGGTGAGAATTACATTCATTGGTAAAATTCATTAAAAAAATACGATTTAAAAGTAAAGATAATTATTACATACATATATACTGTGATACCTTTATTTTACCTTATTAATACCTTACTAAAAGTATTAAGGAAAATAATTTGAAACTTTTCGTTTTTGGTTAGTGCATATACATATTTTCGAACATAGTTTCGAATATTTGCGATTGAGCTAGAGCTGTCGGTGAAGGATAACATCGTTATAGAATTATAGCATGGTGGTTGGGCTTTTTCCGAGTTTGCCGCACGCTAGCTATCACACCGATCTAACAACTCTAGGTGTGTTCCAGCAGATGGATTAGAGAACCAGTTCTCCTCCAGGCTTAGCGCGTTCACCAACTTAGACCACATCGTCATTTAACATCAGATGAGATTGTGAACAAACACTAAAGCCGGCAAAATTTAAAAAAATTTGGTTATATGATTTCAAAAAAAAAAATGTCGCTGACAAACAAACATACTAGCGAAACAGATAACTTTCCTATTTTTAAGGCTATTGAAAACTAGCCTATATATTTCCCACTATTCGACCAAGGTGAAGTTATACAACGAAAAATGTACATTAATTTGTATTCCACATTCTCATGGTTGTATACTTAAATAATATTTCTTAACTATTCAGATTCCCTTACGATCTCTTCTCTCACCTCAATCGATAATCTGATTAATATTAGTAGATTTAAATAAATGAATGATCCGTCCGTAACGGTCGAATATCGACCATGATAAGGAGTACGAACTTTTCTCTTTACCTGCTGAAAGTTAATATTATTATTATTTATATTAAGTATTGTACAAATGAGATTGTAGTCGTAAAAAGTTAGAAAATAATATCAGGGATAGGGACTTATAAATAAGGATTTTTCGATTTGCAATGGTATGAAAAAAAAACCAAAACTTTTTAAATCGATGGCACTAAAACTCATCTATAAGCACACTAATAAGAGGAATTAAAGAAAGTAAAAACGAATAGAATCGATAATCGAAAAAATTGTAACTCGAATCGGCAGAAATCTAATCGATATTTCGCTTCATACGTTTGGTGATTGGTACATTTTTCATTGACATTATTAAATTCTGTAAAATTCAGATGTCCATCGTTATTATTCTATCTCTTTTTATTATTTCCCAGTAATATAATAGAAGGCGTATTTACGCATAAAATAATATCTAATTTATTTAAATAATATATAGTCTATATATACAACCTTTTGTATTTATACTTCTTCCTATTTATATATTTAATTTAAGTGTAGTTAAAAAATGAGCTTTTGAAATGTTTTATTACTTTATTTAATTGACAAAGTTTCGGTCAAATATGTAATCATTTTTAAAAATAATATATCTACTGAAATTATCGTTGATAAATCTTATATTAGTGTTTAAATTTATTTTTTTTTCATAAAAATATTAATTAATTTCATTTATAAAGTTACATTTTATTATATTGAAATAAAATTAATATCGAATTTATTAAATAAAATAAAGTAATTGAAATTTACTCTTTAATTCAATCAGTTATTTTATTCTCATATTATTTCATTGGTTTCTTATAAAGCTTTATATATATGTATGACGTGGTAACTTGTGAATAAACTTTTAAAAAAAATATTTGGTACAAAAAAAAACCCTTCAGAAACGAAGTTCCTTATGCTTTTTCTTCAACTTCTATTGTAATTTGATATGGAGATTTGGATATTATATATCTCCTTATATATTTTCGTCACGTAAAGAAACAGCGTTATGAGACTTTCATGTGAATCTATCGCTCTATCTCTCTCTTTGCGTAATCGATATGTTTTTATTTTTTATCATTTTTCCAATGCAAATAAAGTATGGAAACAATTCAAGAATTTTAATTTAATATTTTGGAGAAATTATTCATTAATCTAACATTTGATATAAAATAGTAAAAAAGAAACGAAAAAAATATAAGTTTTAATGAAATTTCCACGTATTCAGTATTGGGGTTATACAACCGGCAGCGCACAATGCTCGCTGTATGCATTTCGTAATTCGCACTCATAAACACACACTATATAATAGAAAGAGACGTAGAGAGAGAGAGAGAGAAAGAGAGAAGATGCCACGGAGGGCGAAAGTTAGAGGACCATAACGATTTATGCTTACGTGACGATTTCCACTAGTCGTTTATTACCGCAAGCCGCGTTAAGGAACTTCGTTTCGGTGACGTTTAGTTTCATTCATAATTTACCACGTGACAAGCGCCTCTCCGGAGGTGTAACCGCACACGTAGTGACGTCACTAACGTGTCCGTGTTTGCGCACGCAGCACAGGGCCGAGCACACTCGCACCGCGGACCACACGGTGAGACCTCGCACCTCCTACCTCTTATCGCTTGCTTTTGTCTATATGTTCGTTTGTGTGTGGTGTGGCCATTTAATTTTACAGAATATTTCTTCCAAATGCACGATGAAAATTTAAATTTTCGAATGGTCCACATCTTTAACCAAAATTCTTCACGAAAACTGATTATGTTACGTAAAAAAGTAATCGTGTTTCAAAGCCCCCGTTTAAAATAACGTTTTGTATAACCTGGTATTTCTTATAAATAATAAAAAACCTTTGTGAAGCATCTGGTTCATTTTTAATTCATGCATAAATTTCTGTTCAAATAAATGGTAGTCGTAAATAGGAATATTTATGAAGGTGAATCTTTTTTTATATTGTCTCTAATCAGTCGGTTACATTTTTTTATATTAGAACGGCGGTAGATTGGCGTAGGAGGTTTACTAAAAAAAAAAAATTAGGGACCTGGATATAATTCAGGTCACGAGGCGATGACGTCATTATATAGTCTTACTTTTGGAAACACAATTTAAATATTTCAAATAAAACAGTAAGAGAGATAGATATATTTTTTATGTGTTATATAATCTAGGCATCTGAATAAAAGTTTGAATTATGTTAACAAAACTGTTGCGTCTTTAAATTGATGTATATATTTTGAAGTGTAATAATAATCAACTAATTGAAAAATGTTCATAAGCTACGCCTTTTAATTACAGATACTCCTAACAAATGACATAAAACTGGAGTATTAAGGGAGGAGTACATATATAAGCAACATTTTTTTATTTTATTCTTGTTTTGACTTATCTTATAAGCGGTATTAAAATGACATGGTTGGAGTTCTCGCTGAAAGATTTCAAACTGACTGACACATAATTTTTGTTAATATATGATAAATGTATATGGTAGAAGTTAATTCTGTGGTCCGGTGAAACTGTGAAGGCCTTGCCGGGTTGACAGTGTAGTCAGTTCGAAAAAAAAAAAAAAAAATATTAAGAAAAAGAAGTTAATTCTCAGTGAGCTTGTTCGATTTATACTTAACCAATTTTATTTGCATATTGTAAAGACATTCATTGTTCGAATAATTGCAATCATTGCGTGTCAAATCGACCAATTTTAAACTGGACCCCTTTCGATTTTGATCGAATATTTTTTCTACAAAATTAAAAGCATTTTTTTTTTGGTTTTTGGATGTAGTTTTACCAAAACAATATTTATAGATATCTTTTAGTTTTTTTAATTTAAGTAAACTTTTTTTTTTCCAATCGTTACAAGATACCAAAAAAGTATCTGCCCGTTTTATTTTGGTCACCATTTCTTCCGAAACTGATCCAAGTTTTTTTATTAAGTAAAAAAATATTATATTGGCAAATTTTTTGAGGGAAATAATAAATTTCTCAAAAAACTGGTATCTATCATAAATTTATTTGTATATCTTTTTTGGAAAGTACATTTACTAAAGAAAATATTGAAAAAAAAAAACACGTTGCAATTATTCAATTTCTGAAAAGGTTATAGCTATTTGAAGAAAAATAAGTCTTTTGTAAAATTAAAAACATTCTTGGGTTGGGATAAAAAATCCTGCAAAATGTTTGACAAACGGAAAACAGTGGTATTTCTACTATCGTAAGAAGAATAAATCGTTATTGTAACTAATGTTGTAAAGACAAATGTGAATTTTGCTCGTTGGTCTGTTTATTACGCTTTCAAGCTGAAACTCCTCAACCGATCTTCATAAAATGAAAATCATACACTTTGTCAGGGGTACAGAAAAGGACGTAGGGTACATTGCATCCAGACAAGCAGTATTGTTCCCTAGCTGTAGGTTAAGTGTACGATAACGCGAGCTAAGCCTCAAGCATAACGATAAAAATGAACGAACAGTAAAATGTAGCAGTAGCTTTTAGTCATAAAAGATAAATAGCCTGTAGAGAAATCGTATGGAAGTTATTCTGCAGGAGTTTGAATATAGTAATGCATATTTGTGTGTCCACGGATAACAAGGGATTTAACTTCGAGCAAAAGAGATATTACGACCTCTACGTCGACTTGGAATATAGATCGTTCTCGGAGATATTGTGTATATGTACGTATGTGCCTTGATCGTCTGACTGTTGACTTGGTTTGTGGTATTGACTTGGTGAATAATTTTAATAAAAAGTTGCCATTTTTAATACGCTTAATTTATACTGGTAATACTTACAGCATTAAAATTAAGACTGAAAAAATGTACATTTTCCATGGGCAACATTTTCCATGTTGTTTTTACTGTGTTTGATAACAATTGTTTGTTTGTGTTCTTTCAATTATAAAAAAAGATTTAATATGCAGTAAATGTGTATATGGTTTGTAAGTAATGAGTGATATTTATAGTTTTTTTTTGCAGTTCTATGGCATTTCAGACGGTAATGTCTTAATCATAAATTAGTGTTATAAAAAGTTTTTTTTTTGTATTCGTGTAGTTCAGAGAATTTTTAGGGAAATTCCAAATCTTACCAGAATTTTCAACCCTATTTCTATATTTACCAATTGTTTATAAAAATCTCAAATTCGGATTAACATTTTTTTTTAATTACTTTTTTTAACAGGATGAAAATGAAGGTCCGGTCACAAAGAGTATAAGATTGACAGCCGCCCTGATACTTAGAAATATCGTTATATATTCAAACACTGGACGACGGTAAGTAATTCTCTACCAACATTCATAATCATCACTATGTAATCCTTATCCCACCTAAGTACAATCCATCCATATCATTTTCGGTCTTGGTCTACTCCTACCTATATCTGTCTACTTTGAAACTCAAAACTTTTCTTGTTACTTGACTTTCATTTCTTGCCATAATATGCCCGTACCATGCTAACCTATTACTCCTCAACTGCTCTGTCACTGGTGCTATTTTCAAACTTCTTCTGATATACTCATTCTTAATCTTATCCATTCTGGTTACACCACGCATCCATCTTAACATTCGCATCTCTGCCACGTGTAATCTTTTCTCATCCGTCTCTTTCGTAGCCCAGTATTCGGATTCATATAACACGACTGGTCTTATTATAGTTTTATACACCTTCCCCTTGTGTTTCAACGCCATTTTTGGGTGACAAACTGTCCCAGACACTTTTCGCCATTTCATCCACCCTGCGTTTATTTTATTCCTCACGAACTTGTCTATGCCATTGTCGTTTTGGATCAATGTTCAAGTATTAATTTTAGAAAGTGATTAAAGACACGAGTGGATGAAGACCATATGTAACATTTATTTAAAAACTTCACTTTATTATTTAAATGAAAGTGTTATGTTCATGTACGTATTCTGTTCTCACGAAGTTAGCACAAATAGGCTTAGAAATTAAAATGACCAAAGTACTCAAACTCAACTACTCAACCAGTCATTGAGAAAATTTTTCATACACATCGTCAGCGGTATAAAAAAAGACATGAAGTACCTTACATTCCCCAAAACATACTATTCCCGGGGGATAGATCAAATCTACAATAACATGAGTGAAATCGCGAGCAAAAGCTAGTATATATGTGATATAATCAAAGAGAATAGCTGAACTTTGCAGCACATTTCTGTAAAATTACAAATCTGTGACAGGTCACCTTCATCCACTCGTGTCTTCAGGTATTACAGGTCACGGTGGCCCTTTTTTACATTGCACAGTGCTTATGATCAGACACAGTACAATCATTTTGAGTTGCATTCGAGTAACAAAAATAACGAACATTTACTGCGTTAGCTTAAAGGGGTTCCATGGTCTTCTTATATGAATATCTGGGTCGGCCAACCGCTTATCGATAAATTATTTCAGTTAAATTTCTACCTTCTTTTTGATACTGTATAGGTTTTACACAGTTTTTCACTGCCTTATGTCGAGCGGTTTGTTCGGTGAAATGGCAATTCGACGTCCGTAGGTTCATACCACGGTATGTACCATATAAATTTACCAGTTTAAGTTGGGAACGCTAAGAACTGATGGCGAAGGAAAATATCGTGAAGAAACCTAAACATGAGAAATGTTCTTATAGTACCATCGTGTGTGGGAAAATTGTTTCTGGAGTTCTGAGATTGAAATCGACAATACATCGTGGGCTAACGTGGGTGATTATGCCCATACGTTCCTTCGGGAAGAGGCCTTGCAGTGGATTTCCTATAGGCTCATTCTTACAAACTTTTTTATTTAGGGACCGTAACCATACTACGTGACCCATATTTGAAAAATTTTTTAGCCCTCACTCTCCCCTTGATGTCCATCCATAGTGTATGAGATGTCCGCCCCTAGTTTTCAGATAGTAATTCCTAAATACTGTTATCCCCCTCTTGCCTGCGACCACGCGTGGTACTTTGATGACCTCCCTCCCCTTGAACGGGTCACGTAGTATGGGTATGTTACCTTATTCTTTCTATCGTTTATTTTTTTTACGACGCACGTTTACAAGCTTTATTTGATTAGGTACTAATTCAATTTCAGCCAACTTCGTTCATACGAAGCCCATCTCGCTGCTATCGCATTGAGCAGCGTTGAAGCTTCGCGCACGATTGCGCAGGTCCTATACGATATGAATAACATTTGAGAACAGCCCAAAGGGCATCATCATAGGCCCCAACATTAATAGAGCGATATAGTTAAAAAACACACCCGTGTCGTTTGTTGCGGAATGGACTTTGAATTGTTCTCTTGTTACACCACATTTGTACCATATTTATTTTAATAAACTACAGTCCGCGCCAAACTTTTCGACCGCTCTGAACATAGGTGCGCATAACATAAATTTAGTTATAAATGCGTGTTATATTATATGTTATAACATCGAGACAACTTAAAGATAAATAAATGCCAATTTTAGATTCCTATTATTAATATTTTAGCTTTATTTTGTATTAAATTCTTGATTATATTATGTGTAAGCCCGAACTTACGGGCTATATTCGGAACGGCCAAAAGGTTTGCCGCGGACTATTATAGTTAGTTCCCTATGACTTGGTAATCGAAACGGCAGTAACTGTGAAGAAGCGTTTCGGGAAAATGGCGCTTGTTCTAATATTACATACTAACTTTTGCTCGCGTCTTCGTTCGCTTTAATATAGTTTCTGATCTGTCCCTCTCGAATAGTACATTATTTCCGGATACAAGGTATCGTTGCTTGCTTAGCAAATAACACCGCGCAAGTCAATTTGACTCATTCTACAGGGGAGTTTAAAAATGTTTTTTATTTTTTTTATTTGTAGCAACGTCCAAATTGTGATATGTAGTTTGACGCTTCATGAGAATATTTATCCAATGACATTTAAGAGTAAAAACCGCCAATTTTTCTACTTATAAGAAGCGGTGCTGTTTACTAAACGACGTTATGCCCTTTTTTTCTGTATCTCTGACAAAGTGTATATGTAAAATGTAGTTATGATTGGTAGAGTAGTTAAGACAATAGTGGAACAATGTGGAATAAACAGACTCACTTTTGCATTTATGATATTAGTTAGGATTTAAGAAAAAGGTCCACTCTAAATTTTCATGTTGTATGTAACGTCCATATATAAATGGCAGGAGATAAAACAATTCAGTATTTCTTTCTTCTCTGTTTGTCAACCGATTGTCTTTTATGTTTTGTTTAGTAGCTGTGGTCAATCTTTGGTGTTGTCAATTAAAAAAAAAATTCCCGTATGTCAATGAGTCGAAGTCTTAAATCATAAGTGTCTACTACAAGTAATTCTTCACGATATTTATATCCACTTATCTATACTATTAATTACAAGCTTTGATTTAAAAAAAAAAACAATTTAATAATTTTACGTATAAAACTGAAATACTTGACATTCTTCCGTCTCGATTACCATGTCTTTATTGTTGGATTAAGATTGTCGAAGGTCCGAGACGAAGACATTGAATGAGGTTCTTTTAATAGTATTTTTAGAAGATTTACAATAGTTAATCTCGATATGTGTAAGATTTCCAGGCGGGACGCATTTTGTTTTACTAAAAGTTATACTGCACTAATCCGTAATACCTTGGAATCCCTTAGTGTTGTACATATATCGGCCTTTTTTGGGGGATTTAATTAGAAATACTCTGGTCCTGGGGTCCGTAAATATTTCGAGGTAGACCTCTGAATATTTGATGGTCAAAAGTAAATCTATAGAAGGAATCATTTATCAGTATATTTGTTTTGCCAATAGTTTTATAATAAGGTTTTATAAAATCGTAATCGATTTTAAATACGATTTCGAATTTGTACATCGATATTTCTCAAGAAGTATTGGATTAATTAATTAATTGTTTAAGGAGTCTGTATAATAGTTAAAAATACATTTAGTAATTTTATACGTGGAATAAACTTCATATTTATACGAATAATACGAATTCATACATATATATACATACATACATACATTTAATTTGGTAGCTGTAGTTTGTTGTAACTAGAATAAAGTTTTTAGGTTTTACTAATCGGATTTGAACAGGCATATCCTGAATTACTAGATTACATTGTCTATCATCTTATTTAATTTTAGAATAAATATGCTGATGTCTATTATCTTTTTATATGTATGACATATATAGTTGAAGAGTTTGAATTACATTTTGTAGATATAAATTTTTTAATATTTTTTTAACTAAATATATTATTAATCTAAACCAAGTTTATTATATAGGTAATTAGATCTGTTAGGTGTCATTAAGGGTAATTAATTATAATTATTATTATTAAAGTATAACAAAAAGCGATGACAATGTGTTGGATTTTTTTAGAGCGGTCTTTTCAAAATGGCCGATGTTTGTATGATTGTTGGTGGCAAGTATTATTTTTTTATAGCAAAACGGCGATATGTTAATGTAATTTAGAAGTGATTTAGATAAATAAGTACGTTAATTAGATTAAGTATAATAAAAAAAAAAAGCAGAATTATTATTGTTTTATTAAGATTTACCCTGTTTGTGCTCAAAATGTCATATTATAAGAAATATTTGAAGATTAGTATCAGATGTGATGGGAGTAAACTCAAAAAATGCATAACATGAAAGGTTTGGTTTTCGAACTGACTACGCTATTGGCCTGACGGGCCTTTACAGCTTCTCCGGACTAATGGGGCGAATGTTTAAGGTACTCAGCCGTTTGGTAACAACCTCAAGGGTGCCAAAGTGGCCGAACCTCGGTTTGGGCTGTTGCTTTCGATGTTACAACGTGAATCTCACTAAGCTTTTTTTTTTTTTTTTTTTTTTTTTATGAGAATGGAGGCAAACGAACAGACGGGTTACCTGATGGTAAGTAATCACCGCCGCCCATGGACACCTGCGACACCAGAGGTATCACAGATGCGTTGCCGGCCTTTGAGGAAGGAGTAGGCTCGTTTCTTGAAGGTCTGTAGGTTATATTGGTCCGGAAACGCTGCCGCTGGGAGTTCATTCCAGAGTTAGGTTAAGCTAGGCAAGCTAGGCAAGCTAGGCAAGCTAGGTTAAGCTAATCAGACATATACGAATTAGTGAGGCACACATGCTGGTACACGTTGTGTCTCAAGAACTCTAACATGTATTTTGCACCTGTCAACTTGACTAAACTAAAGTAACCAAGTTCCAAACAAGGGGAAAAGGAAACCCTTCCACCATATTTGTACCTTCATGAGTGATCTGTGTTATGTGTGTTAAGCTAGTGAGTGAACATTTTTAGTGTCACTGTATCGTGTTAGCATCGTGCTCGAGGGCTCCACTTAGTGAGATCGTATCTAGGCTTGAGCCGCTGCTGAGGTGGTTGCGCCAAGGTACACGATAGAGCAGTCTTCTAAAAAAAAACTTACATGAAACAAATATGTTCTGAAGTATTTATATAATTAAATGTTGCGTATGCAGGTAGTACCAACATAATCTTGTCTGAAAATTCTCGAACATCATTATTTTGAAATAGTTTTGTCGTGAAGATGTTTTAAATGTCACAAATGTGTTTTTCTTGTTACGTGATCTTTAGCATTTTGAGCTACTCCCATCTTTAGACGCACGTCACGTAAACGGAGTTTGCCGCGGACGTGTCTCGGATGTGAGGTGTTCAAATGTTTTTTTTTATTTAACCTACACAAATATAAGTAACATAAAAGCGAAGTGAAATCACCTTAGATTTTACTAGGAATTATGAAATATTTACAGTTTTCATAAGATAATAGTAAATAAAGAAATACATAGTCTCAATTCTATTGGTTTCTAGAAACTATCTGTTAAGCATATGGGATCTTTGCTGGTTTGCCAAACAAAATATTTTTTTTTACTATAGCATGAAGCCACAACAAGGCACTTACTTACATGTAATACAGTATGCTTCGCTGAATCATTTCTCGTAGTGAAGCTAACATCACCGAAGCCTAAATATTGGAAGTAAAATATCGTATGTAATTGAAGAAGCCATTTTCTATTTTATGGAGGTCTTCTATTATATTGCAGGATTGCTCGTAAAGTTATAATAAAAAAAGGTGATTTATATTGTATATATTTTTTAACACTTTTCATATTTTTGCGATTGTCCATTGTCTCATCAGATATTAAAAAGAAGTTATCCAAGATATTAACATGCTAAACTTGGAGGAGGATTGACTCTCAAGCGTAGCTGCGGCAACATATCTAAGGGTGCTTAATGACAGGTTATTAACTTAAGGGTGCTAATTAATCGGTTACCACCATGCTATAGTTTCAGCGTGAGATTTTCTTCAGCGAAAGAAAGCTCTTGCTATTTCTTCTTCTTCTTTATTTTTTTGGCTCCGTCACGATTTGTGCACTAGCCAGCGTCAAGTAACAAGATTTTGCCAAGTAAGTGTCTTGCGATAATTATAATGTTCTAACAAGATGGTGGTTTCCTTGTTAGAACTTTCCATGGAGTTTTGGTGGCATCTCAGAATGCATGCCCCGTGGTATTATTTCCCATCCACTTCACTTGTGCATAATAACCGAACTATAATACGTAAAACACCACCAATATTACAAAATATAGAGTCTAATAACACAAGATTATGAGTAAAATATAAAAACCACTACATGACTGACTAAGATCCCGCCAAAAACTCCCTCTTGCTATTTACAGGATTCGAACATACGTTTATCGATATGGTGTTTGGAACACTCAACCTCTGGCACCATCTTCCCTAAAATAATTATCTACTATTTGACAACACGTTGTGCTAAAAGTCAAAACTTAATAATAGTCTACGTCAGTGAAATCAGGTAAGCGACTGTGATTTAAATTATTCCTGAAGCAATTATTACTTATGAAGTAATTTAATTATAAACGCGGCGCGTGGAATAAACGCGAGCGTCGGTAATTCATGTCACCACAGCCCGGATACCGTAAACCGCATCTATGTATGTATAAATGCGCTTAAAATTATAAAAGGTTATGCAAATGTGTTTGCTTTTTTAGCTTTTTTTATTACTCTTTAAACATTTAATAGAGATGTGACACTTAAACACATATTGCAATTAACAGTTTCATGTAACCTCCAAATTTCCCATGATATTTCTTTTAAGAATCTTCTGAAAACATAGCTACTCTCGTAAAAAGCGGCTTTTTATTGGAATCAGAAAAATAACTTTTACAATATAAAAAATGACCGTTATCAGCTACATTAGTGAAACTGTGTCGCAGCCAATAGCGCTCACCTCCAGAGCAACATATTGCGTTCCTCAAAAAAATAAATAAAAAAGTAAACATCTTTGAAAATTTGTGTGAAGTGAAGAAAGGGTTAAATGGTAGTAGTGTTACATTACACACCATTGTGAATCGAAACAGATCATATAAACGGACTGCGTATTGTTCTACACCCATTAGAATGTTATATACATAATTGTTCATGTGCAAATGACCTAATTATTGACTAGGATTACTTAGTGGAATGCTTAATTATGAGGTACCTTCTTTTACTTTTGCGTGATTTGCTTTTATAGGTTTTTTGTATCGGAATTGTTCAAACGAGCATAGTGTTTGTTCTGCATCCATTATAATGTAACATACAGAATGATTCATGTACAAGTCTTTAAATGAATATGCACTACTAACTAATGTCGCTTAGTGTATTTAATTACAGGGTATATTCTTTACTTTAATCATTATTATAGCTTTTTTATATGGAAATTGATCACATAAGCCAACTGGACCAATTATATTATAACACAGATAATTATTAATGTGTAAATCTTCAATTAGCTTTCATTAGTTGTTTAGTGTTACTTAATTACTAGGTATCTTTTTTAGTTACATGTGAGTTATCCTTATTTATCGGAGGGGCTGATGGGACCGTGTAAATAGGTCTCACCAGGCAGGATGCAGTGAAAATAATTTTTATAATAATTCTAATAGTGACATTTATTTTAAATTTTTTCTTCTTTTTTCGTCGAAATGACAGCGTTATGGTTCTTTCAAAGCGTCTGCATACTCCGTACTCGATCAATGAGATGCAGGCCAGAAGCACATCTCATTATCTGGAGCGCAGTCATTATATTTATTTGTAAGGGCGATCCAAATATTATTAAAAATCTTTCTAGCTATCTTTCTATATATAACTAAATAGTAACAGATATCTGTTACTTAATTTAGTCGTATCTCAAAAATTACTATACAGATCTACGTACCTAATGGTTTTTTAAACTATAGCTGTATTCTCTGGTTAGATCTTAACGGATTTTTACTTTTATTTTGGTAGTATATTGAATAAGTAACGAGAATAAAAGTAAATTAAATAGACATAAAATGAGTATTTTATTGCAATACACATATTAGTAAAAGTCTTAACTATTAATCGATATCATGCAAGAGACAATTATTTCACATATAATTTTTATATTAAAATAACAATGACCACTTTTATGAGGACAAATTAAACATTTTCAACTCTACATCTAAAACATTAATCTCAATGTAATTAAATCATTTCAAAATAATTAAAAAAAAAACCTCTCCAAATATCCTTGTTACATGTATTAGCCCTTTACGCCATCGAAGTTGGTGTAATAAAAACTGTTAAATCTCATGTATGGAACGTGTAGGAGTCAGCTAAATTAATCTTAATTGAACTTCATTGTCGGTGCGGTCTTGTCTTGCTACGGGGTTGGTATGTGAAGGAACAATTTAGTGCAATGTCGTCTCATATTAATATATACAAAGAATGTGTAGGCGGGGGCGTAATAAAAATGAGCACCACACTTCAGCTCATAAGGTCTCTATTATAAAATGAAATACAACAACGCTAATAACGGTGACAATAATTATTTGGTAAAAAGAACGAGAGGCTAGCACGCACAAGAATTTTAGTCGGGTACCATTACATGAAGTGCGGGTGTAGTAACGCCAATCATCGGGGCCGACTCACCAGTGACCATGGTGCAGTAATGCGGCTGCACTCAACCTCCGGGTCACTAATAACTCTTGTTATTATTATGTCATCACAAATGTTTTTTGTAGGTGGTAGAACTACGCTGAAGCTATTACTGGTTTCAGCATGAATGGGTCGGCTCGTCCGGGGTAGTACCACCCTCTCACAGAAAGCCGACGTGAAGTAGCAGTGCTTGCACTGTTGCGTTTCGTTCGGTCACTGAGAGCGCCGGAGGCCCACATATATTAAAAGGCCGGCAACGCACTTGCGACTCCCCTGGTGTTGCTAGTGTCTATGGACGGCGGTGATCACTTACCATCAGGTGACCCACCGGCTCGTTTGTCCCCTATAATATAAAAAAAAAAATGTATTATCACATGTATTGATATATGTTTAGTCGTTAACGCAAAACATCTTCAATCACGCGATCTGTTTCATTTAAGAAAAACGCAAAGAATGTGGTATAAACATTTATTGAACAACTTGGCGGAGGTAAGTTTATCGACTAACTTTGTACAGCTATGTATTTAATGAGATTTCTTTCCTTAGAACTTTTTAAGTTGATGGTTGTTAAGAAGCACTCGGAACTCGGTACTGAAGTAGTTAGTTATGTCGGAACGTGGGTAAAATTTTCAGTTTCAGAATAATATTTAAGAACTTATAAACCTGTACTGTATAATTTTAAAAGAGTGTACAGAATATATATAGTACTAGAATCGATTAGGCTTATAAATGTAAATTGTATTTATTAGCCCTTCAATTAGACCTCGAACGGCTGGAGTGATTCTGATGATATGGACCAATATATAGGAGAATAAGACACTTCTGATCAACGATAATTTATTAAAGCATAGTTATATGATATAAAGATGAGGTAGAGATTAATTTACCAAATTAATTTATAATTTAAAAAACAATGAACTCTTGTAACTCAAATAGAAAGAATCCAAAATTTTCTTCAACGTAAGTTTAGTAAGTATGATTTAAAAACATAAATTAACTCATAGCCACATTTATAATATTAATAAGGGTTGATGATACTTCCTCATAAATATCAAACATATATGCGACAGTGATTTCTAAACTATGAGAGAACCGCGTGACTGCTTAGCAACTGGGAGTAAATGAGTTCACGTAACGAACGCTCCCGGAATACGGACAGAGAAAAGCTTTCAGCGATTTGATCGATGTTCCTCCAACTGGTGATCTATCTTCATTGTCTTGTGCTATCGTAGTTCGGGCGGTCGTTGTAAATAACGTTTGCTTTTAAAGAAAATCATAATGGAAGTTTTAAGTTATCATAAGAGAAATTGTCAGCCAATGGCGAGAGTGAACAGGTGATTTATATTTTAGAAAACTTTAAAAGTATGTTTCTAAATACAACTTTTTCTTACACCTTCAAAAGTCTTTCAGGGCTCTCTTCATTGGGAAGTAGGTAAATCATGTGATAGAAATGAAGTATTCCAATTGCTATTTATGTGGAAAAAATTATGGTCTGTCACGGCAATATGTGATTTTTTCGATCTGATTAAGCGTTTAGGCTGACGGGCTTTCACACCGTCACCGGAATATGTAAAGTGTAACTGATATAATAGTCAGAATGAAATAAACAAAAAACTGCTCCTTACTTCAAATATTTCTCAAATTGTATGAAAAGTCACAGTATTAAGATATGTAATGAACTATTAAGATCCATTTTTTTGGGGCTTTGATATGTGCAGTCCATCTAGAATATGATTTTATTTCAATGGAAAGCTTATAACGTTGTAAACACATGCCACCTGACATTCGAGACTCTCGTCAGTATATCATTAATATAGTATGGCATTTTACTAGTTTGGCAACACCCTAAAATTAATATTTCCATAGCGTAAATGATTTATGAATTTTCATAGTCTCCTAATTAATCTCGACTTCACCTGGCGGATGGGTGCGGGTCAGTCGTAACTGATTGCGGGGAGAAAATTACTCGATTCACTGGTTCAAAATACAAAAAAAAAATATATATTGTCGGAAATAAATGAGTTTGGATTATGATGTTTTTCAAGGTATTCATTACGGGCATTAAAAAAAATCCCGGGCTGCAAATTTAAACCGTTACTACACGGAATTAAGTTATGAATTCCATGATACAATTTTTAAGGAGGAATTAGTTGGAAAAATAAATCCGAAAGTAATCTCGTTAGATGGATTAATCTAATCAGTAATCGACAATTAATTCTGTAAAGTTAATTTACACGGAAGTTAAAAATATATCTTTCGGTTTTAAATAATGAAGATGAGCGGTGCAGAGGTGCTGTTAAAAGGTCTAAGTTTGAATACTACAATATACTTCTGATTTTGGTAAAGGAAAATACTTTGAAGATATCAGCATACTAGTTAAGTATTTACAGGTATTCTTGTCTGGTTAACATTGAAGTAAAAAATCAGTCACTAAGTTAATGTCTGTATGTAACTGCAACTGGCGTCTCTCTAAGCTTAGCGTTGCCATTCGAGTCGAATGGTGATAGAATCTTTAAAGGCTCAATAGAAGAAGCGCCACTGCCGCACCTACTTTTACCGCAAAAGAATAGTAGTACTAGCTTCGATGTTTGTGGTTGGCAACTGACATTGGCATACGAAAAGTTACAACTTTAGGACTGTGCTTCTTTTGAAGTCAGCTATACATAGTAAGAGACTAAAAGTTTTTACCCGCGCCTTCATTTGTATTAATGTAGACTTTTTTTCAGGATAGCATAGGTTAATTTTTCTGTACACCAGGCGTCATGTAGCAATTTATTCATGTCAGTAAGGGAAGTTGTTATGCTGGACGACCGTCTAAAGGAATCCCTCGGGAATAGTAGCACTATCTTTTTTTTTTTTTTTCTACCATCTTTTTTGTACCTAAGACAATATGTATGCAAATTTTTTGGTTGAGCCGTTGAGTAGTTACAGTAACAGAGAAACAAGTAAAGAAATTAACGTTCGCTTTTATAATATTGGCTAAGATAATGCCCATTTCACATCTAGTGGAATATATGCCTGTTTTTGTATGTAGCACGATAAAGCTGATGGTAAGGACAATGCAATCCTAAAACAACAGCAACCACAGATAAATCTAAAAGTCTATCATCGGCTGTGGCCGCTGTCATGCCATTATATAAGCCTCTCTATATCGGTATATGGACAGGGTGAGATTAAATATTATGAAGTACTGGGAAATTTGGGATAATATATTTTTTTATGTCAATAATCAAAAACAGTATTGAAAAAAAATTTGGTTAAAGGAATTTCGAAACGTTGCCAAAAATGTAACCGGATCCAAAGTATAGTTAAGAAAATCATGAAAATTGTCCAAGACGTTTTTTTTTAGGTGGAAAAGAATTACGAAGACACGTAAACCAACATTTTATATATAACTATATATATATTATGAAGCAATTTATTATGAGTGAATTGTAGCAAAACAAATTAACTATTATAAAATCTAGATATTTTGAAACCTGAATGTGTATGAAATGTAGTTTTATTTATAGGTTTTTATACAAACCTCGTTTCTGAACGATAAGCTTCCCTCGCACGTAGTGGCGTAATTTGTTGATTAGACCCAGACGTCTAGGAATTACTGTGTTTAGGAGGCGGCATATCAGTGCTTGTAAAATTTTATACCCTATTTTATGAGTAAGTAAATTTATTGTCTCATAAAACATAATTTATTAATCATAAATCTTAGAAGCCAATAAGATTATATTTGAAGGTACCGGAGATTCTGTAGATAACATGTATTAGTTATTTTCAAAGAAAAAAAGAAATCATACACGTAAAACAATGTTTATTTTAGTTATAAGCAGTGGCGTAACTATACTCTGAAACCCGTGGCAAATTCATTGGATGGGGCCAAAAAAAATTTTTTTTTTATACATTTTATAGGTTAGCGTTTGACCACAATCTCATCTGATATTAAATGATAATGTGGTCTACTAAGTCACGCTTAACCTAGAAGGAGACTGGCTGTCAAGTGCAGCTGCCGGAACACACCAACAGGTGCTTGGCGACAGATTAACAACTTGACGGTGGTAACTAGCCAACTTGGACTTAGAAAAAGCCCTACCACCATGCTATGGTTTCATCACGATTTTTTTTCCACCACTGAAAGCTCCGACTCAGTTGCTAGGATTCGAACCTACGTCCTTCGACGCTGTGTCCGAACACACTAGCAACTGAGCCATCATCGCTTCAACTTTAATTTTAAAACACCAACCACTGGAGTAGTTACTTCCGAACTCGCGGCCTCTCGGGCCCGGGGCATCATCAGGCCGGGAGACCGTGGTATTTTGGCACCTTTGCCACTCTATAGTTACGCCATTGGTTATAAAAGTTAATAGTAGTTACTAGGTGAAGTCAATTGTATATGTTTTTTGTGATCAAATACTGAGCTTTAATCAAAATTGATTCGAGATTAATAGGGCATCGTCATTGTAGAGCGCTTGTTGTCTAAACTGAGATTTAGTTATTTAAAATACACCAATCAGAAAAAGAATAAAATTAGAGTAATAAAAAGAAGGTTACTAGATTAAAGCCCAAATACATGTTAACGCATTGACAAAGGTTAAACTATTAATAATATTAAAAAGATAATTATTTTTGATGACCTCGTTATTGATACACGTTGCACGCAACATACGCAATACACGTTAGACAACAGAGGGCGCTCCGGTCTGGTTCTAGGATTTTTTTATTATCAGAGCAGGACAACGTCCGCCAGGCCGGTTAGTATATCTATATAAAAGTAGCCGGAGATGACACGGTTAAGTTTTTTTGAAGTTATACTTCTTTTGGCGCGTTAGGGAAAAATGATGAGAGTAATTTTTTACGATGCGCGCGCACACCGTCACGAAAAACCCGGCACCCTGAAGTTAGCTATAGTCAACATTTTATTCAAAAAGTATGTATGAATTAAATACCTTTTTTCTATTGTTAGTGTTGTTTTTTCTACAAACGTAGAATGAGGCGAAAGATAAAAATGTTGAAAAGATTTTTATCTTGTTACGGCAAAAAAGTACCATAACTTCTAACGCGTGTACATAAGTACACACACACTTTTTTTACTTGTTTTTCAATCAATTTTCGTTATTATATTTTCTCTTTAGTAGCTTTTGAAGACAATTCATACTATAAATTGTTATCAGAAGCAAAAAATAACAAAAAACATTTTTTCGTTGCCATCAACGAGTCGAAATTTTAAATTATAAGTTTTAATTAGTCTTACGACGTTCTTACGTCTAGTAATATAAAATATTTATAGACTTTTCGTAAAGAAATAATATCAAAATTGTTGAAATTGAAAAAAAAAATTAAAGGTCTAATTTCGACCACCGGCCGACCGTTAGTTGATTTTTATTAAGTGAAAATTATATGTTCCAATTCACGGCGAATATATTATAATAAATTATCACATCGTAAATATAAAAATTCGTAGTTCCATGATTTTACAGCATCGGTACGTTGAAATACGTTGTTGCTTTTAGTTGATTACAACGTAAACACTTTCTCGCCTCCGTTTTAATACGTTCTTACCTTATTATTTTAAGGATTCAACAAGAGAAAGTATCTAATAACGTTATTTAAACATGTTTTCTTGATAAAACATGTTTAATTAAGAGAATTCTGAAGACTGACGGACGAACAACGTACAATCTTAATCAGTGAGTATAGAAGCATGAAATTTTTACGAATATATGTTTGAATATTTACACTCTAGGGAAATTAAATAAAGGGATAGAACTGACCTTTAAGCACTTGTGTTAGTGATAGTATAACATTATGATGAGCCTCTTTCTCTTTCACCACTATTTTGATACTTTGGCACTAATGTTATTCCATTAATATAGATGCGCGTGTGAGTGTGTTGTTTACCCTTTTTCAACTTAACTGTTCAACCGATTATAGTGAAATTTCGTGTGCAATGTGTACGTGTATGTCAAGAATACAGAAAAGGACGTAGGATATTGTTAGTTAGAAAAAAAATCTGTTTCGAATGGATAGTACATATCTACATTAAAGCGAATTGAGTCGCTGGCACAAGTCAGTCATTATTATATATACGAAGGTCAGTTTTTTGAGGTGATAACGTCTTATAAATCGATGAACGCACTCATGAAAAAGCCTGACTCATTGTCACGTTCTGTCTGAGTCGAGGGGGCAAGTGAAAGCGCACGAAAAACCATCGGCCGAAGCGTCCGAGTAGAAGAGAGACAGCGACAGCACACAACCTACACATGTACTATTTTGGCAACTGTTTATAAAGTGAAGTGGAATGTTAATGTGGTTTCCATTGTTTATTATGACAACAACAAAAAGGTATAAAATTTTTCATCAATGTGTTTTCTTATGACGTTATCACGTAAAATTATCGTCAGTAAACCGACTTTACAGACAAACAATATTTTTTTGTTAATCTTTCGTGTCTAAACTTCATGAGTTATTATTATAAAGTTTTGCATACATGTTGTCAGGGATACATAAAACGACATAGGATACCTTTCATTCAGGAAAATGTACTGTCTCTAGGGATTGGTTAAATCTATATTAAGATAAGCGACGCCGTGAGCAGAGGTAAGTTTTTTATATCCAATATAAGGTAACGTAACATATGCTACATTTGGTATGGGTAATTTCGTGTTATTGCTATTTTTTATACGTTATGTTTCATATATTAGGTGGAGGAAGTAAAAAAAGGTCACTGGGCCGAGAGTCCCTTGCGGAATTGTAATACAATATGGTCGGAGTAACTAAAAAAGGTCATCACCCTCGGAAGGCTCTCGACCCTTACTCACGTGTGCAACGACAAGCGAGAAGCTGAAAAAGATCGCTCACATTGTACATCTAGCGGGTTTTTGTTTATCACAAGTGAAGTAGCAGTGATAAAAAATAATGTTATTCCTATGCAATGATGTTAATGTAGCTATAAAGTTGACGCGACATCAGATCGCACTACGTAATATACTTATAAAATGTTCGTTGCTCATGTTCTTTTGAATCTAGCGCAATTTTGTTTATCAAAAGTGAAATATTAGCTATAAAAAATAATTTCACTGTTATGCAATCATATTAGAATATCTATTTATTCGACGCGACATCATATCGCACTACATAATTACTTTTAAGCTATCGTTGCTCGTGTTATTTTGAATTTAGCGCAATTTTGTTTATCAAAAGTGAAATATTAGTGATAAAAAATAATTTCACTGTTATGCAATCATATTAGAATAGCCATTTATTCGACGCGACATCATATGGCACTACATAATTACATTTAAACTATCGGTGCTCGTGTTCTTTTGAATCTTGCACGTTTTTATTTATCACAAGTGAAATAGCAGTCATAAGATAATATCACGTGTATGCAATAATATTAAAATAGCTTCAAATTCGACGCGACATAAGATCACACTACGTAATCTCTTTTAAAACCATCGTTGCTCGTGTTCTTTTGAATCTTTTGCGTGTCTTTATTTATCACAAGTGAAATAGCAGTCATAACATAATTTCACTTGTATGCAACAATATTAAAATAGCTATAAATTTGACGCGACATCAGAACGCATTGCGCTACTAATCACTTTTAAAACTTGTTGATTATTTACAAAACGGTAGCTAAAGCGAACGTTATCTGTTATAAATTATGCGCTATGATTATTGCGCTCTGGTGGCTACATTCATCTCTAATCCATAGATCACCGCAAACGGTTTACATTTGACAAGGGTGCGTGTTTCACGGCTGGGTTGCTTGATTCGGATTTATTGATGACCCCGTGTTGGGATAGGTGAAGCGCTGGCGGTTGCAACACGCCGTTATGGTTTTTGACTGTGATTTATGTTAAATCACATAAATTACTTTTTTTCATTTTCTAAATTAAGCCAATAAAGTATGAATTCTGTACCTTTTTTTATTTACAAAGTAATGTGACTATTTTATGGATTTCTCTAAGCTAAGCAAACTAAATTTTTAGTTGTTTTTTACTTGAATCAATTTTGATGAAATAAAGTTTACATGTTGGTTGAAGCTGCGCTTAAGTTATCTTTGAGAACCCCCATGACAATTCAACTATAACTTTTAAGGACTAGTGTTTTAAAACAAATAGACAAAGTTTTAAAATTATTCTTAATATGATTTTGGTATACCCTCTAAATCACCTGAAATCAATTTTGGGAATATATGTTCAATGTGCAGACACGACAGTTCTACAGCTATATTATATTACAGACTTGTTTTAAAATCTACCTTTTAGTCTAGACACTTAGGTATAATACCTTTTTATGAGACGGTAATCATAAACGCAACGATCAGAATTGAATTTTTAAAACGACTACCCACCGGAACACGTCGAGGAAATATATTAACTGCGCCGCGCACCGGTGCCGTCCGATCTACCCTATATTAAACGCTGGGACGTCTAAAATTGGAATTGATGGGTATGGGATAGGTAGGTAGGTACCTATGTAGCCATCAGTTAACAGAGTCGAGACAGGGATGTACTGAAATTCTTCTCCGTGGCTGAAATTATTTTTAAGCCCGCGACATCATTTGCGTTGTTTAATTATTATATTGGCAGTATATTTTATGAACAGAGGTAAAAAATGATAAAAAAAATTACTTATAAAACCGAACGTTCTTAAAACTTTAATAACTATATATTCAATGTGATGTCGTTATAACCTTTTCTTTGGATAAAGACCCGAAGCGTCTAAGTAGTGGAACTAAAAATAATTGAGCGAAATCAATTTTAGCGTAATGCGTGCACCACACATTTATAATTGTAATTGTATATTTAAATTTCATGCTACATGCTTTTTTATATGATAATGAATTACCCTTATTTGAAAAGTTCAGGAGAAGGAGGAGTAAATTAGCATAATATTATATGAGGAGAGATGAAAGTCAGGTAACCAGAATAGTGTTATGTGTGAAGGTTACCGGATATAGAAGTAGAGGAAGTTCGAAGCAGGTATGATTGGATTGCATGAATAATTAAATGTATATAGAAGGTGGAAATACGCTGATGACAAGCGATAGAAAATAATGGGAAAGAGAATGTTATGCTGACCCTACTTAACCTACTAAGGATAAGAAGAGGAATTAATTAGTTAAGTTACCTTGTTCACAAAATAACTGTTTCTCGTCACCATGCAGACTTTAAGAGTGGCAGAACCAGTGCAAGGTTTCAGTATGGAAGAATTATCGTTACATTCGCCCACAATGCTATAACCCTCGCGCTGCCATGTCCTCGCCAGATGACTATGGTTTGCAAAACGCCAGGTTTTTGTTCTATGTTCAGGACTGGTAATTTATTCTGATTGGTAAATTACTTGTAATTTTTCAACCTAAAAATGTAACGATATGATTTTATCACGTTTATCGTTGGTCAGTATAAGTAAGTAATTATGATAAATTAAAGGATATCATTCAATACAAACACTGAATGTCTTGACAGAAAATTAAGCATAATAATTTATTTTTAATCGACGGCGCATACCTCCTTTTACGCAATCTTGCATATATATATGTGTTTGTAATAACGTATGTCTGTTTATACGCTGTGTTCTGTAGTCCAATATTCATCATCTCTTTACCCTTATCCCACCTAAGTAGGGTCAGACCCACTAATATAAACACAAATCCGTACAGGCCAATGAAAAGTCGTGAAACAAAAAGTACACCGAACACGTCAGTGTATTCAATTTACGTACGAGAGTATAGGTTTAAATGTACGTTGACAAACATTGGATCGGTAGCGTTCCATTACGACACGGTGTTAGGTGTCATGAATTACGACTGCATATTTTATATTCGTTTAAAACGATTTACTTTGTATATTACTCGTTTTGACAGTAAATGTATAAAACCCAATTTCGTTATCAAAGTGGATCCAAATCTATCCATTAGTTTTTGCGTGACGCGCGTATAATGACAGATCTCTGTAATTTTATTTATATACCTATAAGAAGATAGATGTAACAAAATAATAATGGTATGATTTAAATACTAGAAACTGTGTGACAGATTGGTCGTTCCACGTTTCCAACTCAGTAAAACTAACAGTTACTAGCTGACCCAGCGAACTTCGTGCCGCCTAACAGTCGATTCTTTAATTTTTTTTTTTTAATACTTATTCTGCTATTCGGGACGCTATATAATGTTAAATGTTACCATCGTGTAAATATTGACAAATATTGTCATTAATATTTATACGGTACTAACGTCAATCAATTGTTTTGCCTTCCCGGAATTCAATTGTTTTTTTTATTATTTTAGCCAAAAAGCGCCCTATAGTATTTGATCTAAAATAATTCACATATTTTCACGTGTCTGGAATTAATATACATTCACGTCAAACTCGTATATTAGCTTTGATAACACTTATCCATGTAAATCCCGTTCGCGTTTATTCCCCGTTAGAAGAGGCTCTCGTTGTAAAACCACGGATTTATTGAATCCCATCCAATAATTCGAGCGCTGTGTATAATATGTATATATATATATATATATATGGATAGGTGAATATTTGAATTAAAATTTTCACGTATAAAGGGAAGCTGTTATATCATATTCATTAATAGTCGCCCTCTCGAAATTGTTATAGAAATTTCAATATAAACAATCGATCTTTACCTTGTACGCTGGTATAATGGGAATTTATAAGTAGACATCTTTATTGTTTCCTCTACACGTGATTATTGTAAAGCCAATTACTTCCTTGCAATAACTGTCTGTAATATAAAAATGAATCGCTGAATGTGTTGCTAAGCGCACATCTCTAGAGCAGCTGAACTGATTTTACTAATTCTTTTTTTGAATATTCCTTGAAGTACGAGGCTGGTTCTTACAGAGAGAAAAATTTTAAAAATTCTTTGATAAAGTCTAAAAACAACACTTTTCTATACTCACATACAAAGGATTCGTAATAATACTTAAAAGTCAATTTGAACTTTAATACCATACCATAAAGTTTAAGTGTTAGTGAAGAGGTTCCAGGAAGGAAAAACAATTGAGTGACCTTAGTATCTGAACCTGAGGATATCGATTTCATCGGTCAAACCACTCGACAACTACGACTAAAAACACTAACAATCACCGAGATCATAAACACCGATTTGTGAATTAAACAGGAACTATAAAAGTGAAATATACACAAGTTGTTATCACTTCCATAAGATGTTTTATAATAAACTAGCGGCCCGCTCCAGCTTCGCACGGGTATAAAATATATAGCCTACGTCATTCACTGAAAAAATGATTAAAATCGATCTAGTAGTTTTGATTTATTCATTACTGCCCGTGGCCCGCACGCGTTAAATTTGGAGTAACCTCAAAAATAACAATATTTCTCCACTATTTAATTTATGTTATTATACATATAAACCTTCCTCTTCAAACACTCTATCTATTAAAAAAAACCGCATCAAAATCCGTTGCGTAGTTTTAAAGATTTAAGCATACATAGGGATATATGAACAGAGAAAGCGACTTTGTTTTATACTATGTAGTGAAGATGTATTCATATACATACATTTGCATGTATAATTTAATACACAATATCACAAAGGCATCATCCAAATGATCAATAAATGTCATGTTGCATGAATATGGATGGGAAGCATAATACGATATGCAGGCTTGATTGATAGGACACAGTGCGAAATTGAAACGCGTGTACTCGATCAAGTAAATCAATTCTGTGTCCGTATAATGGACAGTTGATATTAATGACACATCCGTAACAGAGTTAAAATGTTGAAAGGCCCGTGCGTGTGGCGTGATGAGACTAAATCAATTATCTTTATTACGCGATCGGTATACTATCAGTTTTGGCTGGATGACGCTACATTAAATAATATTGCATGCGTTCTTAATATTCTAATCGATTATGACAACAGATAAAGAAATTTTTTGAGAATCCTCTAGGCTTTATATTTTTTTTTTTTTTTTTTAGAATAGTAGTAGGTGATCTTACAGCTAACAAAAGAACAAATAAAGAAGTAATAACATAAATAAAGTCATTTAAAAGTTCACACATATATATAAAATTGTATAACATGAAACGAGTTGGTAGAAAAATTAATTACAAAAAAAAATACTGGTCATGACTTTCTTGAGTTTGAGATACGCTGTGTGAAAGAGGTTTATATCGAGGATTGCCGAGACGCTGTTAATTTGGTAGCTGGCTCTAATTAAGAATGCAATTTTTTCGATACGATGATTTCACTAAGGGTACATTTAGAAGATATTTATTTCTAGTAGAACTAGTAGACACTCGTACATTAATGTTACTTAGTAACTCTGCGCACTCTATTGTACCGTTAGTGATATTTAAGAGATATGATATATCAGCGATTCGTCTACATAGCGTTATAAATAGAACAATGCTTTTTCATAGAACTTAAATAGTAATAATAAAGCTTAATAGACGCGGACCCTCTAAGCGGCCCTCTCCGCCAAAGGAGGGCCGGTGGATAGGGCGGCGCTTTGTCCACCTCTTCCCACGTCTGTAGCTGGACCTGAGGAGATGGATTGAGGGGGCCAGGTAGCTGGTTGTGTACCCAGTCTACCTCCCTATAAGGACTGAACCCGGCGGCCACATTTCGTCGGACTGACCGCTAGGGCGGCATGGTGATAGCCACAGCACGGTTCCATGCCGCTCCAACCAAAAGCGGCGGCCGGTACACCGTGGGGCTTTAGTCCGTGCGTGTCGGATATAATTCACTCTCTCCCCCCGGGGGAGTGGGTATCCATATGGGATTTCCCCACGTCAATAAAAAAATATATATTAAAAGGTTATTTAACTATGACAAAATTCGTTTAGTAAAAGACACATTTTTAAAAAGAAAACTTCTTTAGCTGCGTTAAGTGATTTTTGGTAGGGGAAAAACTTATGAGTTCACGTTACCGATGGCGTCGATATTGTCGTGGCATATTTTGCTCGTGCCAGACTAGTGACGCGTACTATAGCGGCCTGTGTACATGTAATATTGATATTTTATATCGAGCTTGTGCAGCCTATCATATATTTGAGTAATTAATAAATTGTATCAAAATATATATAATTATTACTCGGAGTGCCAATATATGTGAAAACCTGACTAATGTTAATAATTTCAATTTCAAAATTATTAAATTTGAATAATTCAGACTATAATTGATTTTAATAATTCCAAAAATAACACAGTTATTGAATTGTTTTGAGTTTTCACTTCTATCGACAGTCCTTATGACTGCCTAGACATTTTTTCTTTTTTTTTTCGAATTGATGAACATTTTTAGCCTGACGGACCTTTACAGCTTCATCAGGTTTATAGGGTAAGAGTTTAAGGCGTTGATTTTTATTCAGAGCGGTTAAAAACATTGATGTGAACTGTAGTTCGAATCCTTGTGAATTAGCCGGAGCTTTCGGTAAGGGAGAGTATCATGACGAAACTATAGTATGATGGTAGGAATTTTCTAAGTTCGCCTGGTTAGCTACGAGCCTTAAGTTGAAAATGTGTCGCTAGAAATCTGTACGTGTAGTGAAGTTATACTTCTTTGGCGTAACAAGATAAAAACCTTTTCAAACATTTTATCTTTCGCCATATTCTACGTTTGTAGAAAAACGACACTAACAATAGAAAAAAGGTATTTAATACATATCTATTTTTTTGAATAAAATGTTGACTATAGCTAACTTCAGGGTGTCGGTTTTTCGTAACGTTGTGCGCGCGCATCGTAAAAATTTACTCTCATCATTTTTCCCTAACGCGCCAAATGAATGATAACTTCAAAAACGTAGATTTTTTTGTTTCTTAAAATCCTTTCAGAGAGAAGTGGTCAGTAAATACTATTTGCTGCTGTAGAACCTTTTATGTAACTTTTCAGAGTATTAACTTCAATTTTAGAACAAAATTGTGCCACAAAGTATAAGTGTTTGTAACGAAATTTTCGTGTTCTTCTCTAAACCATAAAAGATATCGAAAAGGTAAAAAATATAACGGTATTCAGTTAGCAAATATGAACGAAACGACAGACACGCTCGATCGAGTGTGTTGAAGCTTTGTTTTACATTCATAAAATAATTTCGTCACCCTATAGATTTATGAAATCGCTACGGATACATTTTGTTAAAATACAAGCAATATAAGAGTATCCCGAGGGTTGTTCATATTTCACGCGTCTTAACTCTGAAAGTAAAGGTTCGTTCATAAGTATAACAATAGCAGCGTTTTACCTGAAATAAAACGCATATTAAAATACTTACCTAACTGGAAGCTTTATATTGAGAGTAGCGTATCTGGTTCCGTCGTTTTATGTCACTTTTGACTACTTTTTATGTCTAGTTTCCGGCCCAGTGGCGACACCTGGCGGTGAGCGACATTTGTTTTCCTAAAATATGTCGTGCCATTTCTAAATCATTGGGTCAATTTTCACCAGGCAGGGATGAAATTAAAGCTTCCAGTTAGGTAAGTATTTTAATATGCGTTTTATTTCAGGTAAAACGCTGCTATTAAACTACTTGACCGTAACTGGAAGCTTTATATTGAGAGATTTGTTTGTTATCGCCTGGTGGCGCCACATAAACGCCAATGTGATTTAAATACGCCAATGTGATATAAATTTCTATAATAATATATATTAATTTCAATAATAAAACAATATAAGATTCTTCTTAATCATTTTATTACTAAGATTATCGTGATCACTAGATTCTTTACCAATAAATCTTATATCATAAATGAAAATAATCAACAACAATATTAATTTATCGGTGTAAATAATTGCGTAACATCCTCAGTTTCTTTATTTTCTAATACTTCACGCCTGTAAAATTGATGAAAGGTATTAGCAGATCTCCAATTTCCTCGAGCCAGGATTTCGTCAATTGCAACGTTTTTCAGCCAATTTTTAGAAGAAACTGCCGAACGAATGCTTCCTGGAGAGGCTTTAATACCGGCTTCCTTGAAGATAGTTTTAATCCATCCTGAAATAATGGTACTTGAGGCGGGTTTTGCAACTCCTCGAACTGTAATAAACAGATTAAATGATTTTGAAATATTGCGTCTATCATTTAATAATGTTATAGTTTTCTCGATCCAATAAACAGGATTAAGATTTAGATTATTTTCATTAGAGAGAAATCTCCAACCAGACTGCCTATAACTACTGTTGTCAGTTTTTGACCCAAATTCAGGCCAGAAAATTATATTTTCATCAGACTTTACAAAATGCTTAGAGTCAATCTTAAGTAATGTCAAATCATGAATCCGCCTTCCGCAACAAAGTAACAATAAAATAGCGGTGTGACGCGATACTTGGAATAAGCTGTTAATATCAATAGTATAATTTGCTATAAATGAACTTAATTGGCTAATATCCCAAATTGGTGCCTTGGCACAAGAGTCTAGGATTTTCTAGCGCTATCGCCTTCAAAATGTGCTTAACCAAGACGTGTGAACTTAACTTACTTGAGGTTTCAGAATTACATAACGTGGACACGACAGATTTATGTAGAAGTATGGTACTATACGACAATTTTTCAAGTAAATATAAATCGCACAAAAATTGTGCTAACTGCGATCCACTGGGATTTTTTGCATTAATTGATTTAATTTTTGACCATAAAATCCATCGTTTCCACGCCACTTCGTAGGTTTTTAATGTAGATTTTCGCCACGAGTTTTTGAGTAATGATACCTGCTCGGGATTCCACGATTTTACTGCTTCTGTCCACCCCCACATTTCCAAACTTCCAGAATTAAATGCTCCACTTGTGGTGGTGGATGTCCCGTTGTTGTGTCGATCAACTGCCTCTGCAAATTGTATAACGTTATTGGAGCCGCCATCGCTCGGGTTTTTAGATCCGCTCGCCAAAATACTCTTTCCCACCGTGGCACTACTATTAAAAATACCCCCCATGACAGATTTAGGTGAGTCAAGACTTTGGGAATGAGAAACGGTGGTGGAAACACCCACGCAAGTGGGTAGTTCCATGGAACACTGAACGCATCGTGAAATAGTGCTTGCTTGTCTTTTAAGTCTCGAGACACATAATTTTTTACTACATGAGCAGTTTTCGACGCAAATAAATCTATCATCGGAATTCCCCACTTCATAAACACTATTTTCAGAGCGGCTGGTAGTAAATGCCATTCTGGAGGACGGCGATAACGAGATAGGTGGTCGGCATGATTGTTGTACTTGCCTGGAATATAGTGTATGCTGAGGTGAATTTGGTACTGATCTATCAATTCTAAAATTCGGTAAGTTATGTCCATAAGAGGTAGAGATTTCGTGCCCCCTTCTTTCCGTAACTGTGCCACTGCAGTTCTGTTGTCGCACTGAACTAGAATAGAGCTGCCTTTTATTGACTGCACGTGACCCTGGAGAGCGTGTAGTATGGCTAACATTTCCTTTTGATTGCTGTGAAGCTGTTGTTCTTTCTGTGACCATACTCCCCGTAATGCTTGATCGTTCAGTTGGGCTCCCCAAGCCAGGTCGGATGCATCCGTTACCAAAAAATGTTCTGGATAGGGGTAATGTATTGGTGTTGATAACTTGCAATTTTGAATCCACCAACGCAGATCTTCGACTACACCTTGAGGCAGAGGGTACATCCTTCTTGATTTTATGTTCGGTAATGAGTTCATGAAAATTAGCAGTTGTCGATAATTGAGTCGACCCCGGGGAACAACAAAGCTTGCAAAATTTAGAAAACCTATTATTCTCTGCAATTCTTTTAGAGTAACCATCCTTTGTTCCAGAATTTGATTTGATGTTCGGGTTATGATTACAGTCTTTTCGTGTGGCAGAGTTTTTAGGTTTAACCAGGGGTTCCATAGTATTCCTAAATATATTAGGCTTTTTTGAGGTGATAAAATGGATTTTTTGAAGTTTATCTCCCACCCTAAATTCTGCAATGTGTTTATCGTGCGTAATATGTGATCGTTTAGTACGTCGGCATTCTGATGTACTATCAAGAGGTCGTCTAAGTACACTAGAACTCTTATATTCCATTTTTGCCGCAATATCCGAGCCACCCAATTTGTAAGAATCGAAAACGTTTTGGGGGCTGTACTTAGTCCAAATGGCAGGCAAGTCATTTCCAACAGTTCTTGGTCGTATACAAGACGAAGGAATCTCCTTTGTGATTTTGATATTTTCAGATGGAAATATGCTTGCGATAAATCTATTTTGCACATCCAATCTCTGGGTTGAAGAAAATCTGGGATTCGGTGCATATTTATCATATGAAACTTTTTGGTCGTTACATACTTGTTTAGCGATTTGAGATTGAATATGGGCCGAACTGATCCGTCTAGTTTTGGTACCAGAAATAGCGGAGAAATGAAGCTCGGCGAGAGTGGAGCCCTTTTTAGAATGCCTTGTTTTTTCATTTTGTAGACAATCGCAGACATTTCTTCCGATATTGGAGTGTGAAAAGCACCTTTTACTACATCTGGATAAACAAGCGGAGGTTTTTGATGGAACGGGATTCGATACCCTTGGATTAATTTCAAGATTATTTCTGGTGCTCCCATTCTTTGCCAATATCGGAGAAACAGTGCCAATTGTCCGGCTCGAAACTGTTTCGAGTCATTGTCTATTGTAAGATTTTTGACGCCCACGAAAGTTCCGAGTTCCCGCTTCTCTTCTGAAATTTTCCCGATCAGGACGATCACCCTTGTTATGAAATGAATGTTGACCAAGGTTTTTATGGTGCTTTGAAGACTGACCTCTGACGGACAGATTTCGTTGACGTTGACCCCGCGAGGGTAGATTGTTGCGAGAATGAATGTGCATGCTTGTAGGCCCTGATGCCATTGCATCTTGAGAATTCCAACGAGACCCACGTGATGCAGCCATTGCTAGTTGTGCGCTCGACCCCCGCGAGGGGCGGCTATTTAATAACTGACCATGCTTTCTTTGCCCATTGATATTTGGAGGCCAAAAAGCTTTACGGACCCCACCCACTTTTTCTAGTGTTGATGTGAAAGGTTCGACATCAAACATGTGGGTTGTTGATGGGGGTATTCTACTTAATGACGCCTTAATCAGGGGATCTCTAACTTTCCTAACGATATTATCTCTACGCATTTCAATGCTTTCAGCTCTATGCCCACACACTAGTTGCAATAGATCAGACGTAATTTTACATTGGTCTCCTTTTAGGAACAAGTCTTCGACCTTTCCATTTAGAGTTTCAAAGGTAATAACGTTTGAATTCTTTGCCCAAGAAAGGACACTACGAATAGCTTCTTGAAGACATTCTTTTTGTTTCAGTATTCCGAAAGTTATGGCAGCGTATGATTTTTCAGCGTATGCAAGATGGCGCAAGGTATCATATATTTTTATCTCTTCGTTAGCTTCCAAATCTGTGAAACCTGGACTATGATTGTAATTCTTTTGAGTGTCTGCATATCTCACCTCAGACCACGAAGTACTACTCAATCTTTGAACATTAAGAAGCATTTTTAAAAAATTTTCGGGAGTCTTAGGAATAGACGGTTCTTTAATCTTTGTTTCTATGTCAAATATGAAATCATAGTCGCCATCCAGACATTCGTGTGCACCTGCTTCTCCATTAGAGGAATCAAGATCATGATGTTCGTACAACTCATCACTAACTCCGGTATCGATGGACATATTCTCATGACACTTATTCTTTGATGTAACAATTTGATTACGTAACTCACCTATTTCTTGAAATATTTTTTCCATCATATGGTTAGGTTGTTTCGTACGCTTACTTTTCTTATGTCGACGGTGCGACCATCTACGTTTGTTCTCAGAGGCAGGCCGTTTTGTAGAACTGTTGCTACTACTCCTGCTGCTGCTGCTGCTACTACTACTAGATTCGGTTCGTTTTCTTTTACGAGATTCTTTACTCGGACCAACTACTGCCTGAATCTCGGTATGGTGGGTATTTTCATTCATTTCTGAAATTGTAACCAAAGTGTATGATATAAAGGAAAATTATCGAATCACTTGCGATAAAACGGACATATAGAAATAGTAATTAGAGCCTCGATATAGTTAAAAAATAAAATTTTCAATTTTAAATCATTAGTAAATACTAACTTTAAAATCATCAAACAAGTTCGAATGGTACAACCATTCATAACACCTTTTAGTTTGAAAAAAGTTGACAACCCTAAGGTATATGTACCAGTGCCGACCCTAAGGTGTATATACCCGACTCACAAGATTTATATTGTGCTTTCCCTAAACGATACGAGTCGTACGGTTAACAGTTTATTTAATGGAAACTGTCTTGAAGGTACTTTAATTATAATAGAACGGTGTACTCAGTACAATCGTCAAATGAAATCATTATTACACTCGTACAGTATTATTGACATAATTTTCGTTTTGTAAATACCCACTTTTGTCCAGTTTTTATTTAATGGAAACTTCTTGAAAGTAAAGGCACGTTAACTATAATAGAACGGTATACTCTGTGTAACCGTCAAATAAAAATGATTGAAATCATTATTATACTCCTACGAAATTAATATTATTGACATATACCCACTTGTTCAGTTTAATGAAACCTTTTTGAAGGTAAAGGCGCGTTAATTATAATTTGAACGGTATACTCGGTATAACCGTCAAATAAAAATGATTGAAATCATTATTACACTCCTACGAAATTAATAAACACACAGCACTTACTTGTATTATTGACATATAATTTTTGTTTTGTATATACCCACTTGTTCTCAGTTGTATTTTAATATATCTTATTTTTGCCTTGTATGTACTCACTTATAATTCTCACTTTTATAATATAAACTTTTTGCAACGTTTCGCAGAGACAGAGCTGCTGCGTACTAGTTGCTTCGACAGGAACTCAAACGCCAATGCTTTAGAAATGGCACGACATATTTTAGGAAAACAAATGTCGCTCACCGCCAGGTGTCGCCACTGGGCCGGAAACTAGACATAAAAAGTAGTCAAAAGTGACATAAAACGACGGAACCAGATACGCTACTCTCAATATAAAGCTTCCAGTTACGGTCAAGTAGTTTAATACATGTGAAAATATAATTAAAATGTATTTAAAAAAAAGTCTAGTGTATCAAAAATTGCATGATGGTCGGTTGAGTAGTGAAGACGAGAAAGCGTAATCCACAAACTAATATTTGCATTTATAACTAGTGGTAACCCACGTCATATTTTGGACGGCAACGAAGTCACATAGACTATATACGATTATTATATTGTTACCTTTTCTGTGGACGTTGCCTAAGAACAAATAACGCGTGATAAATAAAAACAATAATATCCCTGGAAGTGTTATAGCTGTGTCTCCAACACATCTGTCCCGGGCGTTAATCCTGGCTTTATATCTACTGTGACATGTCTTCTTCAACAGTAAAAATGGTTTCGTTCCGACGAACGATTTGAAACCTTTCTATGTCGAGGTTAAAGTTTTCATTCGCGTCGTGACAGAGATTATATTAGTTTTGTAACGTCACGGCGAATCAATTCATCAGTGAATAATGATTGATCACGCCGAGTAGACTGATTGATGGTTTCGCATTTAGCTCGGGATATTCGATTCGTCGTCCTCTACTCAATTTCAAGGTTAAGATCTCATGATTCGTGTCCAATGGTATCGACATATCCCAACATTATATATACTATGAAAGCGCGTGCCTCATGTATTTGTAGGACGACATAATGAAACCGAATAGAAAATCGAAAATGGTACTTCAATTTTTTTAATAATGGCGTCTCGTAAATACGAATTCTGCCAGTGTCAAGTCAGTCATGAGAGAGTGCCACTTTAAAGTTATTATTCATTTTTTTTTAATAATTTAATTCTAAAACACAAAAAGACAATGAACACTTCAGACATCATTCCTTAAATAAATAAATATCTATATAATAGTTACTGTTATATGTTAAAGTTTAATTTTGTTAATACATATTAAATTAGCTAGAGTATTGTCTAAAGAAAAAAACATACAAGAGCGAAATTTCTGTAAAATTATAATGTGATATCAGTTCTGTCAAATTCGATAAGTAAGATTCAACCTTTTTTACTCACGTCGCGTTAATACGAATTCTGCCAGTGTTAAGAAGACACTGTATAGGTTATATTTATAATATAAATACTGTTTGTACTTTTCTGTATTTACAGATACTCTGTTTTAGATACATTAATATATACATTACTATTAGTGTTAGTTATAGTATTAAAATTTAATTACGATAATGCGTATAAAATTAACTAGAATCTTGGAAAAAAGGCGAAAATATATCCGAGAGATTAATAACTCATAGATGGTAGGCCCGATAAATAAGAGTAACGTACTTTAAATAACAGATATGACAGTAAAAATGGTATAGACAGTTAAAAAATATATAAATATTAGTAAAGGAACATTTATTCCAATTCAGTCGATGGAGACTCGTGCACGGTTACAAGAGTTAATATTGGTACTAATAAATCCATGTGAAATCATCTGCTCCTTCAACTTATAGCGAATAAATAATTAAAGGGCTATTGCTGCTTTGCGGTGTTCGGGTAACCACGATAAATAGTACTAGAATCAGGAACCACATTTCGATATACGAATACTAAAGAACTTTACATCTGTTTATGAATTTTAACGTATAGGAGAAATGCGTCAGAATCCTGAATATTTTAGTCTAGAAACATGTGTTACTTTCAAGTAATCTGATTTTATCCTAATTTTACACTATTTTTTTTTCCCTAAAAAGAGTTACGTGATAAATGCCGAAACCACGCGCTCCCACACGTGAGATTTAGTGAAATTCGGCTTGAAGGTGTACCTGCGATTTATAAAGTACAAGTCGCCGCTTTGGGTAAAGTACCGCTTTTACCGATTGAGGATACATAGTTTTTTAATTGCCAATTGGGCTTTCAGATTTCAAATGAAACCATAATTAGTTCTGTCATAATAAGTCTATTCATAAATTAGACATTTTAAATATTATAAAATAACAATCTTCATTCAACACTTCTTCTTGAGACAGCTCTCCATATTTCCCGAACTGGCAAATTTCATCGGAGGTAGATCCGGAGTCGGCTTTTTGTCTAGCCCTGATATTAACCTCTTCAATTTTGCTATGGCCTTGGCAGGATGCAAACCCTTGGGACAGTCTATGGAACAGTTCATGATCGTGTGACAACGGAAAGCTTTAAAGTCGTCACGTAAATCGTATAGTCTTCGCTCTGCATCACCATCCCGCGAATCGATCACCCATCTATATGCGTGAAGTAAGGACGCTGGGCCTAGGAATCTCCTCCCGTTCCACCAGTAACTGGGGCAAGCGGTCGCACAGCACGAGCAAAGAACGCACTCGTACAATCCAACCATTTTATCACTGTCTTTTATGCTTTGCGCGTATTGGTTCCCACCTAAAGGTATTTCATTGCTCCTAACTAAATACGGACGTATGCTGTTATACCCTTCAAAGAAATGGGTCATGTCCACAACCAAATCTCTCACTACGTACATGTGTGGCAAAGGGTAGATAGTGATTGTCTTAGCCTGAGGGATTTCGGTGATGCAAGAGAGGCGGTTGCTTCCTTGAAGGTTGATAGCGCAGGAGCCGCATATACCCTCTCGGCACGACCTCCGAAATGTTAAGGATGGGTCCATGTCCTTGATTTTAATAAGTGCATCGAGGACCATTTTACCGCATGTGCTAACGTCAAGTTCATAAGTCTGCACTTTCGGTTTCTCTTTACTGAGTAAACCTCCGTAGCGATATATCTTGAATATCCGGTGTGGATCGATTTCCTTGCGTGGCGCTGGTTGCGCGCTTTCTTTGGGGGATGCCTTGGCAGAGAATCTTTTAAAGCAGAACACACTCGTTTTCCTACCAATACGATTTACGAGTAACCAAGACATGATTAAGGAAATAATTTACGGTTAAAAATGATTAAAATTAAATGAAAAAATCTAGATTGAAAAATATGACAATGACATTTGTCTGCTAAATGTTTTTTGTAAAAGTTTGAATGTAATTTTATTCAAACTTTTTACGTTCATTGGATTTGAAAAAGGATACAGATCTCTTTTTATTTAATTTTCACTTATTAGGAATTACTATTATAGGTATAGTAGTGGCAGAACTCATGCAAGTTTTGACTACAGAGCCATCACCTGAACACCTTTTCAGGCCCAAAGCAGCAGTACTGGCGCTATTATGTTCCAATCTGAAAAGTGTGGTTAGCAACATGTGCCGGCACTTGAGGTTTTTCGGCTTTATCCTCAGGAATATCAACCCTGTATTATTGACCTCAAGCCTGTAGAATATTTGTTTTTGTTCTTAAATATTCATAGATTCCAATGACATCAGATATACTGCATTTCTGTTTGTTGCTTCATCACGTAAACAGCTTTCTATTAATAGTTTTACCTATAGGGTCCGGACTTTTGTATTGTTTTCCAAATTTTTGAATGTAGCAAATCTTGATGACGTATACATGATCTCAATCCTAACTAATAAATGGAAATGCGAGTTGGTTTGTTATGCTTTAACTACTCAATAGGCTATCATAAAGTTTTTCGATATACGTTGTTAATGATAGGAAAAAAACCTATCTTTCATCCAGAGTAAAGGTACTGTTCTCGAGCGAAAGGCCAAATCTACATTAACGAAAGGGAAGTTCGCTAGTAATTCATAAAAACATTTTTGTCACTCTTGAGCTTGTTGCTAAGTACCTTAAGCGATCGTCTTAGTAGCGTCGTGAAGCTGTGAAGGCCCATCAGGTCAATAGCGTAGCCAGTTAGAACAAAATGAACATTTTTAAAGACCATTAGTCTGATACAAATGATATGTTATGAACTCCTAAGGATACACGTATTTCATTGAAACATGTACTTTACTTAATTGTAACATTAAGTTTAAGTAAAAAGTACTCTCCACAATCCGCAGACGTGTTGAAATTTGATACCAGTTTATCTAAACAGTTTGAGTTCGAACGGAAAGGTACAGCCAGACCTCTACATGTTAATTAATTCCTTTGTTAATAACCCAGTCAAATATTTGATGTGGAATGTTTAATCGTTCGTGTGATTGTTTCGCAAACTATACTTTACACCAATTAAAGTGAAATTGCTTCCTCGCCGGTTCTTTATGAGTTCGTACATTGTTCATTAGTTCCATTTATTATTCATCGACTCTTGACCGTGGCTTCGAGTGTAATTCGCTTCATTTGAATTTAAATTGTAGGATTTAGCACGACGGGTGTAATAGTTAATAAAGCGAGATAACACTTTCCCTTTCTACAGTACGACAACGTGACAACTGAACTTTATTTTGTCAATTCTTTCAATATTGTCCCTATTCTCTTCTGTCTCACTCATTCACTCTTTTACATGGAGATTTTTTTAATCCAAATATTTTTAAACAAACCTTGTCGTGGTCATTACAAACATAACAAAAAAAGTATTAGCCAATTAGGTGTAGCAGTTCCGAAGTGATGCGCTTACATACATTCGGCAATTGATTTTTATTTATATAGTTTTATCATTAATATCTCAAAGTAAAAAATAAATATATTTATGTACATAAAAGTATCGAATTATATAGGCTATAAAACATTTAAAAGAAGGGAAAAATATTCTCAATTTTTATATAATTTTGTGAACATCTGTCTAGTTCCAAAATTCATAGGTTCATAAATTTAAAGTAGAAGTTTTATTGATATATAAAACGAAACTAATAATACGCATCTCCGGATTAATAAATGATTTTTCCAGTATATTAAATTTATTGCTATATACAATGGTTAAAGCGGAAAACTTACTATTACAGTTAATACAATCTGTCTTACCCCTCGCATCTTGATACTACTTTGTGATTATAGGCTTCTTTTAGATTTCTTGTCTTTGTACCTCCGTATATTGTCTTCGATGTCTAGAAACTGATATTGACACTTTTTTCTCCAACTGACTAACCACTGTTGATCTGACGACTTTTCACAGCTTCTCTGAGCTGTTTCGGCGAACGCTTAAACCGCTCAGCTGTATGGCAGAAAGCTCAAGGACGCCTTAGTGGTCGAACCACGGCTTGAACTGTTGCCTTGAATGCAACATCACGAGTGTATCTAAGCTAACCAAGCTAGTTAAACTAATGATGTACGTATGGGCTAGTGAGCAATATATGTGTGTCAGCATGTGTGCCTCATTAACACGTACATGTTTTTCGAATATGGCAATTTGGCTAAATTAACTAACTATGCTATTCATACTGCACTTTGGCGTGTTTATGTATCTAACAAAATTGACGGATAGAAACCTCTAGGAAATAATTTAATTTTGATGAATGACACAGACAACGTTTAAAGGATGGATAAGGTAAGGTTTCGAGGCACGGTATTTTGAGAAATTATTTGAACGGTACTCGGAGTGATAACAGTTTAATGTATGGTATTTCCACGCATCTATGGGTCACCATGTTGCCAGTAATTAACTCTCCAGTGTTCGTGTGATATATCTTCATTATTTGAGTTGTGATTCTTTCTTTTTCTACAGGTTGTATTCTTATTGTATTTTATTACATCGTTTATAAATCAGATATTCACGAAATTAATATAAGGTGTTTTCGTTTTAAGTAACTATTGAGGATTGTTGGTACATATAAAGTATAAACTTATTTACGCGGCGACAAGAAACAGTTGTTAGTAAGTAGAAACTCAACTGTTTTAGGTATACAAGTGAATACAAATTAATTCCCATGCGAACTGATATTCTTATAACAATACTTTAAAAATAACGATTCATCATATTTTCCATTTAAACAGAGACTAGAATTGATCGTGTCGGGTTCATTATTAAACCAGATTAATGATCTGTCTAGATATAACGCAAGATTCTACTAACATTAAACAGAGCCTGTTTGAGAAACGAAGAAGCCACATAATTAAGCATAAATACAGTCAGGGTTGTCGAATTTATAAAATCCAAGGTATTGTTTTTGTTTGATGTTTAAAACTGCCAGTCGGACTTAAAAAGAATTACTAAGGAAATTTATCCTTCTACGCTACGTTGCCAATTAGGAGCGGAGCAATTACCAAACTAAATGTTGATTAGAAAGTATGCTGCTAAGTAAGAACGAATTAATATTTGCTACCCGTGTAACACGGCGTGGGTGTTGGGAGTCGATTGCAAGAAAAAGTAAACGCGAGTGATATCACAAGGCACAGATATATAATTTTATTACTGATATATTTTTCTAAGGCAATTCGAAATCCATACTATTATTATAAATACTTATATCAGTTTGTTTGTTTGTCACGCTTTCACGCCTTAACTACTCAATACAGATTTCGTCCAGACAAAAAAATGCTGTTCTTAAGGTATACATCGAGTTTATATTAACACGAACGAACAGCAAACAAAAGCTAGTTTTTGTTAGCCACCCTCTCACAGAAAACCGACGTGAAGTAACAGTGGTTGCACTGTTGCGTTTCGTTCGGTCAGTGAGAGCGCCGGAGGCTCACATATTTAAAAGGCCGGCAACGCACTTGCGACTCCCCTGGTATTGCTAGTGTCTATGGACGGCGGTGATCGCTTATCATCAGGTGACCCACCTGTTCGTTTGCTCCCTATAATATAATATATAAAAAAAAATAGTTTATCATAAATTGTATTTGTAAGGTAAACATATCATGATATATTGATATATTTTTAAAACGGATTTCCTGAAATTGTTTCCTTTGTTATTCTTACTGGGTATCGACATATACTAACAAAATTATTATTTACTTACTCCGTTAACTTATTCTACTTCTACTCCAATGTTTGGGGAATAGCAACCCTAATAAAAACTTTGTATATTATTATAATTTGTCTGTGGTTTCTATGCCTTAGCAAGGGTTACAACATTATCAGCTTAGATAGGAAACTAGTGGAAGTTTATTTAACAGAGTACTTTATCTTAGTATTCTATGTACCAACTTTATGTAATTGTAAAGGTAAAGATACATATTATACTTTTGTATGTGATTGGAGGCAGACGAACAGACGGGTTACCTAATGGTAAGTAATCACCGCCGCACACGAGGTACATCGCAGATGCGATGCCGGCCTTTGACGAAGGTGTCGGCTCATTTTTAAAAGGTTTTTCAGCGGAAGTGGTAGTATAAGTACCACTCGCTACTTTCAGAAGGTTGGAGATGTATAAATAAAATATCTGCCTCCATTTATGCAGACTAGTAACCGCTTTGGCAGCTGGATTACGAGTCTTCCTTTATTGAGTTGAGGAAGTATATTTAAAGGAAACAGAACACGTGCAAAGACTTAGAGATAAAATGAACCGGCAATACAAATAATCTTATAAAATAAAAGGAGTTATAAAACAAAGTAAATCTAAAAAAAACATCTGGGCAGTAAAATAATTGTACAATAAGTTGCTATAATAACTATTCATCGCATTGTTTGCGGTTTGTCGGTGAGATTATAATTGCACCCAGGTAGCATGTGGTCGCCACCTGGGCGATGAGTTTTTAATATCGCTTTCTTAAACCGACTAAACTTGGGATATTATAGTGCCGCTGCTTTTTCGCCTGAGATGTTGTAGTATACACATACCATACGTTTCATGTAGGTATGTGTGTCGCTACAGTTTGTAGGTTATATTGGTCCGATTATTTATTTTTTAAGATTGAAATGCATAGACAAAGGCTTTAAATATTATAATGCCGCCATAAAGGGATAAGATCTAATAAAAACAAATCGGAGAATAGTCGAAAAGTTTGTTGTCTATGCCTTTAACTATTCGATAACACGCAATTTGATAAGGTAATATGCGAAAAAAGCATTAAATGCACCGTTTTGTTTTCCTAACTCTGAATATGTATAAATCTTAATATTGCAAAATACGACAGATGCATCTCCTCTTTCTTTAAACGGCAGAATATTGCGACTTACGTTCAATATGCCAATATTGATCTCATATCAACCTAAATTGCAATATGATTCTGAAATAGGATTGCATTTCTTACCCTGTATTGTAGTAAAGTTTATGAGTGTAGTTCTGCGTTATATTATAGCTTTAAATTGAAAACTGACAGATGATAGCTTAGTGGTTAGCGTGTTCGGATGAGTCCGAGTATTTAGTGAAGCGAAACATCGTGATGAAGCTATAGCATAACTGTAGGGCTTGTTCATCCTCAAGTTGATTATCTGTCGCCGAGCACTTTTGGGTGTATCCCAGCAGATGCACTCTATATCTAGCGCCTTCAATTTTAGCACGCTTACCCTCTTGGACCACATTATCATTCAATATTAGGTAATCTTCTGGCAATTTTTCACAACAGATTTAGAACTCCATTCTGATATTTACACCTATACATTTTTTATTATTTCTAATAACTAATCGAAAAAAGTAACTCTTCTGCAATAGCTCTAATGAATAATTGGAAATTTCTCGAACAGCGTGTTATTTCGCTACTATTTTACTGTACAAAAATGTATAACACTGGACGCAAACTCATTCGGCAAAACATCATCTTGACAGTGCGATGCAGAAATTTCGCTACGTGTTGAGAGCCATCTATTAGCCTAAATGTGTATTAATTAACGACTTTATATACCTATTCTTCTCTCGTACTTAACTCACGCCGTCATTCAAATTACAATACCTACAATACCTTATGATAGAGTGAATCGTTTTTTATGAAGAAAAGACTAAATGTTATTCGAAAATATGCTTTATGATTTTCTTATTGAGGTTCTATCATTAACGTAGTATTTTAGCAGTGATGCCTGAACAAACTGACAGACAGACATTTCTAAGCATAAGTGAAATGCATTTCTTTAGTTAGGCTTAGACACTGGCAATGTTTTTTTTGACAAAATTCTGAAAAGTACAGGAACGTTCAATTTATATTCTTATTATATAATGTAAATTCTTCTCTATGTTCTTGCTGGTAGGGAGATTTTTGAAATTGTGTATAGACGTAACAATATTGTTGCATTATTAACTTTCGTTATATTATTTGTATATAAAAAAACTTTACTAGTTGACCTTTATATTTGCACATTTCTGTTACAGCATTGCTATTGTGAAATACGTAATTTGATGGTGTACTTTGCTCATGGTATGTATGATATTCACGTTCATACTGAATGGATTACCACATCGGATACAGCACAATCTATACAAATAAAAATCAATTACTGTATGTATGTAAGCACATTACTTCAGAACTTCGGAACATATTTGACTAATACACATATTTGTCGTGCTTGTAATGGTCAGGACAAGGTTTGCATAGTAGAAAATATCTGAAAAATCGTATGGGGAAGTGAAAAATATGGAGTAAAAGATCTTATTAAAAAAAAGTGAGTGAGTGAGTGAGACAGCAGACAGTAGACTAATAAATGTTGATCTTTATGACAGTATTGAGGTTCAGTTGGTTGGTAGCCATGTTATTATCTTAGGATTTTTGGTCTCACTATCTTGATTAGTAACGTCATACAAAGTTAGGACGGGCATTTAGTAAATAATCGATTAAACTAGTAAATTTTAAAGCGATGAAGGGTTAGTTGATTGCTTGTTCTGTCACAGCGTCGAAGGACGTAGGTTCGAATTCTAGCAACTAAGTCGGAGCTTTCGGTGAAGAAAAACATCGTGCTGAAACCATAGCATGGTGGTAGGGCTTTTTCTAAGTCAGCCTGACTGGCTACCACCCTCAAGTTGAAAATCTGTCGCCAAGCACCTGTTGATGTGTTCCGGCAGCTGCACTTGGGAGCCAGTCTCCCTTCAATAAACACTAACCTGTTAAGTATAAAAGAATAAACAAAACAAAAGCTAAAACACCGACTTTCGCGTTTTTTTTTCTCGAAATTCACTTCTAATCACTTAGCATATCAGGTCCCCTGTCGTTATCAAGCAAACTCTCATCAATCATTGCTTTTATAAAACACGATTCATCCTCCGCCCTTTCGTGATAAAATATTTACCTACACATAAAAGCGAAAATCGACCGAAACGATTTAAACTTAAAGTTGCTTTTACCTCGACGGTGTTTTAATGGTGTTTATCATTATGAAAACCTCTAGTAAAATGATCGTATGTTTTAACACTAAGCGGCAAACAAGTGCACGTTTGTAAGGATATAGGAGAAAGATCCTTTGAACGAATCTAAAGGCGTTTGTTTTTTTACTGATTAAATGTAATTTTTTTTTTAGTCTTTGGATGTAAATTAGACTTAGATATATGTAGCAGGTAGGATTGCCACCTTTTTATTGGCACATAAAGTACATTGGTTATTATTGTATTTAAACCGCTTCGCACGAAATAAAAACAACAAATTGTGACAATTAATGACAGTGACACTGTTGACATTTGAGGTTAAGTTGCGTTCAGAAATATTTGTTAAAGAAATGATTGCTTAGGTGATGTGGAGTTAGCGAGTGGCGACATCGATTAAGCAATCGATGTATTATTTCTCTTAACGAAAAATACATATGAATAAACTTTTCAAAATCCCAAAGAAACCAAATCATGCCAAATAAAGTATTTTCGTCGACTTTATTATTCACATAAAGTATAGAGAACAATTACCTGAAATAACATACAATACTTTATTAAAGCACGATTGGCAACCCTAATATAATAGTAGGGGTGAAGTCCAGTGTTTTGGTATGAAATGAAATTGATCTCGAGCAATGTATATTGGATAATGTTATTTTAGATTGTACTGGAAATGACGTCATTCTCTGTCCTTCCACCAAATCGAATGTAACTAGCCATGATAAAATGATAAACCAGATCGAGTTTCTTGACGATTCTTCTTGATGACTGGCTTGTTTTCCGAACCGGTGGTGGTCTTGACGTTCATAAGCACCTTCTCAGGGCCCAAACTGAATAAAGTATTTTTGATTTTGATTAGCCTTTAAAGTTCTAAAACGGGTTACGATGAAGAGAAAGAGAACAAACAAACAAAGTGACAATCTAATTTATAATATTAGTTATAAATAGGTACTGTTATTAAACTAGTGCACTGAGTAAAATTACAAGCAGTCGGTTTTCTCAATATAACAACCACATACATAGATTTCAATGATTTATTTGGCTACCCACTGCGCACTTGTTTCAACACATTTCGCGGATTCTTTAGGCCCAGAATACACATGCATGTAAATGGCGTACCAGGTGCTGGTAAGCCGGGATTCCAGTAACTGGCATTTCGTGGAGCCGCAATACACATGCCAGTGAGTGGCATACCAGTTTCTACAATTAAGCTTTTTCATTACAGTGACATGCTCCCCACTTTCTTCCCCGCTACCGGCTAGAAGAAAAAATCAAACAAGCTGTGATCTCCTGGTATGCTTTGTTCTGGCACACGAGCTACGGGCAGAATCTCAATTCACATGTCAGTAGCTTATTCTTATCAGTAACTGGCATGTTTTGTACGAGTAACAAACATGTGTATTCTGGGTTTGAAAAGGATCGTTATACGGACATGTTTAACCGTTGATTTTGTTGATTCAGTTACTAATCTTTTATTCGTTTAATTCCTAGTTTCAGATTTAACTATTTTTGGTTTACTACGCATCTCATGTTAACGAGATAACAACGATAATATAAAATTATTTTATACAATTTACAAATTAATGTATAATTGAAGAAAAAACTCGTATTTAACTTTATAATAATATATATATTCTTAATAAGAATGGCGAAAAAGGACAAGAAAAGGAAAAAAATGCCAGTGAACCTTCTTATTTTCTTTTTTTTTATATTATAGGGGGCAAACGAACAGGTGGGTCACCTGATGATAAGTGATCACCGCCGTCCATAGACACTAGCAACACCAGGGGAATCGCAAGTGCGTTGCCGGCCTTTTAATATATGTGGGCCTCCGGCGCTCTCACTGACCGAACGAAACGCAACAGTGCAAGCACTGTTACTTCACGTCGGTTTTCTGTGAGAGGGTGGTACTACCCCGGGCGAGCCGACCCATTCATGCTGAAACCAGTAATAGCTTCAGCGTAGCTCTACCACCTACAATCTTAATCTAAATCTTAACCAGATTTACAGGAAGAAATCCTTATGGCTATATGGAACCTGCGTAGGTGCCTGGTGCAATACATATATCGTACACAAGAGCGTCATTTGAATCCTAATCACCTGTTATCGAAGAGTGAGATATCCGCGTTTGGCATCCATACGAAGTTAAGAAGTTGAAGTTATAGAGGTACCTACTACAAAATAATCCTGATGAGGGTTGATGTCAGGCAGGTGGCGGATCGTAAAACTTAAGCGAAATCATACATCACAACATGATAAACATGTTGTGCTGATTGCACTTAGATGGGATAAGGGTAAGATGATGATGTCGTGCAAATTTTATCAATTTTTTTTTGTTGCAGCAACATGAGACAGTGACCAATCAATTCCAGGCGGACATACCGAAGTAGCCTTTCAAGTATTTATAATGAAACCTAGCTTTTATTCGTGGCTTCGCTCGCATTTATGTGGGTTTCAGTAGTAAGTTTTTGGATAAAAGATTCCTTATTCCCTTTGCTGTATACCTGAAAATTTTTACGGAAAATTTCATTCGGTCGAGTAGTTAAGAAGTGAAAGCGTAACAAACAAGCGGATATTCTCATTTTCATTTTCAGAGAAACTCAGTACTGTTTATTTTTGTAGTGTCATATCCCTAAACAACTGTATCCTAGATAATACGTTGTAAAGTCCTCTACTCGTATGTGACAGTAAAAGCCTTGGTAAAATGAGTTCAGGCGTTTTGAAGATTAACCGAGACAAATAAAAGACACTTTAATTTTATTTACGCCTATAGAAATAATTTTTTATGAGTTTTAGTACTAGTGGTCTGCCTCATTTTCGCCTGGGAGACCAATAAATTATTTTATTTGTTGTAAGACTAAATCTTCCGTTTACAGTACGACCACGTTATAGATCAAAATTACAACTGAACAACTGTAACTGTCTTCTGTCTCACTCACTCATAACTACTCACACATATGTAGATTTTTAAACCGATTTACGTAATTTTTTGTACGATTTTTCAAACATCTGCTTTCATGCATACCTTGTCTGATCTTGTTCTGAAGTGACACGTTTAAATACATTATTTAGCGATGGATTTTTATTTGCATATATTAAAAATTAAACATACCTTAGTAGTTATTGGGTTCCCATACAGTAATTAATACTAAATTGTTAGGTTTTCGAGTAAATATTGAACTAAGCTTTTTTAATATAACTTAAACTTATTAAATTAATTATAAAGTTTATATTAGAATATCGTTTTTGATGTCAGAATCCGGTATGAAGCCCTCAGTACCGCCGTTAAGATAAAAGTTTAGACAATTTATGAGGACGTCGGGTCAAGAAGCAACACTACGAAAGGTTCGGTTGTAGACAGCGGCGATAGGAGCAGCTGGTGCCGATTTAAACTCCTGTCTATGTGAGGGCCGATAGCGGTATTTAGTTAAAGTTGAGATATATTTTTTTAATTCCCTTCACTTACTATTATATGAGAAGAAATGTATAGATATTATTATACGGTGATACCGGCCCGCTTGGCTGTATTTTTAATTTTAAGAAAATTATGACAAATGGTAAAAAAATATGCAAAAAGAGAACAGTGTCAAATGTGCAGTAGTTTTGGTGTGGTTGAGGCTTAAAGAAACTGTATTTTGCAAATTTTTATTTAGCTTGCAGTGTATATTAGATTAGATCAAATTTTAAAGGCTGAATTGCAACGAGTTACTTTCGGTCTACGATTTTGCAATTTAGTATGTTTGTTCACATACACGTTGTCAAGATAGCAGTAAAGGGTATATTGTACTTTTCATACAGCAAAAATGTGCTTCCTAGGGATAGATTAAATCTACGTTAACGTAAGCAAAGCCGGTAGCAAAAGCTAGTTTCTTATAAAACATAAACGATGAGACCATATTGCTTGTTATTAACGGTGTAAAGATTAATTAACTAAGGAGTTATCGACACTCTGTGTATGCCAGTAAATCAACCTTTTCACTGTTACCATTATATATTATCCGTTTGTAATTCACAAAATTCACGTGAATTTCGTTATTATATAATAAGGTATAATGAGATTATATAATAAGATAAGTTAGGTGTTTGCTTGAAGTTGAAATATTCTTTTTTCTCGTGACTTTCACCGCATGTATACATAGGATATTGCGTCCCGCGGTAGCCTTTGATCGTGCGATACAGTCCTCGCCTCGGCTTCCGTGTATGATAAAATCAAAATTCAATTTCGTTTCGAGCCTGGAGATGTTGATACGTTTTTGTATAGGAATTCCAGACATTTGTTTAATGTTTTTCCCTCCCCCTTCCTTATTAAAACATTTTATGGCGTATCTTATATAAATAGTGTATTAGCCTTTATATATAAAATTAGCGTAACTTGTCACGTGCTTGACATTTTGCATTCTTTAACCTTTACCAATAAAATAACTTAAAATTAATGGTCGTCTAATTGCGAAGCTACATACATGTTTTATTTGAATTACTTATGAACTGATTTTTTTTTGTTTTTAATTAAAATTTTGTTACTTGAATAACCTCTATAAACTTTTGTAGATTGTAGTCTCTCCTGCATAGCGTAATGGTATGTTATCTATAAAAACGCTCTAAAAATCATGTTTAACGAAATCATTTTTTTTTTATATTCAATAAGAAGGTAAGAATCCCAACTGCTTGTAGTATTAGAGAAATGTACTTAAAAATGTATTATAGATAGAATACTTTGTTACCGTAAACAAAGATATATCTGACTAACTTTTAATAATGTTTAAGTCTTCATAATTTGATGTAATGTTAGCTCAGTGGTGGCGTATAAGGACACATTGATTCGAATCCTTAGCTTCGGGTTTTGGTGAAGGAAAACATCTTGATAAAACCATAGCATGGTGGTGGTGGATAGCTTCGTCTAATATCTATCAGTCGCAAATTGAAAACCCGACGTCAAATACTTACCAGTAGCTCCAATTGAGAGCCAGTACACATTTCGCATGTTACCATCATGGACATCATGGTCAATTAGTATAATGTCGCAAAACTGTTACAAAAAATAGTCCCTTACGATAAATCAACTGATGTAATATTTTCTAATAAAAGGAAAAGTTCCCAGACGACGAAGATTATTCCTTATTAATATAAAGGTCAATAATACGGTTGATTATGAGAGGAAATACATACATTCCACGCCGAGGCGGTTGTTCTGGGTCAGGATATATGATTATTATGTTTTCGCTTTTAGTATGTCCTACACGAATGGTGCGTAATCGGGTCACGGGTACGTAGCATCGGCGTTCTTGGCCTTAGGATGTTAGGGTGGTGACATATTGGTTGTGAGAACGCGTTTATTTATTACATTTATAATGTATATGTTGTAATTCAATCATCTGACATTGTTTTTTCATATATTATATTTAAATATTGTTTATTATAGGTATACTTGAAACATTTAGGGCTTGATGTTTTAATTTTTTTTTAGCTTCAGACGTTTACGATAATTATATAATAAATTTCACTGGATAATATATATGTTGTATATTATATATCTGTTTTACTAATATTTTTAGGTATTTATTAACGGTTGCGGTAGATGTGTCCGTTTTGAAAATGAAAAAAAAAGTCCCGGAATGAGATCGCAGCACCACCTGACGGCTCCAATTGTGAATCTAAGCCATTCTTGAATCCACCTGAACACGCAGAACACTCATAAAAATCTCTTTAGATTTATAAATATTTTACGAAAATATTTGAAGCTATGGAATTTCTTTGAAAGTTATAAATAAATATCATTTACTGTATATATTTTTTTACCTAATATAAATGTGGTAGAGTTTGTGTAACAATTGATTGTAAGAAGAGCAGAGTTTATGTCACGACGCGCTTATTTCAACGTCAAAACATCATTGCTTACATTAGTGCATTCCGAGACTTGCAAAAGTTGCGGTTGACTGTAAGTATTACCGCGCATAATCTTCCACCTCCATCTTTAGGAGTAACAATATTTTAATTAACAGACCTTAGGACTTCGATCCTTCTGAGAATTGTCAAATTGTAGAATATTAGATAGATTGTATGCTTGTTTGTAAGCTCATAGCTCAAGCTTTTTAGTTTATATGAACCATACTAAAAATATCGAACGTTTTTATATATCTCATGGTTTTATAGAAAAGCCGACACTGATTTAATGTTATTTTATATTTTCAATGCTTTTTGGGAATAAGGTAATTCAATAAGCCACTGCATTGAGAGATTTTTAGTATTTTTTGTATAATAGTTGTAATTTTTTTATTATATTGTATTTGATGGAAGGTAACTTTAAGTAATTCATCGTTAATCGTGTCTGTAATGCCGGCCTGCAGATTTCTCTTCTGCTGGATGCTAGGTTGTTTATATTTTATGCTAATTTCTTGATACTTTATCTTTTTCATTCAAATTCTGCTAAATCGCTATTAAATTATTCCTATGACTGAGGCTTTATTATTTGTGTGTCCTTCGTCGGTAAAAGGAATTTTGCACATTCAGCAGTAGAATGTGTTTAGTGGACGTACGACATTTTGTTGAGACGAAAGGTTTCTACGGTATCAGCTGGTTTTTTGGAGTATTCTTGTATCAATGGATGTTGTTAAGTTGAATCATTGGAATTGAGCGATTTTTTTAGATTGGTGCAAGGCCTTTTATATTTACTATTGTTCACTGATAGAAATTAATTTGTAATAAGGGGTACGATTATTGTCGATTGTAGACTTAAGGTGTGTAGGATATATAAAGGTTTCGACCTGATTTTTTATAGCTGTCATTGAGATCCTCAGTAGCCAATAAACATAAAAAATAACGAAAAACGATTGAGAAACAGAGGAGAAAAAGTTTTTGGAGGGCTTTATCTTCGTCTATTTATAAACTATTGTTAGCTACAGAAATAAAACTTATAATCAATTTTAAACTTGAAGTCACTATGGTGCCTATTTATATGTATATATATACCTATAGATCTTTTTGATATTGCAAAACAACCTTTAACACCGTAACAATTATTACAATGACAGTTAAAAAGTTGACACATTTAAGTGTTTTCCATTGAGAAGATTTCTATGATATCTATAACTCGCCGCTAGATGACGCTAGGCTATATAAACTGTTAAATTATATATCACACTTTATACTGATGTAAATATTTTATTTATGCATGCATATTATGTAAACAAATAAACTTTTAAAATAAAATATTCCGTCGGTAGAATAATAATGTAAACAAGATTCCTCTAACAATTTTCAATAAAGTCTAGTAGAGGTATCGGGTGAGGCAGACCCTTTCATATGTTAATAGTATGGACACAGCCGGGCTTGCCTCGATTGTGGTCGCAGATTACGGTCCTCTGTGTTGTACGGTGTACCTGGCTCGGACAACGTTGGACGAAGGTATTTTGTTCTTTTATGTATCGGATACGTGCTTATAAATTGGACTTGAGTGCCTCTTGTGAATTCAGGTCAGTTTTATTTTCGTTTCATATGTAACTGTTCGTAATCTCTATAGCGATGACGTAATTTATATAGCGATAGTTTAAGATAATTAATTTGATAGATGAAGGCGTTACTTTGCGGAAATCGATTATTAAAAATTGGAGTGCCCGTTACATTGCATTACGCGATGGAATTAATTGGCCGCTGCAACGTCCCAAATAACAAAAACAAATAGGAAGGAGGGAAAACGCTGGTCGGGAACCTTTTCCACGGCTTCACTATACGGCTAATATAGGACACATTACTTTCCATGTTGCTGGGCGTGTGTTTTCTGCTATGAAAGGCAGCAGAAGAAATTACGTAGTCAACGGTATTGTCAAATATGCATAGTACTCAGACACAAAATTAATAATAGGATTCAACCTTTTGACTCAGTAAAAAGCTAGAGCAATAAAGATTCTACAATGATTCACACAGGATTTGCGTTTCTCCGACGTCTTAGATAGAAATTGTACAAAGTTAGGTGGATACCACGATGCGGTATAACCAAGATTAGATGCAATTAGTTTTGACTGTGAATTACGATTACGATGCGATGTTATTAATTCATTCAATCTCTTTAGCACATCACGTTTTAGTTTCAATTAATTAATATTCATAGTTTTATGTTACACCCATACCTGCCTATATCGCCACAAAGTTTTGTCTATATTTACAATAAATGCACGTGTGGGAATACATTAACATCATGCATTACAAATTATCAGGCTACGTGACGATGGACGTAACACAACACAACAAAGGAACTTGGAAACGCTAATTTTGAGTAGTTATTGGAATGAAAAAAGTGTAAGAACGTTTTCATGACCCTTTTTTGAATTATTTTTGAGGTTAGTTTTAGCGCAACGACTAGCAGAAGCTATGTCACGCAGGTATGGGAGTAGCATTACATTCATTATTAACTTGCACCGCAACTATGACAGTTCAAAAGTTCGACCTTTCTGAAACGAACGGTTCTTTACTGTCTCGTATATATTACCGAGAATAAATATAAAAAAAGGTAATTCCGTAGTCCACAGAAGAAACGAATGACGTAATTCACGCCCTCACAAAACGCGTTGGTGTTTAAAGATGTGTGCATGATGGAATGCTCTTACGATTCCCGGTTAAATAGAACAGCGATACGGTTTGTTCATCGCTCCACGTCAAACACAATCGTTTAGTTTTTTCCCTTCACACTTTTTTGCACACTTCCAATATACGTACTTTTTCCTTTGTATGGCTTGTTTTTGTTGATTTACGTGTTTTCATTTTTAACATTATAGCAAAATAATGCAAATATAATTGCCATTATTAATGTGGGTAGTTTTAATTTTTTTTTGTTGCATAAATACATTTTCAATAAAAATGTTGTCGGCAGAGAAAGGTAACAGATATTTGATAAGAGTAAAATATAGAAAAGTAAGAGAGTAAAGTGGGTGGGTAGGTCGTAATTTATTCCTGGTAATATATTAATAAATATGCAGTATGGTAACGTCATTACGTGAAGAGATTTTGAAAAGAACGGACGTTATTTTTAATTCCTTCGATTTAAGATTTCCTGCCTGTCACACTCAATTTTACCATAAATCATTTGCGGTCCAAGCTGTACGGCTATGGAACTTACTTTCATATGAGATTAGGCAGGCAAAAGCTGTAACAATATTTAAAAAATGTTTTCATCGATTTTATCTCTCGTTATAAGCTGTTTATTCTGTAATGCTGAATTGTGCTTCCAAGGTAACATTTAAATGCAGTGTGTGGAATATGTGTTTTTTTTTGTATTTTTTTTATTATTAGTATACGAGTAGTAGTATAGGTTTATGTTAGCATTACTTCTGTAGTCTTTATATTTTAGTGTGTATTTTTGTATTGCCACCGGGTAATTTATTTAAAAAATGTAATGTCTCTTAAGGTTTACCTGTCAGAGAACGCGTTAAGCGATAAGGCCGCCTAAGTGTGCACATATACTGTAAACTGTTGCTTAATTTTGTATATTTTTTCAAGGTGTGCAATAAAGTTTTATTATTATTATTATGATTTAATTGTGAAATTCTATTTACTTTGTACTATGAAAATTGTGAATTATTAACTTTTATAATTTCCCTGAGATCCCTCCATTCCCTCTATTCGAAACACCGAGGTTAAGTTTGATATTTCAGAATATCAGCGTAGCATTTTCGGAATGTACTTTCAAATCGATGTTATTTAGGTAAAATTTACAGAGATTAATGGTCTTCTCTTAGTTTTCGTCTAATGATATTCCACGTAAAGTCCTCACCACGCATTTAAATTTCCCATTCATCTAATGAAACCATGTTTTATTATCATAATATAATAAAATTACGTTGCATAATACTTTCATTAAAGTTCAGCCGGAGTTAAGTTCATGAGAAAAATAAAATTTCGTAAGGAGGTGACAGACACTCTTATCGACAATTATTTATTTATTTCATTTACTATATCCCATATACTATATACCTGTTGTATATTTCTTTTTTATACTTAATAGGTTTTAACATATGACCACAGTAGATTACAACCTAAAAATGGCCATAAAAAACAAGTTTTTGAAGTGAAACTTCTTTAGAATCGTTTTGATTTCAAACCAGATGCAACGGAAAAAACGACAGGTAAGAGACACAGATATGGCAAAGAATGAGACAGAAATATACATACTATTTTATATTATCGTTCTCTCCTCTTTGTGCCATGCTTCGTAGCATCTCCACTCCCGTCTTCTAAGCATAGTAGCCTGTAATTAGTGAGCCAGAGCGAGAGAGCAAATGTCGATGTGTATGTATATTGCACACTGTTTAATACTTGCTTGTATTTGAGCATTTAACGTGCGTTAGTATATGTGAAAAGTACGTGTACTACTGTACACTGTATGCGGCTGCGTACTACGGCTTTTTAGTAAGAAGTCAGCGTGGTGTGTTATTATTTAACAGTTTGTGAGTATTTTTATATCTTGTTTGTTGAAACTGAAAATATGGAACTTGAACAATAAATTGTGTAACATATGTTAAATAAAATAAAAAATATCTTTTAAAATTAATCGAAATACTTTCATCTTTAAACAAATAAACTTTGTAATTATCCTACCTTTGTTATATATATCCATCTCATTCTTTTGTCGATTTACTGAAGTTTCACTTCTATCGTGTGTGAATTGCACACACACCTCTTTTTTCTAATTGTATTTTAGTAAACGAACATATTATTCCTTTTACTAATTAGTGACATAATAATGAAAATAGCTTCTAAGTCTTCGACTGCGTAGAAACCATCACATCCCGAGGGAAAATCCCAGCTTATAGACAACGTTGGACGGTGACGTATTAATGAATTTAAATACTGTGTAACATAAATTACAAATATATGGATATACCTATATTAGTATATAATATAGTAGTATAATAGTATAGCTTAAAAAGTAAAGATTTCTTTCTAAATGTTATATGGCATTGTAATTTGATTTTTGGGTAAAATTTCTGGTAATAAACAGACGAATATTTCTCAGTATTACAATTTTGAAGAGATAACATTAGTTCATTCACTGAAAACTGAAAAAGACCGTTAAACAAGTAATAGACGCGATCGTTAGAACAATTTACCGGTTTTTAAAATTCGATAGCAAACAACTTTCGATATTAAATTCGTAGTTTAGATAAGCTATCAATAAGACATGAATCGAATAAAAATTGTGAGGTATCTAAGTTTGGCGAGGTTATATACGTACATTCATAGTGTATAAGGCTTGACTGGATACTACCCGTTGTACCGCATTTCGTCTCTGAGAACGGAATGATTCACAAAATCGTGTATTTTAAATTTTAATACACCTATGTATCTTTGATTAATGATTATTAACTCTGCTATTGAACGTTGTATGATAATCTTTGAAAAAAGTTCCAAATTTCAAACGAATTTAATTCAACACTCCGCATACAGTGAAAGTTACATAGGATACGGATTTTTAACTTGATCCCAAAGAAGAAGACACACTCTAAACTTATACACAGAGTGTATTTACAAGCGGAGATATTAAATTTACGATGATGTTACACGGACTACACACGACTGCGGTGCAGCGGAAACCACTTGAAGCATTTTTTTACGCCCCAAAATAGTAACAGGTGATTTGGTGGTTTGGTGATTTGCAGGGAGGGTTTTTGAAAATGAAAATACGATATCGTAAATGCATATTTCGGCGTAAACATCTAGAAATATAAGTAACACTGGGTCCGCTGTATATGTAGGTTAATCTCCAAAACGTTTGAACGGATTTAATAAGACCTTTATGGGCAGATAAAGGATTTTGCATTTTAAGTGTGAAGGAAATATATAGGAGTAGAGTAAAACCAAAGAAGGTATGGATGGATTGTGCGAAAAGGACTGTGTATAAAGGGTGTTAATATTAAGATGATAGCTGACAGTAGAGAGTGGAAAGGGAAAACATGTTGTGCCGACCCTACTTAGGTGGGACAAGGTGAGAAGATGACGATAAAGAACTTTTTATACAATTATATAGATTACATGATGATAAAATTTAACCGAGGTAGTTTAAAATCGGTAAGAAATGTATAGAGCTTGACAAAAGCCGTCGCTGTCTAGTTGTTTATTCATACATCCTAAGCAAAATAGCGACAACCATCAGATTCTTTAGTACCTTCATTATACATACATTAGTGTTGTGGAATGGATTACCCCGGTTCGACTTGCCTCCAGGGTTATGACATAGAGCTCTTCAAAGTCGGTAATACAACACTGATACCCTTTGTGTTGCAGTTGTCCGTAGGCGTAGGTAACAACCATTTACCATTTGATTGAGTGTCTGCTACTGGTATAAAAAATAAATAAATCCAAAAAACATTTTGACCACAATCTCATCTGATATTAAATGATGATTTGGTCTAAGATGGTAAGTCACGTTTAACCTAGAGGGAGACTGGCTCTCGAGTGCAGCTGCCGGAACACACCAACAACAGGTGATTGGTGACAGATTTTAACGTGAGAGTTGTAGCTAACCAGACGGACTTAGAAAAAGCCCTACCAGCATGCTATGGTTTCATCACGATGTTTTCTTTCTCCGACAGCTCTGACTCAGTTGTTTTGATTCGAACCTAAGTCCTTCGACGCTGTGTCCGAACACACTACCAACTGAGCCATCATCGCTTCATGATGATGACATGGTTAATTCATGAAACAACAGAGTCATTTACACGGGAACAAATTTTCCAATCTCGGTCAATATTTTAATAATGTCGATTATAATTGTAATAGTAATTTCGGTGGGCACATCACTATTACACTTTTATAAATTTCCTACAAGATCAAATAAGGCAGAAGTAAGGAAGCTCAAAAGTGGATAACTTCATCAGTACGAGATTACGCGCCTTATTGCCTCATAAGCCGGCTTACAAAGGTCTGCTTACTAAAGACAAGGTGTTTTTTTTTACTGAATATTAAATTTTTTATCTCTTTCGTTGAAACTACAAGCGATAAGTTTTTCTTTGTTTATATTCAAACTAGCCGCCCGCTCCGGCTTCGCACGGGTATAAATATATAGCCTATGTCATTCACTGAAAAAATAATTAAAATCGATCCAGTAGTTTTGATTTATTCATTATTGCCCGTGTCCCGCACCGGTTAAATTTGGAGTAACCTCAAAAATAACAGTATTTATCCACTATTTAATTCATGTTATTATACATATAAACGTTCCTCTTCAATCACTCTATCTATTAAAAAAAACCACATCGAAATCCGTTGCGTAGTTTTAAAGATTTAAACATACATAGGGATATAGGGACAGAGAAAGCGACTTTGTTTTATACTATGTAGTGAAGAACGTGGGAGACGTACGAGCACGTATAATATTGAAAACTTTTACAAAACGTTGTCGGTCGGAGTATTCTCGATTCGTTTTCACTCTTGAGTTTGTGTGTTTCAGTAGTACCCGAAAAACTTAGTGATTGAAGAATTTTAAAGTATGTTAATTATTTAACGGAACTTTCCTTTTAATAACACTTTACCAGTATATGTCGGTACTACGAGAACGGTTGTCGAGAGTTTTAAGTTTCCTCACGATGTTTTCCTACACCGTCGAGCTATTGCTAATTGAAATACAAATTGTTATATAAATTTGTGTATTATGACACAATTTTAAGCACAGTCATTTATTTTAAATTCAAACTAAGTATTGCTCTTTTATGGTAAGTTAACAACTGGGTATATTATATATTGACGGTCCGAGTCGTATGATGTGGAGATTGTTTTAGAATGAATCGCGACCACTACATACATGATGATAATTCCGTTACAGTAACTGTTTTTTTTTGAGTTTGTCGCGTTGAATTGTAGATCTTGTTTTTATATTGCACTAGCTATCCGCCCCCGCTTCGCACGTGTGTAGTAACAAAAAAAAAACCTGAGACCATATTTTCACTTTATAATACGACCATGTAAGGAAATTAAATGGCAATTGAATGTCAATCTGTTCAATTTGTCAATATATTTGAAGATCTTCCTTCTGTATTTTGTCTGTCTCATCCACTTTTTTGTATAGAGTTTTTAACCAAAACTTTTTAATTTTCCGTGTGTTTTACACCTACCCGCATACAGACATTCGGTAATTGATTTTTTTGATATATATATTCGTTAGCATATACCGAATAAAACATTCGGTATTCAACCGGTCATAAGCAATTATGACACATTACTTTCTATATAAAAATAAAATGTCCGAAAAAAGTGATAACCTACCTACCCCGGCCTTTTTTATTTCGAATCTTTTATGTTTTACCCCAACATAAATATTTGGCTTCACTCCAACCGAGCCTATTACAAAACAAACTTCCATTTGCGGTCAAAATCGGTTTCTGTTAGACAGAAATAGACGGTTGAGGAATTACACAAGACCGTATATCGGTGTTGGTAGAGATAAGTCGTGGAAACTTTTCAAGATTGATATTTTGCCAATACTTGTAGTGGGTTCATGAAAGTTTTTACTCGTGGAAAATATAATAGATAGATAAAATATACAGTAATACAATGTTTTTGTGTTGTATTGTGTTTTTTTTTGCATGCATTTTTCTTGTCCCAACTGTTCGCAAATGTTGTATAGAACACCGCTCTGCACAGCATTGAATTTTTAAACTAAAATTGATTATAAAATTTTTTCAAAGAAAACGAATCGCCTTCAAAAACGCGATTCAAAGTGTAAAATGATATTTTACTCGCTTATTATACTTATTATTAGGTATAATGTTTTAAAGTCGGCGCCAAGTCCGTATTTCCTTACATAAGCGACAAAATCCATATAATGACTGTAATAGGTATTATTTGAATTTTGTAATCGTGTCTTAAGTACTTTTTTAAATTAAGACAAAGTATTATGTAAAATGTGAAGTGAAAAAAATATAATTTTACACTATTGAGTCTCTATTTTTGAAGGCGGGTTAGTTTTTTTTTCTTCGAGAAAATTTTATTGTACACTTTTTTGTTTATTGTTTTTCTGACGGAGGTTCTATATTCTTAAATAAAATATATTTTGAATAAATTAAAGTAAATTTATTATTTCTTATATTTATTTCCTTTATTGAAGTCGGTTAAAAATATGATCGTACTAGCTTTTGCCCGCGACGTCTTTTATGTGTTTCGGTATATCCAGAATGAAAAAGAAGCTATGTCCAAGCTCCAGGCCGACATTGTGCTCATTTCAGAAATATAGTCGTAAAAACTTCACACTGTTATATTAAATGGAATCTACTAGGTTAATGGATTAAAACCACAAAATTGTACTATTATACGAAGCCTTTTATGTTTACTGCGTCTGTGTGTCGCTGGATAATGGAAAATTATTACTTTATTATGCATATATTAAAATTAAAGTTCCGAAAATACGCATAATTAAATTGAAACATAGGGCAGTCGATGTATTAGTAAGTAGTTTTTGCTCGCGGCTTCGTTCGCGTTAATGTAAATTTTGAAAGTAAAATACAGCCCACGCTACTCGCTGTTTATGTAGGCTGTCTATAACTCTGTCCGAGTGTGCTGCGTGGGCCGGGGGCCCATCTCCTCTTTGCACAGGTAGGTTCGGCTGACGAGGGGAGGTAGCTGATCGTGTACATAGCTAGCTCCCTATAAGGATGGAGCCTGGCGGCCATCTGCCGCCGGGCTGACCGCTGGGGGCGGCATGGTGGTAGCCTAGCACGGTTCCCATGCCGCTCCAATTTAAAAGCGGTGGTCGGTACACCGTGGGGTTTTAGTCCGTGCGAATCGGACATAACCCATTCTCTCCCCCGAGAGGATGGGTATCCGTTAGGGATCTCCCCACGTTAATAATAAAAAAAAAGGTTGTCTATAGGTGAAAGAATTTAATAAAATCGGTTAACGATTTATAAAGAAAATGTATTTCTTTAATAATGACTGGAGTTTCGTCACACACCGTTTCGTGGGTCGTTTCATAAATTGTATGCAATTACTGTTAAAAGGAAGGTAATATATGTCATGTCAAACTACATTAAGGAACAATAGTAAAGGAAACATAGCAATTAGTAAAAGGTGAAATATAAACTTTTGAAATGTCGTTTCTTTGTCTGCAGATAGGTTTTTTTTAATTAAATTCTGTAATGTAGCGTAGATTTCGGTGATGTAATATATAATATATAACTTCTTTGTCTTAAAGAAATCTTATACATTTTCTGATCTTTGCATTACAATTGAAAAATCAGATCTTTTAATCGACTTCATAAAAGGAGGAGGTACTCAAAACAACTGTACTTTTTTATGTTTTTTGTTACCTCAGAACTTTCGACTGGGTCAACCGATTGTCATGATTCTTTTTTTATTTGAAACCTGGTGCTTCTCGTGTGGTCCCGTTACAGTTTGGTCCATTTTTAACAATGACATCCATGAGAAAACTATATAAGTCTTAAATTTACATTAAGTATGTACGCGCCAAATGGACGAATAATTCAATATCACGCCAATCGATTTCGATGTTTAATTATTTTATTGGAAACGATGTAATTCAAGGGTACTTTGATGATAATAGTATATTTCTCTTTAAAATAGTATTTTAGATAGGTGCTTTACAGTTGGAAATCAAACTCATCTGGTATCGATTACTATTGGATTAAATCTGTTTATTGCTTATTATCAACATTCAATTACCTAGTATAATATACTACAGTCCTCATTTGGCCATTCTGACTGTAGTTGTAAGTTCGGTATTTGTATAGTCAAGAATATAATACAATACGATGTTAAAATATTATTATAGAGATTTAAAATTAGTATTTCTTTATGCCTAAGTTGTCTCGATGTTAAACGTCACTACATATTATAAAACAAAGTCGTCCGCCGCGTCTGTCTGTATGTTCGTGATAAACTCAAAAACTACTAAACGCATTGTAATGCGGTCTTCAACAATAGATAGAGTAATTCACGGGGAAGATTTAGATATAAAAGTTGTCAAGGTTTTTTTTCTAAATTGGTTAAAGTATAACGATAATTGTTGAAAGAATCGGAAAAAGTCAAGCCGGCTGGGAGTTTTCGCCGAAAACGCTGCCTTTGAGATATAACAAAACAATGGATACTGAGATATTCCTCTTTTATAGATCTACAAAAACCTCTGCGATGGAATATACCTATATTTTAGGATAGCTTACTATACCAATCTATCTTCTAAAAATGGTCATATATAATATGGTAATTGGAAGGCTATTTAGAGGGACATAGTATTAATCCTTGTCAAATAAAATACATTAGTTATCTTAAGCATTTCATGCACATAAGTATATATTTTTTATTATCAGGGCAAGACAACGTCCGTTGGGCCTGCTAGTACAATATAATAGGTATTTATACCTAAATTTGTATTCTGAGCGTCTCTATTCAGACCGGTCGATCAGTTTGGCGGGTGATACATGATCTTTGCAAATAAATAGTTACCTGTAAAATACTTTGATGATATACGTATGTGTCTGCGCCGATTTATCATCGACGCTGTAGTAGCTGACCAATCTGCGCCCTGGAATCCTACGTGGCACGGGTTAGCCAGTGAGGGCGCGGATTGGTCGGACGTGATTGGCCGAGGGTGTAAGCAGCGCCGCGCGGACGACGACGGCCTCAATTAATACATACAACGAACACTGAGAAGACGCTACTAGTTAAATAAAAATGTTTTTGTAAGAAAAATTCTAATAAACTTATGTTATAACGAACAGTATGTATAAATTGACTTTGGTTATTCTTGTAACAAAAAAACAATCTTTCCCAAATAACAGTAATGTCTGCTAAAAAGAATGCATATAACCTGCCATGTTAAAACGACGGGAATGAACTGAAAAATAATGTTAATAAATGTGTTTGTCGGATACTAAGAAATGAACCGAGAACAACAAAGGGAAGAAGTGTTTACGGGCAGTAAAATGTATGAGTCGCTTTCCCCGCTTCATTTGGTCGACGATGTGAATGGCCGTAATTTCTTACGTTCGTACAATCTGCAGAGTTGTTTGCAGTGAGTATTGTACGCGGCGTTGGTCGACAGGGCACTAATCTTGTACCTACTGCGGCGTGTTGGAAATGAGGAAATTGCTACAATCATTTGTTATGGGGCTTTATTTTTTACTTATGTTCGTTGCAACTTATGATGACTTTTATTAGTATGTTCTATAACGTACATATTGTTTTATTTATATTAATTCGTTTTGAAAATATTGTAACAGGATTTTTTATAAGTTATTATGACATAAGTAGATTTTAATTTAAAAATAAGTTTTTTATATACATGTATACTGTTCTTACTTATTGTTATATACATGTGTACTGTGCACTTACACGCTAGGCTCTTATAATAAAAAAATCAGGATATCTTCATTCAATATAAAGTTATTAAAGTGTCAAGACACTATAACTTATATTAGAACTACGATAGGCTAAAAAATGTTGTATTTAAGTATATTTGTACTTTCAGTTTTTCATGTTTTTACCTCTGTAGATATGTAAAATATATTTTTAAAGTAATAAACAACGTAGAGGAAGTTGTGGATAACAGCTAGTTTTCAATATGAATTTGAGTACATAGAAAGTTCAAGAATACACCGCTGTACGTCTAGGCGCGGTGGGCTAGTGAATAATAAAACACTAAAACATAACGAATAAGGCAATAATATTAGTAAGTGATATAAGATAAACAGCGTCATAAAACTATTTCCTACTTTTGTTTTATTAATGGAGCATATAGTAGGACCGCGGATCAATCAGACACACAGACAGATAAATGCACGTAGAAAGAGTTGGTAAAGTTTATATGGGTATGTGGATTGGTGTAATCTATCTTCCTGTGTGATAGCAAATATTTTAATAATTATACTGCTATTTTTTTTTTTATTATTCTGGTAATCAACAACATATTTTATGAATTATTTAAAATTAATATTTAAGTTATACAATACATCATTATACACTCGAACTAAATCTAACTTTCAAATAATTCATTGATTTGTATACAACAATCGAGATAAATTACTATAGAAGGTTATATATAATAAGCTTCGTGATTCATGTTTAAATAGATTAGACATGAGCATAGTACAAACTCATAAATCCGAATCTTTGACGTATCCTGTATTTGGTTAAACCTATATATATTCTACAACCAATAAAGAAAAAATGTAATCTTAAAGGATCTTCGTTTGATATTTATTTCACATTTTCTAATGTTTATATTTAACAGGATTACGTGAATCAATTTTCCAATAGATTTTCCCCCCAAAATAAAATAAATAAGTAGACCTTTAATATTTCACGCTTTACTGCTATTTTTCACATGCTATGTGATTTTGTGTTATTGTTAATTTCTCACAGGTAATGAATTTCCTATTTTCTGGTGAATACGTTATGTAATACATTGAGTTAGTAGACATAATATTTTAGGTACGAGAGTCTCGTTGAGTAAAACTGTTTTTGTAGATTCAGATTTTTATAATAGTGAAATAACTGGTGATATAACAATTTCATTTCACTGTTACTCAATTATTTTAAAATAGCTAATACCTACGGATGAGCTTGTTTAATTGTGTGTTTACTTGACAGAATAATAACATTATATATTACGGTTCTATTCATCTCATTTGTATACAATTGGCGTAAACGTCGTATAGTTGTGTGCGATTCGATACGTGTCTAATATTGCGAACAACACCTGTCGATAGACAGGCGAGGAAATGTACGTAACATCTGTTCCATTAATGACAAGATTATTGAATCTTGATTTTCTATTTAGTTTAATTAACATAGTAAATTCTAAAGAGATGTCAAATGAAGTATTAAATTGTATTAAGTTTATTAAGGTCACGTCTATGTAGTGAACAGAGAAATACATGGGATAAATAGTTATACTAATAAAATTGTTCTGTTTATTTTTTTTTTTTTGTATTATAGGGGGCAAACGAACAAGTGGGTCACCTGATGATAAGTGATCACCGCCGTCCATAGACACTAGCAACACCAGGGGAGTCGCAAGTGCGTTGCCGGCCTTTTAAATATGTGGGCCTTTATATCAGGTACTAGATTTATCTCAACGAAAATCATTATGTATTGGCGATTAAGAAAGTTTGAGAGATATCTATTGAGAGGGCTATCTCTTGAAAATAGTACATTTTTTCTAGAAAAAAAGGTACCCTATGTTTTTCATAGTGATTAAGGTTAAGGTTTCAAAGTGTAACAAAAGAGCAGACTCACTTTTACATTTATAATATTAGTCAGGATTAAGGCGGGAATATGTTTCTTTGTTTGTCGCACCTTGAGTACTTAACTGATTATAATTACATTCTAGGTATATGTTCTCAAGAGTACATATAGTAATGGTCATAGGATTACTGTTGCCCAGAATAAAGGCACTATTCCCGAGGGATAGATCAAATTGGAAGCCGGCGGGCAATAGCTAGTGTTGTAATATATCCAAACTTTTAAGTTTTTCCTCAATGTTTTTATATGCCTTCACCCATAAATATGTTACTAAAAAGATGTTCCTAATTATTGTTTGCAGGCGGTTTGCGTTTGATAGAATAACGCAGTTGTATCTGACTGGGTTGCGACTATCATACACAATGTGTAACATCCATCATAATAGCGCACTTATCGTCAACGTAACGTACAGCATAAAGCGGAGTAGTAAATATTTGTACTGAACGTAAGCATAAGCACAACGACTTCACTATACCCTGCTACTGCTAAACAAAGATAACAACCCTAAATAACCGAGCACAATTCAATTCTCATTCAATTTTCAAGTAAATAATCTCGGAACAACTAAAGTATACCTATAACCATAAAATCCAGCGGGGCATCCAATCCTACGCATTTCACGCTCGGGGAGGCGTCGGTAACTTTAACAAGATAAGCCGGGCCTTGCTGGTCCGGAAGCCAGTGGAGTATCGGGCCGTCGACAATATTGCTCCTCGGAGTATTCTTGGATGATAACGATTTAAATTTACTTTAAGCCTTAAACGATATTAATAGGGTTTAAGGAAATATGAAAACGTTTCAGCGTACCTAATGGACTTTAAATATTGTTATTTTCCAATGATAAATCTGTTCATTTACAACTTTAAGCATAGTATATTAGTCGAAATTCGATCATACTTGATTGCTTTTTTAACGTTTCAAACATTATCGAGAATTTATTGACGATAGATGGTGTAGTAGATTAGTACACGTAAGGATCGTGAAGTATGACGAAGAGAGATTTATAATTTAAAGCGTCGATGGTTATTAAACAAAAAAATAAAATCGATTGACAAATAGAGGAGATAAATTACTACTTTCTTATCTCCATGTATTTATAAACTATGAGTAATTTAGTATATGACGTGTTTGCGAGTGAGGCGTCTAATTGTATTGTTAGTTCGTCTAAGCAATTGTAAGCTATAGCCGAGATAAGAAAGAAAAAACAAATTTACTTTAAGCACAGTGAACAAATCAGCACCGTCACACTCGAGTTCGGTAACGCTTGATCGGGTTGTCCTCGGCTGCACTCGACATCAAGCGCGCTCGGGTCTCGGTGACGTACGGAATCGTCTATACTCGGCTCCAGTCATTCATCAACCACGTATATATTATCATGAGTTATAGTAATATGTATTTGTGTATATAATTAGTATAGTATTTCATGTCTATATACTGTGCGTATTTATTATATACGACTATTATTTATTTACATATAAATATGAATAAGTCTGTATGAAGTTTAACGTATGCATAAAATGTGATTAATGCATTTATTTGTTTATAAGTTTTCACTTCTATCGTGTGGTACTTTCAAAATCCATTCTGATCCCGATAAGCAAAAATCTAATTTTATTTTACAGGTTTAGAGTAAAATTTAAGATAAAAATAACTTTCGTTCCCATTCCCGTAGTTAAAGTTTGTGTCAGAAATTGTATTAGATATCTACATTCACACTTACCTCGTCACAGGATTGTTTATTTAAGATTAAACCGAAACCCGAACGATCACGCCAAAGTTCCAATCCTATGATCCATCCACCGAGTCGTGTGCTTTCATTGTCTTGAACTGTGATTCTCAACAGTAATTGATTTTACGCCCCCTTGTTAAGCAATAATTTTTATAAACCTATTACAGTCTGTCTTCTTTATCAAACTAACCATGGATAATTCAGTTCGTTTACTTTTATAGTATTGACATATTCTATACAAGTTTTTGTCCGCATATTCGCTCGCGTTAATGTAAATTTGGCCTATTTCTCGGAAACTATTTTTTTCGTGATAAAGGATCCTTATGCCTATATCTTTGACATGTATGTAAAAAAATCCTGACCTTCAATTGCGTAGTTAGGTGTTAAAGGTAACAAACTTACATTCGCATTTATAAACTTAGTATTTTTATACTAAGGCCTATCTATGAACAACTGTAACATCAGTTCATTACTGTTGTTATGTTACCAAAATCGAAAAGCGTATTTATAATCCTCATTTTGAAGAGAGCTATGTCATAACTCTGTAGAAGAAGAAGCATTTATTCCATAACTCTAGCCTACACATTAGGAAGATTCTTCGGAGTTTCAGTATTTTCAGAGCGTATGAGTTACTAGCCGGCAAGGTGCAGTAAGTGGCCAGGAACTACACGGAAAGCATCATATCAAAACGATTTTAAGATATATGCGATAAATTACATATAAAGACGCCAGTTCTCTGCAAAGGTCAGATTTGTCCAAGGAGGATTAAGTTAGGCGTAGTTGATTGATATAAGCGTATATTGTCTATTTAAAACTGAATCCTTCTAACGTCGAGTGCTTTGTAATAGAGTTACCTTTAATTATAAAGTTGAATGTGTTTATTTATGATTCGTATTAAAACTAAGACTGTACCACGACTTTAAAAAATCAACTCTTAAAGTAGTATGACAAAGTATTTTTATAGTGTTACCGTAATTATTATTATTAAATAGTTTTAAACCGACGTTTTAAAAATATGATAAGTAGTAACATGCATAATACGAAATACAAAGAACAAAAAGCGATTAACTTTCCATAACAGTATACCAGTATATGCAACAGTAATAACATTTATGACAATATGAAAAAGTATAATAGGTCTTATTAATATTATGAATAAGAAAGTCTATGACGATGGATGGATGTTTATCACCTTTTCACGCAAAAACTATCGAATGATAAAAACTATTAAATATTGTAGCTTACACAATAAAATAATATATATACAATAGCCTATAAACATACTGTTTAAATTGTCTAAAATATGACGATAATTGTCAAGTTGGAATCGAGTCGCGGCGTGTATTGGCGTGAAACTCTTAAAGTTTCACGACGATAATGTATGGTATTGTGGTTTATAAAAACAGATACGAAGTTGCGAGCGGGTGCTAGTGTAACAAAAATATCTGAAAGTTTATTCAGTCCGAGTGATTTTGATTACAGGGCTATTAATTTTGTTTATTAGCCTTCTTAAATTTATATTTGATGTGAATGAAATTGTATGTAAAAAATAATGAAGCTCGACATTAACATATTTATGAAAAGATTCACATAATTCTTAAAAAAAAAAAAGATTTGTTCTCTTATAAATAATAGTAATTTGGAAGAAAAAACTGTAGTGTTACAAAAGAAAAGGTTTCATTATTATTTAAAAATGATGTAATGTATTGTAAACTAAAAAAAAAAAATAGTGTAACAGCAACAGAGTGTTGCCATTAAATGTTTCGAACGGGAACCCGGTAACTTGAGTGCTGCTCCTTTGTGGTAGAATTAGGCGTGACGGAAAAGTTACCGCAATTGAAGGTGTTCATCATTTCTGCTTAGGTAGCGTTGAGCCGCGCTTTGAGAAACACCGACCTTCAACTTTGTTCATTAACGATGGATACGGTTAATGAAATAATAACACGAGTAATCGAAAACTCTGGAAGTTTTGTTTTGTTGCGTGCGTGTTTCAAATATAAGGAGAATGGATTAAGAATATACGGAATTTCAAAATCAATTATTTCTATAAGTTAGGTTAATCGTAATTATAGACACTGTAGTGTATGAAAAGTTACATCAGTAATAGATAAGAACGAATTGTAGGTGGTAGAGCTACGCTGAAGCTATTACTGGTTTCAGCATGAATGGGTCGGCTCGCCCGGGGTAGTACCACCCTCTCACAGAAAACCGACGTGAAGTAATAGTGCTTGCACTGTTGCGTTTCGTTCGGTCAGTGAGAGTATCGGAGTCCCACATATATTAAAAGGCCGGCAACGCACTTGCGACTCCCCTGGTGTTGCTAGTGTCTATGGACGGCGGTGATCACTTACCATCAGGTGACCCATCTGTTCGTTTGCCCCCTATAATATATAAAAAAAAAACAAGTCATTTAAAACCGTGCAAGTATTACACCATACGGCTCGCGTAAAATAGAGCTGTATAATGTTTCTAATGTTTGTTTAGGTCAAAACTTACTAGCTAAGCTGGAGCCAGCTAATTTAGACCTACGACTTTACAATTGTTTGTTGTTTGATTAATCCTGATGACAATACATGATAACGAAATAAAAATAAAATGGCGAATTTCAAAATGGCTGCCATACGCTCTGAAAAAAGTCTGATTGATTAACGCATTTGTATAAAAGTCTAATAAAAACATTCTTATAATTATTCAGTTATTTATATTTATACCTTGGAATACAATCTCAGTAAAAATTAAACCAATTTCTGCTTGCGGTTTCGCTCGTGTTAATGAAGGTTTGATTTATCTCACGGAAATAGTACTTTTTGTCTGATCAGAAAGTCCACTTTTCTGTATTTATGTATATGTTAGTCAAAATATATTTTACAAATTAATGTAATTTAGCTTTTAATAATATATATTTTAACATTCATCTCGAAAAAGGCCAAAAAAGGGGAAGAAATGCCAGTGAACCTCCAGAATCAGATTTACAGAAAGACATCCTTATGGCTACGACAGACCTGAAACCAGAGCCTGTGGATGTGCAATACACGGATACATCGTACACAAACGCGTCATTTGAATCCTTACCACCTGTTACCGAAGAGAACAAATATCCACGTTTGGCGTCCATACAAAGTCAGGAAGTTGAAGTTATAGCGATACTGTAAAATAATTCCAAGTAGGGTTGGTGCACCAGGCAGGCGAATAATCGTAAAAATTAAGCCAAAACATGAAAACCATGTTGTGACAACCCTACTTAGGTGAGATAAGGGTAAGAAAATGATGATGAGTCTTAGTTAGGGTGACGTTGTCCTCTAAGATGGTAATAGGCTAAATGAACACTGGCTTCCAAGTACAGTTGCCTGAATAAACCTATATGTATTTGACAAGAAATACTTGAAACTACTGAAGCTACCCAGGCGATCATTCAAAGAAACCCTACCACCATGCTATAATTTAATTAAGATTTTTCCAACATCGATATTTCTAGCTCATTCGATTCATTAAAGATCAGTGCGTTGTCCGAATCATACATCATCATCATCATCTTACCCTTATCCTACCTAAGTAGGTTCGGCATCAACATGTTTTCCTTTTCCACTCTCCTCTGTCAGATGTCATCTCAGTATTTACACTTTTTATACACATATCATTTTTCACACAACCCATCCATACCTTTTTCGGTCTTCCTCTACTCCAATATCCGTCCACTTTCAAACTCAAAACTTTTCTTGTTACATGACTCTCTCATAATATGCCCGTACCATGCTAACCTATTACTCCTCAACTTCTCTGTCACTGGTGCTATTTTCAAACTTCCTCTGATATACTCAATCTTAATCTTATCCATCCTTGCTACACCACACATACATCTTAACATTCGCATATATTATATACTAGCGGCCCGCTCCGGTTTCGCACGGGTATAAAATATATAGCCTATGCCATTCAATGAAAAAATGTTTAAAATCGATCCAGTAGTTTTGATTTATTCATTACTGTCCGTGGCCCGCACGCGTTACATTTGGAGTAACCTCAAAAATAACAGTATTTCTCCACTTTTTAATTTATGTTATTATACATATAAACCTTCCTCTTCAATGCCTCTATCTATTTAAAACAAAACCGCATCAAAATCCGTTGCGTAGTTTTAAAGATTTAAGCATACATAGGGATATAGGGACAGAGAAAGCGACTTTGATTTATACTATGTAGTGATTATATTATTCTTAACATTGTCCGAATCATACATCGATTATTAATGTAACAATTTTTCTACAGTAGTTAACCGATACAATAAATCATAGATTTGGATCATATAATTACAGAGTTTTCAACCTAAATATTGTTCACGCGAACAGAACACTTTATTTAAAATCTAGGTCATTCGCAATCTAAATAGGATATCTCAACTAAGTATTCAAGTAGACCGACCGCATTTTGCAGAACTTTCTGGAATAATATTGTAAAGACAAACACACATTACAAAGACGTAGAAACATTTAGATGCTAAAATATCGATTCGCCGGTGGAACTTTGCTATGCAAATTCCGCAGCTGAGTGCATTCTGAATTCACTTCCAAGATCTCTGTAAATGGTTATGACTTTCAATGGGCATGTAAATGAAGACTAAAATGATTATAAAGGTTCCTTTATTACTGCTATGAGGTTAGTTGATGTAATTGTTTGTAATATGGAACCAGATAAATTACAATACATTGCTAGACGCGTCGTAAACTAAGGATATTATAATTATACGATAAATTTTACTTTAAACGGGTAGTAATATATTATAGATATATTTTAAATGCAACCGCTTTTCTTATTATTACAAATATATTCTGTTTGTTTGATGAAGGTGTTACTTCGCGGAAATCCATCATTAAAAATTAGGGTGGACATTACTTCACACTTCCGCTAATAATTGTTTCGGTCGCTGTCACGTCTTATTGCAATATAAAACGGTTGTGAAAGAGCTATACAGAATGAAAAGGCGTGGTTGGTCGGCAGTTAAACTCGATGTTGGCAAACACGACTGAAAAAAATATAAAAAAGTAGTTTGTACTTATGTACACGCGTTAGAAGTTATACTTCTTTGGCGTAACAAGATAAAAATCTTTTCCAACAATTTTATCTTTCGCCTTATGCTACGCTTGTAGAAAAAACGACACTAACAATAGAAAAAAGGTATTTAATACATCAAACTTCAGGGTGTCGGCTTTTCGTGACGGCGTGCGCGCGCATCGTAAAAATTTACTCTCATCGTGTTTCCCTAACGCACCAAAAGAAGTATAACATCAAAAATATGTGTATATAAAATGAAAAAAATATTTAAATAATATAAAAAAGAAGTATATAAAAAACACGCATGAAAGGCTAAGTATCATACTCGTAGCTCGGTTTTGCTCGTCGCGTCCAGGGACTTGTATGGCCCATTTTATAAAAGGCTATTTAGGTGTTATTTGCACGCTGGTATGTTAACGATACTTCTTAATTATTATACAACGACTACTTTACTAATTTGATGGGGGCTTCAGTCGGCCCTGGCCTCAATTTCCATACACTGCCATATTATAATTTGAAAACCAAGCGTGTAACATGAAGCACCTTGTATATATTTTAGTATAGGTAATGTAGTAAACATGCTAAAATAGAAGGCAAAAATCGTAATATATTTGGCAGGTAGTAGATCAACGACTAATATCCTCAGATTTCCACAATTACGCTGTAGTACGCTGTATTTCAATATCTGAATATTGAAGCGATGATGGCTTAGCTAGTAACGTATTCGGACACCGCATCGTTCCACGTACCTTCGAATCCTTCCAACTGAGTCGGAGCTTTCGATGAAAGAAAAGCTGAGAATCTTGTTTTATTGAATTGGTTCAATAAAAAGTAGTAAGGGAAGAAATTTGTATTAAATAATTAGCTTTCGCTTGCGGCTTCGCTCGCTTTAATGTATATTTGATCTATCTCTCGAAAACGGTACATTTTTGGTCATTTTCTGTACCCCTGACAACAAGTATACAAAATTTAATGAAGATCGATTGGTAGTTAAGGCGTGACAGCGTTACAAACAAACACAATTTCGCTTTAATTTAATTAATAATTCTCAGGATTTTTACTAAACGTTTAGCATTAGAGAGATTTAGTATTTAATTACTACGAAAATAACGTATAATTAAAAAGTTCCCAGTGAGGTACATTAATGAATACGGTTAGTTTTTTGTGTAGTACACATGTTAATAATAAGGTCAGTAGTACCGTCACGATATTGGTATTACGGATATGACGTGTTTTATAAAAAGTTCCTAACGACACTTAACAATTAATTACTTTTAGTTCTTTCTATAAATATATTTTATTCATGAAGTCTATAATACAATCACGATATTGGTAATGAGAATATGACGTAATACGATGATATTGTGTTATATTCCAATTTATTTGCACGTGGTAAATTTTATATTTGTTTATGTATAACCAATCAATACCCGCGGCTTCGTCTGCGTTGTTTATTATTTTAGCAATACATTTTATGTACAAGAGATAAACCATAAATGAAATTGAAAACAAAAACATACTTTGCCCACAACATTTTTTTGTAAATTATGTTATTCGTTTACTTCCCCTCTCCCGCGTATGCGTACCACACAGATCGGCCCACTTCACAGATCGCTGAACGCGTAGTGCTTACAAAATCCGTAGTAATAATCATTAATAACTTTACATTAAAGAAAGGTATCGTTATAGTTTTTAGAGAAAGACCGAGTGTCTAAGACGTAACAATTAAGAGAATAATCGAAATCTATTAACGCATCAACGTGATGTGTGCTTCTTTGTGTTAATTAATATTCCAATGTAACACTAGATAGAAAATCTATATTGAGAAGCCGTTTTCTAGAAATGATATATAGGTATCTTAAAATTTCTCTGGAATTTTCTACAATATTACCCATCGATTCTCAACTAGAACGAAACATTTTAAATTTAGCGAAGCAATCCTCAACGGTATCCTCTCGACGTTGTACCAATAAATATCTTACAGACAGGTTAACAAATTACACGTGCGTTGGAAAATAAGTACAAAATATGTGTTAACATTTGTTTTGAAATATTTTATGCTACAAATAAAATTCTGTGATACTATAATTTACACAATCACTACATAGTATATAAGAAAGTCGCTTTCTCTGTCCCTATATCCCTATGTATGCTTAAATCTTTAAAACTACGCAACGGATTTTGATGCGGTTTTTTTTAATAGATAGAGTGATTGAAGAGGAAGGTTTTTATGTATAATAACTTAAATTAAATAGTGGAGAAATACTGTTATTTTTGTGGTTACTCCACTACTACGCACACTAATGCGTGCGGGCCACGGGCAGTAATGAATAAATCAAAACTACTGGATCGGTTTTAATCATTTTTTCAGTGAATGACATAGGCTATATATTTTATACCCGTGCGAAGCCGGAGCCGGCTGCTAGTTTTGTATAAAACAACGTGTGTCCTAAAAAATCAGGCGAGGGGTCAAATGAAGCCGAAAATATCAATAGCTGTGCATTTTAATATTTACGAGTATTTTTTTAAAATTATTCGTTTTTAGGTATTCCATAGGAATTATGAATTCAAAACACGTCGTCTCTGAAAAAGTTAAAAACAAAAAGTTTTATACAAAATCCCAAGTAATTATCTCGGTTATAAGATTACGGTATCGCTCATTATTTCAGTGGAGCGGTGGGACCTCGTTAGTGAAATAAGATCAGACGGCTCGATATATACGTTCCTTGAAAATTGTCTGACGGATTTATTATGACGGAAATAATTAAACTGACATGAAAATCGATCGGGTAATCTTTTACCCGCAGATCAATTTACTAGATTTTTTAAAATTCGAACGCTTATTGTTCTTTTCCTTCTGTACTATTGTAATTAATACTCTTTGCTAAAAAGTATGAGTATTATGAGATCTTTCAAGGAAATCAAAATTACATATTCTAATGAAAGAATTCATTATACGAAGTACTGGCCATTATTGTCCGTGCAATTTTGCATTTTAATGGAAGTTATTATGCTTCTACTATGAAAATCTTAGGGACGGGAATGGATGAACTCTTTAAAGGTGTTCTTCACTGCCTCAACGGATTTGAAATTGTTCCATCGTAAATAGGTTTCTCATATTTTTAGTTTAACGAGAATTAATCAGTGCTGTTTTATTGCTCAAAGTTTGCTACTAATACTGAACTGGTTGGAGATGAATCTACGGCCCCTATGCCATCAAATTATCCGGTTGGCTACGGGGCTCGTTGTTGAGATTAAAGTTTCAATAAGGAAACTGATTAAATCCAAAACGTGCCACGTAAATTTTAGCACCTGGTCTTAATATTGCTTGCTGTGTTGCACTGTTGCCGCAAAGGAACTTGCAATTGAAAATAATGCGCAATTACAATTTACACAAGGACAAATTATCAACCGATGGAAGAAAGTAGTTGCGTTTTCTTAAAGAAATTATATCACGTTAGTCTAATATCAAATGATTACTGTTTTGTTTATTGTTTCTATCTTTGATATTTGAATCAGAATTCAAGTTCTATGCTATTATTTTAAAACCACTTCATTTGAGCATCATAACACAAGTATAAGTTGTAAGTAAAATATCACTAAAATTACACTATATAGAGCCAAATTACACCAGTTTATGAATTATAAATAAATCACACGATAAAAAGTTCCCAAGAATATACTTAGTGTTGAGTGTACATTACGTTATTAGTTACGGTAACGTTTCTTATTATAGACTCTTTTATGACCTAAATATAAGAGTAGAGAAGTGGTGTGTTGCATTTGCTTTCAAATTTAATCCAGATGCGAGCGTTGTTACAATTTTTCTTTGTACAACAGAGCTGAAATTTCAAAGCAATTCTCGCGGTACACGCCTAGAGCTTACAAATTTATGGAGAAACTTTAAAAGAACCGGTGCTTATTTTGAAATTTCTGAACATGTATGTAAAGAAAGTACACAATGTTTTCCTACTTTACAAGAATTTGGTGTCCTTATAGCAATATTTGTAGTGAAAAAAATTTCATACTCAAGCGAAATAAACTATTAGAGGTACTCATTATTATTTCAACGCAATGGATAACAAATGATTGAAGACATCATTATTCTACTGCTGTTGATTATCCGTTACCACTATTGGTTGTTATTATAGTTGACAACGATAACGATCGGTCGTTGTTGTCAAAACTTGTTACCAATTTAAATTATTAAAGTTCATTGGTACATGCCGCGCTCCGAATCTGCGTACATTGGATCAATATTCTAAAACTTTTTGGAATCTCACCTATTTGCTTTCTTACTTGAGATAAAAATTTGGAAACAATTACATACAGATGTTTCTTTATATTAACTCTTAAACTCTAGTCCTTTTGTTCTTCGATATTTTCCCCTTCAGTATCGTTAACAAAGGGAATTGTTGTAAAAACCCCACTATAATTTAATTTTACAACAGAAATTAATAAAGTACGCTGAAATCTTCATTGCACCGTTAAGAGGAAATGTGGTATGTGAGACATTCATAGATTAGGTAATAACAGGCATTTATTGCTATCGCACTCTACCCGAAATATCAGAGAGAGAGACAACTACATCTCGGACTAATTATATCTATGTAAAGTACAAGAAATCATGTCTCTTTATTGCCCTGTTTCCTCCACCTAAATTGGGCCAATTTTAAATAGGTTCTGTTTTTATTTATTATATTCGTTAGCTTTGTATGTCGGATGTTTCTAAAACACCGAGATAATTAGGCAATATTAGTACTTTTAGAAGGCTACTAGATTTTATAACATTTAATTTGTGTAGAAATTAAAAGCATAGGAGCAGGCCAGTGGAAGATATGGATTGTATAAAATTATTTGATCCAGTTTCATTGTCTAAGGACAAAACAGATGACGTTGTATGACCTTTGTATGGACTAAACGGCGTGTTATCTAATCCAAATAGAAATTCGCAGCTATCAAGTGTCAAAGATTCCAACGCAAATAAACAAGAAGTTTTATTAGACGATGTCTTCACACGTATATTTTCAAGTAGCACTCGTTGGTGGCGAATAAATATTCAATGGTACATCTTACTAGAAATTCGCGGCGTATTACATCCGAATCGTCTCCGGGGATGCCTACATTGAATTATTCATTCGGAAGGTTTCACAGCTTTATGAAATTAAAAGTACCAACGCTGTAGTATTATTATTCGGAAATGAGTTTTGAATAGAAATAATAGATTTAATACGCTCTGATTAATTCGGGTTTTCTTTATCTTATTAATGTTCACGCTTTCATGGTTTTGTTCTAAGTCAGTTTGAGTTATATTTAAGATTCGACGCAAAACGAAATTAAATATTGTACAAGTTTTCTTTTTCTTTTCTTAAATTCTATGTTTAACATTATAACTTATTTCATGTAAGGGATACAGCTTATATAACTCTTGAGAACTTAAGGCTCAATGCCTTGTTTTATGTTGGTTCTTTACTCGTATTTTTTTTTAATTCAATATTTATAAGTCTCTATAAATAAAAGGGTAATTAATTATCAAGGCAAAATCACATTCGAATAGCCCCCCCATCTGCCAATAAAAGTTTCACCAAAATCAATTCTCCTAATTCAGAGATAAGTTCGCACAAAGAAAACAAAAGTCAAACACATATTTTATAGACAGGTGTTTCGGTTTTGCTCACATGCAAACAATTATATAACTTTAGAGAAAGCATTTATTTCGAAATAATATGAGACACTTCAATTTGATTCATTTCTATAGTTTCGTGCCAAATATTTTGCTTATGCAGGTAATGCGAGATGTGCTTTAATCTGTTTTCTTCTGTTTAACGTTGGAAGTTCCAACAATGTACATCCACTCCCCACGGGGGAGAGGTAGGTAGTGTTAGACACTTAACCACACAGTGAATCATCTGCCGTGCTAATGGAGGCCTCGTCATCGCGCGATAATGTACTGTGACACTCTGACGACAAGGTCCAGCACGATTGCCAGGCCGTATGCTTACCTAGATAGTCCAGTCAAACTGTCTCCCCGTCCCCCGAACTAGTACAATGGAAAGTCAGGTTTCCCACCCCTTCTCCTCATGGTCCGGCCTGGCAGCAGAGAAGACGCCTCCTCTAAACGCCACCCGCAAGTTTTTTATTAAGGTTTTGTGGGAAAATATAAAACTATGGATCTCTCGGAGTTTGAAATCGCCAATACATCGAAACGAAGGTCTATAATATCAAATTTATTGTATGGAAAAACTAACTGATAAGTGCGACTTCGTCTGTGTCATATATTGTCTTTACAATATGTTCGTCTAATGACGACAAAAACATAAGCACCACTGAGCCTGCCCCACGTTCTGTAAAACTAATTCTAATAAAAATCCTTAGTTCTTTACAACTTTAATAAGACTATATTACATGAAGCTATTGTGATAATCTTTTTTTGATATAGGGATCAAGGATCTAAGAGGTAGACCAAAAAAGAGTGATAGAAATCTATCCTCTAGTTTTTGAATGATGCGCACTGAACGGAAGACCTGTCTTATTTTATTTATATAAGGATATATATTATAAATAGGAACATATAATTCATTGCTGAAGTGATGTAGTGATTTCATAATTTAAAGTTGTAAAATATGTGACTTACAAATCATAAAAAAAATCTAATATATTTACAGTCCTTTATCATAATGACGTATTAAATTTAAATATCAGAAAGAAGTGATAAAGGCGGTATAAATAATTGAATAAAACATAATAATCCCAAGTCTAATTTATATATACGAGGGAATGAAACAAGACACAAACGTGTTTCTAGAATACGTGAATGTAAAAAATGACGATACCCGAATCCATTTAGAAGATTTGTCCAAATAACAAACCTCTTTGTATTCGAGTAAATTCGGTACCAACCCTGCGGTGTATCACACGGCAGCTGTAATAAAATAAATAAAACATTCTCTTGCGGCCGTATCGAGCTTAACGTGTGGAGCTAAAAGGTGGCTAAAACTTTCAGCCGGCGCGGTCGCGTATTGCTGCATTTTCATTTATCTATCCTTTTTTCAAATGAAAATTGCAAATAAGGCATTTTACGACGAGGCTCCCTAGAGGGTGTTATTTTTAGTTCAGTGGCTTGAAATGGGTTGTTATTCTATTGTACAGAGGACTTTTTGAAGTGAAACTTCTTATGGGAGGGTATTGGAATTCTGACATGCAACCTTTTCGTGTGACAAAAAGTGGGTAGGAGTAAACACTGTGTCAGGTAGAGTGGTTTTTCTTTTTGTTAGAGTCCCCTTTCTCGGACATAATCCGAGACCCTATCTACTTAATATTTATTACTTTTATTAAATGTTGTTCAGTTTTAATTAGAGCCCTTTCTTATTTATTTAGATTAATTATTACATTAATTGAGCGTTGAACACATTGTTTCTCGTGTCTGATCACCGAAGTTAGCAACGGCAGGTGCAATCACTAGTTAAACGAGTGACCGCCTCGGAATACCGCGTGACGTTGGCTCTCACTTTTTTTGAGTGCGTATTATAACACGCACACACGTAGGCATTCTCTAGCAATATACTAACTTGATTCTGAAAATTCTTTCACCCATGTTTAGGTATGCTCTATGCTCGATCTGAGTAACATAGGTTATTTCTTAACAGACTTCAAAAGGAGAGAAGTTCTCGATTCGGTGTTTCTTTTAATGTTTGTAACCTCATAATATCATTATTTATAAACCGTTTTCAAAGGGATCTCATTTTAAGGATTTTCATTCATTAGCATTGGACCTTGGTTTTCGAAGGAACTCTTCAAAATCGAATAGGGAATGTCTAGTGACTGAGATATTGATAGGTTTATTACAATCTAAGACTAGATAGCAATGGTGTAACTATACCATCTGAGTCCCGTCACAAATTCGCTGGATGGGGGCCACCAATAAAATTAATCGAAATGTAATTAAATTTTAGTAAAACTCTGAAATAGCTACCCAACAGTATTACTAATATAGTGTGTATTTTAGTTAAATCCCTAGTACGTTTAATTTTGAAAAGTAATGACTACTACATATTTATAATAAAATAAGAAATTAATCTTAACTAAATATCTATTAATAAAACTGTTTTTTCTGAGTTTTTAGTTCCGCAGAAATAACAATAACATCATCAAAGTTTAAAAATCTGGCCACAAAATATTCAATAGACAGAATAGCCAAGTTATGTAGTCTGTCTTGTCCATTAAATCAGGGGTTCCGAAAGTCCGGGGACCCTTGGTATTTTGTAATTTCCGCCATCCTATAGTTACTCCAGTTCTAGGTAGGTACCTACATGACTATGGTTATAGTCATTCTTGTGGATATTTTTAGGGCAGTTTTTGAATTCAATTTTATTTTTTGTTAAAATTTCCTCGTAGTGTTGTTAGTTTTTATGTCAAAAGGTGGCATTATGTGAACAACAGTGTTGCCTGGTAATGATACTTCTCTATATACATCCACTAAAAATGACTATGAGCAATGATTTGTATAAATGTAATAAAAATAAAATAAACCAGATCGAGTTTTTGGTCGACTTATCTGGATGAATGAGATGCTTTTTGAACCGGTGGTGGTACCATATGTAAGCACCATCTTAGGGTCTAAATTGAATAAAGTATATTTGATTTAATAGGATGTTGTAATTAAAGTGAAGTAACTCAATGCCTTATCGTTTTTGTACGAGTATTTTATGGGTTGTTAGCGTTAGAGCACGTGGTGTCCTGATATTGATACACGTTGTAGTCTATGATACTTTATAGAAACGAATTAATATTCCATATTTAATAAATCACTTGCTTCTATTACTTTTTTAATTACAATGTTATCGTCTGATTACGTTTTTGGTTATATTAGGCAACTAAAATGAGATAACTTCGTTTAAGGTATATAAATATGCACAATTCTTTAAGTAGTATAAAAAGACAAGCTTTAGTGTTATCAATAAGAAGGCTTTGACGTGAAGAGAGCAGGGCAAAAAAGCCAAAAAGCGGCTGCGCACATGGCCTCCATACTGGTAGACGGTTTCAGAGAACCCTATAAACGCCCGCGGCTTATTGTGGATATGAGGCTCTCATGAACCATTTCAGGGTCCTCCTGACTGCCGGCCGACTGGCAAAGGAAGCGAAATTCTCCTCATAGGAGATTTTAATCAACTACCATATATAGACCGGGAAAACCTGTTTCAGCTGGCCTACTGAAGACTGACAGCCGTCGCCGGTATATATCAGCAACTCACCTGTACGTACAAGAGCCCGATGGATGTACCCTACACATTGAGTCAAGTTTACGACGGTATATACTCATCTAAACCGATAGTGAGAACTCTGATCATTAGGGGTTATTAGTACGAACAAATATCGTCATTCCTTCCTGATACTCTCTTTCTGGTTGGTACACACAGTGTAAAAGAATAAACAAACGGGGCAGGGAAAGGATCGCGCGCCCTGACAATCCATGAATCCCAGGGATTGACCTTCAAATCGATAGTGATCCTACAAACAAAAGGCAATAGGATCCAGATTAACAATAGCATTTCACATGCTATAGTGGCAATATCCAAACACTAACACCTGTGTCTACTATACCGACTTGACCGACGACGCCATTGCTGGCTTCATCTATCGGGCATTAAGCCCTCTGGCGCGAGACATTGTGGATTGCAACCTAAAAAGGGCTATAAAAACAAAAATGAAACCGCCATAAAGGTTATAATCTCAGTAAAAATCCAGAATTACTAACGTATACTTAAAAAAAAGGAAGGAAAGGAGGAAAAAAAATGTGTAAGTTTTAAAAATAATATCTTGTCCTGCTTACGTGAATATGTATTCAAGTTGCACTAAATTTTAAAACGATGTCTATTCAACACTATTTCAGTAAAAAGGTGCGGACCAAGAGTCTGCAGGAAAAAAAGTGTTATCAACAAAAACAATTTGGAAATAATTAGTTCTCTTACCATACCGTCTACGAGTCTAAGCCTTGTCACACTTCGTGTTTATTACAATCAACAATATTTGTAGAATACTTAACACTATATTTACCTTTACCATTTATAAACAAACCCAAACAGGATCTTTGTACTCCTTATTATGGTTGAAATTCGATCGTTAGTATTCTTAAATTGTTCTACGGAAATTGCTATAAAATTATTATTATAAGCCTATGTCTATAAAATAATATATAGTAAGTATATTCCTTCTATCGATTTCCGGGGAATCACGAAGTTCCAGGGCCGTAGCGTGGCAAGGTAACTAATAAATAAGTTCCGACGTCAAAACTTTGCGGTCCGGTCCACAGTTTTAATTTAAGGGCTCAGGTTGTACTACTTGCAGTTCATGTTTACCATTGCAGAGGTTTAAATACGCTTTCATATTTGATAGAACTTCGTATGAGATAAAATAAATACATATTTGATATTGCTAGCCGTGCCGCTTACTATTTGTGTAAAACGTTTGAAGTATTGTAAACAAAGAGTTGATTGCTTCAGTAACACGGAAGAGAGGAATGTAGAGCTGCCCATACATATACATCTCATATTAAGGTCCATGTCCGTAACATGCGTTGCTGAAAATCAAGCGTTAAACCTACGTGAAACCAGGACGTACAACACCACTAGCGTCTATGATACTAGCGTTAAAAATTACCAGCTAGGGCTATAAATGAATTAATAATGTATTTGTGATAAGTCATTTATAATACTCTTCAGTGGGTTATAATACTATATGCCATAGATGAAGTATTATGTTAATGATTGAATTTTCAGCGTATTTTTAATTTACATAATGCTTCAAACCCAATTCAAAGTTACGGCAGGCTGAGATCAATTTTGTGTTCATTCCTTTGTTTTGGCAGTTTTGTATTAAGTCTTTGTTTTGTATTAAGTCTTTGTAACTAATTTACCGTTTTGATTCCATACTTTCTTCAGTACTATTAATACTCTTCGGTAGATATAAACATTGTTTTGTTTACCAAAGCCGAAGTATCTAGTAATACGTCAGTCAACTGGCAAAGACGATTTAAATGATGAGAGAAATAACCACAAATAAAGGAGAGAACGATAAAAGTCTTTTACGATACGAACTTTTGTTTTTACAACGCAATGTATCAAGTAAGGTCGTAAATTATTGGACCCTTCTTATACTTTCGAGGTTTCGTAGGAGCTTAAAGAGTTTTCAAATCGCTCAACAATTGTGACTTCTGTCACTCATTTACTTTTAGCTCTTTTTTACAAAGAAGCATGGAATAAAGAAAAATTAGCAGTATGTATTTTGAAGCGATGAAGATTTACTGTTATCATTATCGAGTGTGCCTCGAAATTTAATGATCGCTTGGTTATGTATCAACCCTCAAGGTTAAAATCGGCCGGTGAGCAGCTATCGCGCTGTAATACTCTTTATATAACCTGGTATTAAATGACTAACGTAGTTTATATTTATTTATAAGCTCCGATCTTGGGACCCCGGGTCCTAACTGAGACCAGTTATCAATAATGACTTTCTACTCCTGAGCTCGAAGTTATAACATCTCGTGTACTGGTGCATGTTGGTAAATATAAGCGTCGGGCTGAGACGCAGCAGCGTGAGCATTGCCGTATTCCATTAGAAATAGGTATAGCGTTTATTCTTCAGTAGTTGGGTCTTTCACAAGTTCTACCCCATTTATGCCACATCGCAGTATCTATTCTTGTTAACACATTTCATGATCCCTACATAGGTACAACACACCTTTACAGAAGAACTGGGAATTTGGAAGTTTTTACTTTTCTTCCCAGTAATTTATGTTAAGCTCATGTAATTTACTCAACTAAGTTACTGTCTCGAGAGACTGTTTTTTCGGCGAGAGTTCATTAGTAAACTGACTTTACCTTACTTCACCTATTTAATATACTTTTTTAAATATAATTATCGTTTTCATTGTTGATTATCCCATTTACTATAAAAATTCATTCATAATCTCTTTCGTAAATTATACACAATTAGCTAATTTTTCTTAGAAATTCATAAAAAGGGCTTTAACAGCGCAATATTTTTAGGCATCAAAGAAGTATTTGTTGTCTCTTTTTAATCGCAAAATAATAAAATGTATCTTTAATTGTAAAAGTCACGATATTTTACTTTCGTTTTATGTAGTCGATTGGTTTGACTGGTGAAATAGCAATTCGATGTCAGCAGATTCAAACCCCGGTATGTACCATCGAATATTTCGGAAGTTTCGTACATTCACTGAATTAAATTAAGAGCACCATCGACTGACGGTGAAGTAATAGTGAGGAAACCTAAAAAAATGTTCTTGTTTTACCACCGTGTATGGGATAATATAGAAGTGTGGATTTTTCCATTAGAAGGGATATAAATTGAAACGCGGGGAAGTCAAAAAATTCGAATGTATCTCATTCCTACGTTATCATTAAGAATTATTTATTTACAAGTAAAACAAACGAAAAAGCAATCTCTCCGTTGTTAAAGAGAAATTAATTGTCATTCCCGATTTGTTGTTCTCCAAGTTGGCGCTTGGCAATTGTTAAAGTCGAATCGAAACTTTATGTAATAATATTTGTATTCGTTTTTCTTTTATTTCTATATTAACTTCTGACGTATTTACCGTGTGGAATATTACTGTTATAGAATTCATTCACACTTATTAACAAAATATTCTATAAAGTTTATTTATAATTTTAACACTGTAATGATACAAGTTGAATATTATACAGCCAGGTTGAGTTTGTTTAAAACTGTTGTACAGTTATGAATGGATAACTTTGAAACATACCGACTGATATTTTAGTTTCGTATATATCCATCAGATGTTTTCCTTCACCGAAAGCTCCGACTCAGTTGCTTGGATTCGAACCTACGTCTTTCGACGCTATGTCCGAATACACTACCAACTGAGACAACATCGCTTCGTGATGAAACCATAGCATGGTGGTAGGGATTTTTTTATGTCTGTCTGGCTAGCTATACCACCTCAAGTTGACAATCTATCACCAAGCATCTATTGGTGTGTTCCGGCAGCTGCGCTTGAGAGCCAGTCTCCCTCTAGGTTAAGCGTGACTTACCATCTTAGACCACATTATCATTTAACATCAGATGAGATTGTGGTCAAACGCTCACCTATAAATTATAAAAAAAAAAAGATATGGTGTAATATCTCTCTAACGTTCTGTTGTTCATATTATTATCAAAATTGGTGTATAATTATGTAGACATATGTGCATAATTTTGTGAGAAGTAATAAAATTGTTAGAGAGTTATGTCCACTTTTAAAACCTAATAATTCATACAACATTGTAAATCGATATGGTCTATTATCTATTCTTCAAACTCCGTGACACTTCTTTTTGAAAGAGACAAAACCATACACCTCTTTCACTCACACCTTACGTTTCATTTCTCCTAACATTTCTAATTGTATATGAGTTTGATGTATTATTTATCAACTAACGAAATGGAAAAAAAATATCACGATTAAATTTAGAAACAAAGGAGATCGTCAACAATATTGTAAATTACAATGTCGAAGACAGATTAATAAAAAAAACTCAAAAGCCCGGTTAGGAGGCTATGTAAACAAGAGGCCAGATATTGAAATCGCTCCAGAGAGCTTAATATCCGCTCCTTCCACTGATCTCGTTTGATCTGCACTCATTTCACTGGAGAATCTTATATTTCTACAAGCTGTGGTAGTGCGATTGTTTTCTAAATTCCGAATGAATACATATAGTAATTCAAAATTGACTCATTTATGTAACGGGTTGATAGCATGCTACAAAACTACTGGAAAGGTTATGATTTTTTTTTAGTTTAACCTCTAAGGAATCCTTCCCCTTCAATCACTCTATCTATTAAAAAAAACCGCATCAAAATCCGTTACGTAGTTTTGAACATTTAAGCATACATAGGGATATAGGGACAGAGAAAGCAACTTTGTTTTATACTATGTAGTGATGTGTTATTCTGATGTAAAATCTATATGACTGTAAATTGTCATCAAAATTTATTCTGTAGTTATTGCGCAAAAAAGAGTTCACAAATTGGTCTCGTTAACAATATTAATACAATTCTCTTTGAAGTAATTTGTAACATTGATCGACAAAAATGTTTAGAAATATAACTCTTTATAAATCGAAATCTCTATAACTTGCAATTTTATGCGTCTCCCTTGAATTTCGTCTTAACGAGACTAGAAATAAATCTATAATTGTTCGTAGAGCAACTTTTAAAAAGAACATCTAACAAGTCGATAATTGCAATACTCCTTGCATTTTAAAACTCGTTTAACGGTTCGTTGGTTTGAAATCAATTATTGCAATGAAGCTTCAGAGTTATTGCAACTTTTAATATTCTCAGAAGTATTCTCTGCATAGTTTATTTGAATTCATTGAAAATTAAATTGGATTATTTATTCCCCGTTATAGGGTTCTGTGAAGTGTGTTGATTAGTTATTATTACTTCTAGCTTTTAATACTTTATGAATTTGATATTATTCTTTGTAGTTCCAGTGGTTTCACACGCTTTTTCTAATAATGTAATAATTTTCGACTCTTTATTTTATGTATAACTAGTGGCCCGCTCCGGCTTCGCACGGGTATAAAATATATGGCCTATGTCATTCACTGAAAAAATGATTTAAATCGATTCAGTAGTTTTGATTTATTCATTACTGCCTGTGGCCCGCACGCTTTAAATTTGGAGTGACTTAAAAATAACAGTATTTCCCCACTATTTAATTTATGTTATTATACATATAAACCTCTCTCTTCAATCACTCTATCTATTAAAAAAAATCCGCATCAAAATCCGTTGCGTAGTTTTAAAGATTTAAACATACATAGGGATATAGGGACAGAGAAAGCGACTTTGTTTTATACTATATAGTGATAGTTATATAAAATAATAGTTGACTGTCTGACCGACGGAAAAATGACGGAAAAACTCTCATCCCTTTTCTTACAATCTTAAGGGTTGAATTTACAAAAATGTTTCCTAAGTGGACGGAAACCTACAGTGCAAACTTTTAGGACCCTAACCAAAGTTATTTGGGCTGTGCGTTGATATGTCAGTCACTCAGTCTAAAGATTGATGTATAATTTTGATAAGTGATAACAGTATTATTACTTTTGTAGGTTAAACAAATGTCGTTTGCGTAAGAAGGGATTTATTTGCACTCGTTCAGACTAAACAGTAATTAGACTTACTATAACATAATTACACTATAGTCGCATTTACAGTTTATAATGAAATAATTATACTTCGCTTGAAGATTCTTTCCTTTTGTTTGTCTTCGTATTCGCTCTGATGTCCAGAATAGAACAGGACTGGGACGCTTTTTTTTTTCGAATTGACTATCCGCTATCCACTGTTTACCGGACGGACCTTCCCAGCTTCACCAGCCCATTTTGGGCGAGGTTTTAAGACACAATAAAATTAAAATTTTTAATGAACCATCCATCATTTAAAAAATGTATTATTTGAAGTGAAAACTTCTTTAGCACGTTCACGCCGGCGTGTACCACCGGTGGCTCGCGCTTGATTGTGCCATCGGGCGGCGTGTACCACCGGTGGCTCGCGCTTGATTGTGCCATCGGGCGGCGTGTACCACCGGTGGCTCGCGCTTGATTGTGCCATCGGGCGGCGTGTACCACTGGTGGCTCGCGCTAGACCGCCTCATCGGGCGTCGTGTACTACCGGTGTTTCGCATTCGATTGTGCTACTAGACACTGATAATTTAACGTACATATATAAAAACGTTTATTTTGAATAAAAGTTATATTTAATAACGTATTACGTACGTAAATAACTTATAATATTATAAATGTAACTTCAAATCGATAAAATTAACAAAATAATTCAATATTATTTTATTTGTAACTAATTGATTTATTATTTTTTGTGTAATCTATTGAAACATTTCAAGCAAAGTGCTGGCTGACCCTCGCAGCGACCACAAAACGTCTTTACTCTTGTTGTTTTGGCAGTGGCATAATCTCTGCCCTTCGTTTTGGACAATTTTTTGTAGCATTCCTTGCAGCGTTTACGGAACTCTCTTGCCGACCCCTCGTGTGATTGAAGAATATGTTTATCTGCCGGTATATGACAGTTTATTTCTTCATTGGCTAAAAGGCGATCAATGATAACTTCCCTAAATTGTAGCATGTTCATGTTTTTAGTCCCCCATTTTTTGTGAATATACCACGCATTCACGAGGGAAGTTCCGCATATTAATTGTATAATTACTTTTCGGTACCATTTAATCGTACGCTGATAGTTGATCTGACATATCTACACCTTTTTTTGCCACATTATAATCAAACATGGCATCACTCTAGATCTCTGATCAGGATATAAAAACAACACGAGTTACACAATTTGCAAAGTAAGCACTCAACGTACTACTGAAGAAACAAGAAGCGCGTGCAAGCCTGAACACACGAAATTAGCACGCCGCCAGATGAAGCGCGACATAGATTTACGCGCCGCCGGATGGTGCATCAAATGAAAAAATGCGCCGGCGGGAACGTGTTAGTCGTGTTGAGCGATTTTTTTTGTAGGGGAAATATTTACGGGTTCGCGTCACTGATGACCTCGACATGCTCGTGAGGTATTGCGCTTGCGCCAGGCTTGCGACGCATAGTATAGCCGCCTGTCTACATACAATATCGATATTTTGTGTTGAGCTTCTGCAGACGATCATATGTTTCATTAATATTATATAAATGCATTTAATTATTGCTTGGAGTGCCAATAGATGTGAATAACAGAATTAAATAGAATAGACATTTAAATAATTCAAATTATAATTGCTTTAAAATTTCAAAAAAGAACGCAGTTATTCCATTGTTTTGGGTTTTCATTCGTTCGGCGGTCTTTATAACGGCTCCAACTTCTTTTTTTGTGAAATTAAAGACATACAAAATGGCGGGTGCAAATCGTTATTACCTTAAAATGGTCCAAATATGTATAAAAGGTCTTTTAAAGAAGCTGTCCTAAATGGTTTGCAGCTGTTAAATAAAATATACTCACCATTTCAAGGCGGAAATATGATGTGTCTGCCAAATTGCGATTCATAAATTTTTACGCGAATTGATATTCAGGACTGTCATTTTGTTCGCTGGCGCGGAAGTTTTGATGACGTCATTCCAGACAGGCTAGCTTTTCGTAGCTCAGGTGTGATTTGACAGGTTTTACTGCGGAAGGAAATTGGACGTTAAGACCCTCAATATCTGTCTTTATATATATATATAACTAAGTGATACCCGTGACTTCGTTTGGGTTATACATTATATAAACAATTTACTTTATATAAAAAGGAAAATATAAAACAAATTGATAGTATAAATATAACTTGCTTACAAAATTTCTTTGTAAACAATGTTACCTGTTTATTTCCCTTTTCCTACGAATGCACACCACACCGCTTGCCACACTTCATACATCGTTGAATGCGTAGTGTTTATAAAAATTGCAGTTTCTTAAACCTGTAATAAGCTAATAATAAATGAAGATATCGTAAATTTTTTTTAGATAAGGTTCAACTGTCTATGAAGTATAAGTAAAAAATATGATTAAAATTTATCCTGTAGTTTTTACGCGCACAACGACAGACTTCAATCATTTTATTTATATAGATTCTTCTGTACTTGTGTTTGTCACTAAATTCCTATACGACTTTGTCGAGTTTTATATATATGTTTGAATGGGTAGATCCCTGGATGGTTTAGATACATTTCACTAGGTAGATGGCGCTGTGATCTAATTCAAGAATATTTTTTCTTATCAGAGCAGTATAACGTTTGTCCGGCTCTTTGAAATATATGACAGACCATCTTCGTAATCTGATAACGGAGCATTTGTCCAACTTGAATAGTACAGGAATTCGATGTTTTTTGGGATTGTTAAAGTATAGAGAGGTATTAGATTTCGTTAAATAACACAATGGACTAACTATACTGCTATTATTTGTCGCCTAAAAACGAAGAACGAAAATGTCCATCTAGCCCTGAAGTAAACAGAAACCCGACGCAATAAATATTGCCATTAGGGTTGGAAATCTTTTACTGTAACCACCTATATTGAGTTTCAATACCACAGGATATGGAGAACAGAAGACGTAACCACTCGAAATTAGTTATTGTTTTTTTGTTATGACTATGTTATAACCCTTATTCAATTAATATCATTGGAGTTTGTTCGTGAATTGATTATGGTTATCTATTTAAGATACGAATATAGTTTGAAATTTACAGTAAAAGTGTACTTCAGTTTATTAATTTGATAAATATTTTTTTATTCTTAAGAATATTACCTAAAAGTCTAATGCAACTTTAAACTATTTCAAAAAAGGTAAGGTTTCCTATTTCTCTAGTATGTTTGTAGGTTATAAATTTTCATTTACTTTCTTAATCTATGTATAAATAGGGGAAGTGAAAATAACACATGTTTATTTTTGTATAAATTTACTTGAAGAAATTATATTCAAAACATGTATACGAATTCGATTCGAACTTTATAAAATAAAATTCATGTATTTTTTACCTTTGTTTTTATTTACTTATTTACCTTACCTCAATAGTATTATAAATGCGTATGTCAGTTTTTTTGTTGCGCTTTTAAGTCTTAACTATTGAATCGATATTAGAAATTTTCATACACATTGTTAGGGGTACAGAAAAATACTTAGAGTAGCTTTAATCTACAAACAATTACTGTCCCCGAGGTCAAATAGAGAAAACGCGGGCGAAGCTGCGGACAAAAGCCCGTAATTAAATACATTCAACCATTTTAGTATCCAGTTTGATCCCATTATTTAAGGTAATAAATATTTACAACAAAATTCTTCATTAACATTTAAACATAATATTAACCATGTAATATATAATACGGCTTAAAAATATACTTTAGAACACAGCTAAGACGCGTTAGAAGTGAAAACTTCAAAAAATTATGAAATATTCGTATAATCCACAATTACGATGCCTTTTTCGAAAAAAAAATAATATTGTTTCTGAGGTATAAGTAAAGTCTACATTGACGCGGGCCAAGCCGCGAGGGTAGGTTAGTTTTAAATGTTCTTAAAATGTGTATAATAATTTTACAATCTCGTAAGCTATACACGATGTACTTTCTGGAATATTCTTGCGCTGTATCGTTTACAGGAAGCGGCGACATCGAGATCCATTAGTGCCGGCGCGCGCCTTTAGACGGTTAAGAATCTATTACAGAGATGTACTAATATATTTTATCTGTATAATTTATTTGCTGCAATCGAATTGATAGTGCTGCATTTGCTAAAGTATAACGGAGAGCATCTCCGGAATTTTAATAGATGGAATAACATTCTGTTGGAATAAAATAAATTTATTTATGTCTTGTGCGCTGAATTCATGTTATCTATGGTACCTTTATTAATAAAAACTTATAATACTACTAGTTTCTCGCGACTTTGCACGCGTTTTATATGCAGAAATAGGCTTGGACTCTATACTATAGTTATGTATATAAAACAGCAAATTGACTAACAGAAGGAAAAATTATGAATTTTCATATCAATTCCCATGCCTTTTTTCATCACTTCAGGAGTTGAATTTCCAAAAATCTTTGCTTCCTTTTCTTTAGTTATAGATCCTTACAGTGTATAATGAATCCGCATGTAATTTTTTGCGGTCCCAACCCCAGTAACTTGGACTGTGCGTTGATATGTCACACATCTTTTTGAACATATAGTTATAACCGCATACAAAGTCGGGGGAAATTACTATTAAACTCTAAAGAATTCCAAATGTTGGTATAGTGTAAGATATAATCTAAGGATATATATATTCCTCTAAGATTATTTGGGTGAATATATTATTTCTTATCTCAAAGACGTGCAAAGTTACAAATGGGAATGTTTTCCACGTAATAGCAAGTAATATAAAACACCGCGCGAAATTTCCCACATTTAGAGCGTGGGCCTAAAACGTAATACATTTTATTTCTTAACTAGTAAATCCCATAAATATAGCAACGTATGGTGACCCTATTTATGTTAACCACGTGGAAATATGGGTAAGATGGCTCTTTGATAGCGTGTTTGGATATCCCGTCGATCTGTGTAAAACAATGTAGGAAACCTCAAAGAAAAATATACAATAGTACAGTGGTTGGGCTTTTACTGAATTAACTATCATTGCCTTCAAGTTGAAATCTTATGTCAATCACCTGTAGGTATGTTTTGCCATGTGCCCTTTAGATTACAGCTGCAAATCATTGTTTAATATCAGATGAAATTATCGTCGAGCCCTTGAACCTATAAAATGTATAAAAGTTATTTTCGAAATTTGTGGACACCGCGCTGTTATATTTAAAGGAAATTGTAAATATGAATATTAGGTAATATAATTTCTTATGTGATTCCTCCAATAAAACGTAGGCGATGTAGCTCAACACACCGACGGCCTCTCGCTCAAAAGAGCTTCGCGACTCAAACGAAGGCTTAATTAATTTGAACTGATGAAAAATAACAGAATCATTACGAACCGGGATCGTTAATAATTGATTATATTATATTAAAGCAAAAAAAAATTGAGAACTAGAAACAATGAGTCAGTAAATATTTTCAGTTTTGACAATCTTATCTATTGGAGGAGAATTAGCATCTTGGCTAAATTACAGTTCTAAATGAGGTTTTTTTTTTCGAACTGACTACACTGTTGACCTCTACAGTTTCACCGGACTATTAAGGGGAGCGCTTAAGGCACTCACACGACTTTATATAGGCAACCAGCTCAAGGGCGCACGGCGCGCCTTGGCTTGGACTGTCACCAAATATCCCGAATCTAACTAAGCTAAACTAACTATTATTTCATACATACACAAATTCGCGAAACATACACGTAGGAATATATGTAGGTTTTTGGCGGGACCTTAGTCTGTCATGTAGTGGATTTTATATTTTACTCATAATCTCGTGTTAGTATTGGTGTTTTACGTAATACAGTTCGGTTATTGTGCACAAGTGACGTGAATGGGAAATAATACCACGGAGCATTAATTCTAAGATGCCACAAAAACTCCATGAAAAGTTCTAACAAAGAAGCCACCATCTTGTTAGGATATTGAAATTATCTCAAGACACTTAGTTATTCCAGAGTTGGTAATTAGATATTATTAAAAGCCTAGAGTATATTCTCATAAAGAGTAAATCGCATAAAGCAGGAGAGAATAATTTAGTACATGAAAGGGCAGCTAGAGTTTTTGAAGAGGACTGGGTTGCCAGTAATGAAAAAGAAAGAAATTAAGTTGACAATGGCAAATGTTTCTACGGCGGTAATTTAAGAGAAAAAGTCCATAGGTCACAGCGTAGTCTGTTATTTTGATTACTGCATAATGTTAGTATTTTACAATACACTATTTTCCTGTAAATTTCTCTGTTATCATATTTATATATGTAATAATTCTGATTTTATAATTAATCTTTTGTGTCAATGGATCGTAGTTTTACGGAATATATATTTAATAGTAATATGAACTTTAAAACTGTAACGATACGGTATCTTTGGTATAGTAATGCTGTAAAAATGTTGTAGCGATAGCTTATCTATATTTATGGCGCGGTTTGAACACGTCAGTGTTACTACCTTTCCCGATATCTTGTTATTTTTGTTTTATACATCGACAGTTAAATCATCTTTTATTGTTGCAGAGGTCGAATGGCTTTTTTTATCTTTACGTACTTTCTTAGTCCTAGATTTTCTAAAAGCAATCGGTTAGTACGGGGCGGTTATAAATCTAGATGACACTATTTCAGATAAGCTGTTCGCTTTATTCTTGAAATGGAGTTCGTTAACGCGGCTAGCGATCTGAGTTGACTGGTAGAAATTGTCACATAAGGAAATAGCGTTGTGTTGATTTTATCTTTGCCTCCATATAACTCTTTCTGTTTCTTTGAACGCGTGGAAGTTTCAATTTAAGTTATTAATTATTGCTTTTTTATTTCATTTTTTTTTATATATTTTATAATTCCCTATTTTATATCACATCTATAAATATTTTTTCTTTTGATACCTTACTATGCGTTATTTACATTACAGGAATGATAGGAAATGAAAATACGTTACACAAAGAAAAGGAGTTGCATAGTGGGGTCATAACGTTTTTTCCTTATGTGACGAAAATATGCAAATATAAACAATCTAAATCTCTACATTGGCGTTTACATTCGGAATTAAAGAAGAAGCGTTAGAAATTTCGTTTCTGCCCGAGGTCCCTTTACCACACACGTTGTATAAATTATTTGTATGGGTAAAATATTTATTAAAGTATTGTTTCATTTTACTGATACAATCAAATATATGACTATCAAAATAAATTATTTAGTTTGTTACAAAGAAAAACTCAAGAACCTGTATTTCACAAAAATTATAATATAGACACAAAAATAATATCCGCATTAGGAAACAAATTCTGTGTCCATGGGTGATAGACCAAGATCAAGTAATAAAATGTATGTTGTGTTAGTGCCGTAAATGAGCTGAATTTATAATAACCATAGCTGATTTTATACAATATTATAAATTTAAAATATGCAGATACATATATAAACACATATATATATATGACGTATACAATGTTATTGATTATATTTGCCATTATAATCTGTATATATTTCCATTCCAATGACCCTTTTTTTAAAGCACAGGAAACCGCGCAGATATCTGCTAGTATAGAAACATCTCGAATGCATGTTTATTCATAAATGTAACTTTCAAGTCGTGTTTGAATTAATTTCTCTGATTATGAGAGGATATGAATTATGTATAAAATATGAATTGTCCAAAGATTTTTAACTAAGGGTGGTATTTCACAACAAAGTACATTATAAAATATTTCTCCATTGAAAACTTATCGTAAAATCCACGTCGACCGATGTCACACCCAAGAGAACTATCACCGACCTTTGTCACTTTAAAAATACGAACGGATAAAAATATACGAACTTATTCCTATACGAGCGAAACATGCAACTGAATTCGATATCGCTGAAAATCAGCATAAAATATCAGAGTATTCGGATGTCACAGCGAGGTCGGGCTTCTTAGACGTGTTGTGCTCTTTGCCTGTTCACTCGAACCAAACACAATTTCCTCGCCCGTGTTTATGCCGTTATTCGTATCGTATTGCGTTTTGAGTAACGATATTCGAATCCTTTTATAGCGACAACACGGTAAATTGAATAAAACATACAAACACTGTTCGTACGTATACACCGAAAATATATTCAAAATACCTCCCCTTCAGAATCGAATATGTTACTGCCTCCACTTGACATATATGTTTTTTCTATTAAAAATACAGCTCCTGTACTAGTAACCGATACCAATGTCGCGGGGAACTTACAAACATACAATTAAAAAGTGTAACGAACACACAGACATTAATAAAATCGTTTTAGTATTACGTCATAATACGCTTGTGAAAGATTTAAAACAACATTTATTTTATTATTTAGCATGGTGGTAGGGCTTTTGCATGGTGGTAGGGCTTTTTCTAAGTTCGTCTGGCTAGCTGGTAGCTAGAGGATGATCCCTCAAGTTGAAAAACTGTCGCCAAGCACCTGCTGGTGTGTTCCGGCAGCTGCACTTGAGAGCCAGTCCCCCTCTAGGTTAAGCGTGACTTATTAGACCATATCATTATTTAATATCAGATGAGATTGTGGTCAAAACGTTTACCTATAAAGTATAAAAAAAAAAAAAAAAAACGACAGTCAGCGCGAAGGGACAAGACGACCGCTTAAATAATCGCCGCTATACTGCTGTTAATAATACCATTATTGAAGTATTAATTATTGTAATAACGTGGCCATTTTCATCTGACACATTAATAGACATAACTACAAGATACAATGCTCTATAAACTATCTCATATGCATGTGTCACCAAATTTTTTCAAAATAAAGTAGCATAACAATGCTTTTAGTTTATTGTGACAAACTGGTCGTTCCATGTTTTAGACCCAGCAAAACCAGTAACAGTTTTTTAAGTAATAGTGTTAGGTTTTATAACAAAGTCCCAAAGTATATTACCGATTTGCCAGACTATAAGTTTAAGTGCCATGTTAAGCGTTAATGTTTTGGTGTCAAAGGGCTATTATAAAGTGGATCAACATGTGAACGAAGGTGATGTCTGCAATTGACTCCTCCTCTCTGTGCATCCACTAAAATCGATTATAACCTATAATGTATTTTAAACATATAAGTGTATGTTAAAAAGATAAACCCGATCGAGTTTCTTGCCGGTTCTTCTGGATGACTGGGTTGTTTTCCGAACCGGTGGTAGTTTTGACGTTCATAAGCGCCTTCTTAGGGCCTAAATTGAATAAAGTATTTTTGATTTGATTATTTATTAGATAATGTAAAGGGCTTGATTCTCTTAAATATTTTATTTATTTTATGGTAGTTTGGCTATATATTCGCGTATATTAGAAAATGTTAGATGATTCCTATACATATATAATAATCATGCCAAATGCTGGCAGAAAAATAAAGTACATTGTTAAATCATTAATTTAGGCCTACATTAAATAACATATAGATGTCAATAATTTATATAATAATGTAAAACGAAAACAACTAGCAATAACAATAACAGTGCATAATAAATCTATTACTGTCGCAACAAAAACAAATGAAAATATAAGCAAAGTTTTGCGAGTATTAACCGTTACGTCTGATATAACTGTAGGCTATATATTATATAGTCTTCGTTTTAACTATATACAAAAATGATTAAACGAAATACATATGACATCTAGTATATTTGTTCGCTAATAAAAAACACTTAAAATAAGAGTAATATGTGTGATAACACGCTAAAACTAGAGGCGACCTGACTCTCACGTACAGCTGCTGGAACATAAATATAGGTGTTAGGTTGTAGTTTTTTTCATCTTGATGCTCTGTCACCGTGCTATAGTTACCACACTATAAGTTCCTTCAACGAAAATTTCGTATACTGTGTGTAGTGCGTCGAGTCGTCGTGCAGCGCGTCATGCTTCGTGTTGCGCTTCGTGAGTCACGTAGCGCGTCGTGTGCTGTGCAGTGTGTCGTTCGTCGTGCCGCGCCGTGTGCAAATACGAAGAGAGAAGAAACTGCGTCTCCCTTTGGCCCGGACACTGATTGTCCGTTAAACGTTAAACAGGCGGCCCCTCCAGGCCCCTCAGGCCCTAGACGATGTTAGTCTAAATATACGTCATTAATTTTTCTAAATAATTTTCAATTGTGAGACTCATAAACGTATTCTTCTGAGACTATAAAGTCATTGTACCATTCATCAGCATTAAACGAATAAACTCATGAGTTTATTTATATACAAACGAGTAAAATAATTTATACCTTATCTAAATGACGAGCGTCTTCATTTCATTTTAATGACACTTTTTCAAAGTAATAAAGGCTCTTTGCTCCATTATTCACGTTTATCGTAAATAACTTTCCAATGATTCTGGAATAATATATTTAGTTTATATAATCAAATACACGCACCAGATTTAGAGTTGACCCTTGTGGTACACCTAATATTACTAATAATAGACTTAGGAAATGGGACGAATAGAGACGGGTACAGTACAATTAAACATATAAAGGCAAACTGCGTGTATAGAGCCAATCGACCCTCGTATATGCGAACACGCCAGTAACACAGTTCAAGTCTCGCCCTTTATCTAAACTAGTCAAAGGAACAAGCGTGTTTTAGGGATAGGCAATAATTTATCACACAATGACTTGTCAGTAGCAGTATTGAGGAGGAAATGTAAGGAATTACTATTTAAAAGATAATCAAGACGTATTATGATTCAAATTGAAGTGTCTGTCGTTTGTTCGGGTAAATCTCCAAAGCCGTTCAAATGATTTCGATAGGACCCTTAGTGATAAATAGAGAGTTTTTGATTGGTGAAGGTGTTTACTTGGCGGGAATCCATCATTAAATATCAGAGTGGACGTTATTTTGCACTTCCGTCTGGAATTGCCGCTATCACGTCTCACTGCCGAAATATTAGTAACAGAAACGGCAGAAAGTAACTATTTTAAATTACCCACGCAACCAAGTCAGTGGACCGCCAAAAAATGCCTGAACCGTCTGTTAAGTCCGACCGATAAAGAAGTTTAGCAGCCTTGTATTAAACTATGCCGCTGAACCTAGTGTGCTGTAGAATTTCTGAGTTTAGGATGTGGTCATGCCATCTCATGAGAAGAATTGATCGTAAGCATTTCATGTAAATGACATCAAGATTACACCTACAAAGATACCATCTGTCAGTGGCATTAAATATTATGGGAAGGATAATTGTTGTTTAAAAAAACAGCGATTTTAGCGTGTAGTTGTATTATTTAGATGACATATCATTATACTTTTTCATAGAGAATAAGTAGTAACCGTAAAAATTAACAGAAGCAACATGAAATCGGTTAAAATATTGTAAAAATGATTAATTTCATAAAATATTTTCAATCGTAAATCCAGATAATGTATTTGTTCCCATGAATTAACAAAACTGCTTTCAAGAGGATTAATAAAGCCACAGGGACCAACTAGTGTTGAATTGTTTTTAGATACAATTTAGTGTTCTGAAGAACTATTTAATTTAATACCATTCTCTCCTCTCCATAATCGAACAACGCCCGCTGGGTTTCGGAGCCACGGTATTACGGTAAAAGCAACGTCTTAGCTTTGCTGTACCGTGAAGCTGTGGAATAATCTCCCGGCGAATGTGTTTTCTCCTTCCATCAATTTGGGATCTTTCAAGCATAACGTGAAGAGGAGACAGTTAAGCAAGCCGGTATGACTGCGGCGCCTGGCGATGGATGGTTTGTCCCTAGGTGATCAACGTTGTTTTTCAATTGTACTGTGATTACCATTAGGCATAGTGAAGTCACTTTGACGTACTATAATAAAAAAAATAGTTCGGGTTGATATTGAGAGAAAGCATGAGGATCGGGTGATCTAATATGTGGGCTAAATACCTGACCCAAAACCGTTTTTGGTAGTTTTATTGCTACTGAAAATAATGTAGAAGAAATTTAAGCGGATGGGCGGTGCAACGTAGATCAAGATACATTTTAGATAGCTACACTATGGAATTCAGTTAAAATTTGGAACATCCAACTAACTTTACCTGCTTGTAATTTGTGACAGTTTCAGCAAAGATATTTACTTGTAACGAACTAAATGAATTCCACACATTAAATGACTACGAAATTAGTAAAATTAAAAAAAAATAATTCAATAATGGAAACGAAAATACTTAGAAATAGTTTTTTTTGTCGGAGCATATTGTTTATCATAGTTATGTGTTGTTACGCCAGCGAATTTCGATAAAAAAATAGTATAATTCTCGTATCCACTGTCCGAAAAATTACTATACGCGAAACTGCGAAACTGGAATTTTACGTCTGGACCGATGTTAACTTAATTTCGGGATCATTCATATGAAAAAAGGTCAGATGTTGTTTTCGAAATATGCTAGGATGGAATTTGTACGGACTTTGGACGACAGGAATTAAAGCGTTGACGTTACATGCCATGTTTTATACTTATTAATAATAAAAAAAGCTGGCGTAAATAAATACTCGTAAAACTAAATAGCTAATGTCATATTCGTGGTCGGTGTCCTTTATAATAGGTACATTGTACACGTGGTACCAATCGTGTTATCGTAGATTTGATTTATCCTTTACAACATTCCTTATTGCTGGACGAAACGTAGATATCCTATGTCCTTTTCTGTATCTTTAAAAACGTGCTTGCAAAGTTGCATGATAGTCGGTTGAGTCGTTTTTTTTAATAAATAAATTTATTTATACAACAACAGTTATATACATTTACTCGTACATTTTAAGGTATGCGGTACAATATTTATATTACAAAAGGTATTATTCATATATTATTACAATTTATTATACAAAATATGTCGTTATAGAATGTTGCTAACTAGAAATATAGACCGCAAACTATCATAAGGTTATTAAAAATTGTTTAATTATACATGATGACCGCTGCTACCTATACTAGGTAATTCTGCGCCTCAGGTGGCAGTACAGATTATGTCTCTCATTTGTGAAAGCATTATACAACCGCAGTGAATATATGACTTTGAAATACTTTATGTAAAATTAAGTGCATGTTAACATTAGCTTTGAAATTACGACGTAAAGGCGTAACTTGCAAGTTCCAAATAGGATAGAGGATAACAAAGTTTGTAAAATTATACAAATAATGTACACAGAGCTACTTCTATATAACTTCGTCAGGTTTGTACATAGGTATATTGTGATGTAAACGTTACAGAGTTTATTGTGAAGAATAAAATTCTTTTCTTATGACCCTCCGCAGACGTTGTTTACAAAACAATTTCCTGCGAGCCTTTGTTGTCGAGTTGATTGGAATGCTCCCGACTGGGTGTAGTTGGAAGCGATATTTATACCCTTAGTATTTTAGTGTCTTCGCTTGAATAAGTGAAACGGGAATGTAAAAACGTAAATCGAAAGTTTAGGTAACATTTAGTATCTACTAAAAACGACGTTAGCATGGATATTTTACTTTCAATTCCCTGCAGGGTGTATACGCTTACTATTTAATTCTTTCTATTATTCCTACTCTCTGTCTATCTGTCGCTGTCTATCTAAAACCTGTTATACTATTACATCCAGGCGTTTTGTATTCCACGATCTATTGGCGTATATAATATACTAAACAATGGTGACGTTTGGGAATGACAGCTTTTTTAGTTTATCCGCTAAATACGTATATGACTACAAGGCATTGTTAGACAAATATCTTTGCTAATTAATACGAATGTGAGCAGTGGATCAATCATCATACAATTTTTAATGTCGTCGGGAGTACAGTGCACTGTTCCCTTAACGCGAACAAAGCCACGAGTAAAAATTAGCTGTACTACAATTCGTCACTAGGCACTGCATCACATTAACTTCGATACTTATCAAGGGATCGTTATAAAAATTCGTATACGTGGATATTTTTGTACATGGAGAATATTTAAACAATACCAAATATGGTATAACTCAACCATTAATTACATCATTTAATGATAAACATATTAGAAGCCGCAAGGAAAGGAAAAGCAATGCCAGTAAATCTCCTAAATCAGATTTGCTGGAAGAAATCCTCATGGCTACGAATGACCTGGAACCAGTGCCTGTGGAGGTGCAATACACGGATACATCGTACACAAGCGCGTCATTTGAATCCTTAACACCTGGTATCGAAGAGTCAAATAAATTTGGCCTCTATACGACGTTAAACGATGAAGTTATAGTGGTACTACAAAATAATCCTAAGAAGGATTGATATCAGGCAGGCGACCGATCGTAAAATTTAAGCCAAATGACAAACATGTTGTGCCGACCTTATTTAGGTGGGATAAGAGTAAGAAGATGATAGGTTCAAAGCCGCATTCATACCTAGTATTTGTATGTGGTCGATTAGAATGATATAATATTCAAGTACATTTAAGTATACTATTTCTTTCTTCTGTTTTATTACTACAGGACACAAAGATCTGAACTTAAAATAAAGGTTACAAAAAAAACCGGAGTAACTTTCCAACGTCTTGCGGGCAACATTTATTTTCATTCGTGCACAGGTAGTTACGCCCAAAACCCATTATGGCAAAGCTGAAAATTCCCAATACGCCGCCCTGACCCAAATGTCCGGAGCTTGAAATAATTCCGGTGAGAGACATCGAGTACCATATGTACGTACAGAAGAGGCCGTCGACAAGTACTGTTTGCAGAGAAAGCTATGGATTTTATGGCCCATGTAAAACTTGAGCTACGATGACGTAATTATGGTTTTTTTCTGGTCAAACTATCGCAGTATTTAGCTTTAAGAGTTCTTTTGCGGAAACTTGTTTTTCTAGGTAGCGCGGATTCTATATTTGGTTTACCTTAACTTCGCTCGTGTTAAGACAATTGATTTATGTATTGTCTATAGAACTTTCTTTTGTACGAAACGTACATTAAATTCTCTTGTATATACCCATCATAATGTGTACAAAATATCACAGGATCGACTGAGTAGGTAAGGTGTGAAAGGGAAGGGAAGTGAAGGGATTCAATACATTTGCATTACTTTACATTACAGTTGGGAAAAGAATTATCAAATAATTATTATTTTCTAATGATAAATTTTGACGCGACAGAGAATATCTATTTGTGGGTTTTAATGTAATTACTTGATCTTGATGCCTACGCCATTGTAAGCCGTCGCCTATACCAACTTTATATGATACCGGTCCCGTTTTTTGTATAACCTTCCCTTCGACCCATTTACTGTTAGTATTTGTGTAACCCCTAGCGAGCACAGGATCACCGATCTCGATGTCTCTGTCCTGACCTCCCTTATTTTCTAGTTGACGTTGTTGAGCGGTGCGTACGACGGCGGCGACGTCCGGTCGTAGCGCATCAAGGCGCCCTCGTAGTCGGTGACCCAAGAGCGCCACGGCCGGCGAGACGACTACAGGGATGTAGCGCCGCTCACCTCAGCGTGGCGCTCAGCTGCCTCTAGTGCCAGAGCTAACTCCACTGCTTCCTTATATTTAATGTTTCTTTCCGCAAAGATTCGAGACCGCATCAGTTCGTTCGCTAACCCTGATACAAACTGATCGCGTAAATTCTCTTCTAAATTCGTTCCAAAATTACATGTCGTTGCAAGGTGCTTGAGGTTATGTAAGTACTCCGTTAAAGATTCGCCGACCTTCTGTCTTCGCAAACGAAATACGTGACGTTCCGCGATCTCGGATCGTTGTGGTTCCAAATGATCCGATACAAGCTTCACCAACTCATCGAAGGTCTTAGATTCTGGGTGTATTGGAGAACACAGATCGCACATCAGGGAATACACGACATTCGTAATTAACAACGGCACACACAAGTCTGTCTTGATCTCGTTTGCATTACTGCTTACTCGGCGTATTACGCGGGCCACTGTTGAGAATTCATTGGGTTCTAATTTTCCAAAAAGACATTATGCACTTAACTATAAATACACGTAAATTCGCCTCGTCGCCAGTGGAACAACGGTAAAACAACAAGGTGTGAAGCAACTGATTTATACATAATAAATACACCTAATACATTTATTTACGTATTACCCCACAGAAAAGTAGAAAACATTATATTTTTCCAGTAATCCACTTGCCATTATTTGTCAAGTACTGTCCTTGGGTTGATAATGTGAACAGCCTTGTAGGTGGTAGAGCTACGCTGAAGCTATTACTGGTTTCAGAATAAATGGGTCGGCTCGCCCGGGGTAGTACCACCCTCTCACAGAAAGCCGACGTGAAGTAACAGTGCTTGAACTGTTGCGTTTCGTTCGGTCAGTGAGAGCGCCGGAGGCCCACATATATTAAAAGGCCGGCAACGCACTTGTGACTCCCCTGGTGTTGCTAGTGTCTATGGACGGCGGTGATCACTTACCGTCAGGTGACCCACCTGTTCGTTTGCCCCCTATAATATAAAAAAAGCCTATGATGATAATTTCGAACGGGGCGTTATATAAGCAATAAGCATTGTCACTTTTAATGGGTGTAAATAGAGTGGGTATTAGGTTATTCCAAGTGCACTGGAACTGCTCACTGTGATCTTTTCCGACCGGCAACTCGTTCTTCTGGCGGTGGATGTGACAGTATCTTATCGCTGTGACTTGCAAGATGAGTAGGGTTATATTTGCTTTTCCCGTGCTTATTTCGGGCCAATTTATAAGTATAAGTCCACTTCTGATGATATAACACTTAGTGGTTCGTCAAATAAAGACTTCATTTCTCTTAATATTTTCAAACTTTATTCCAACACAAACATTTATTTCCGACCATGTAATGAAATAAAATGGAAATTAAACAAACAACTGAAAGTTAATTCTGTTAATAATTTTGAAGCTCTTCTGTTTCACTCACTTACTCACTGTTTTCTATGGATTTTTTAACCAAATCTTTTCACATTTCCGTAACAATTTTTTTTATATAAACATTATCCTGACAATTACAAAGATAACAAAAAAGTAATTAGCCAAATAGGTGCTGCCGTTCTTAAATAAAGTGCTTACACATATTTGGCAATTGATTTTTGTTTGTATAGATAAATAAAAATATATATATCTACGAACAATCCAAAAACATTCTCGCTATTTTATCTGTGACTTTTTGTGTTGCAAATTGCTGTCAACTCTATTTTGTTGAGTTAATGTGGTTATACTCAACGTACTGTTTTTACTCTTTAGGGTTTGATTTTTGATAAATCGTTTCTTTGTGTCCTATATATATGTATATGTGGAGGAAATTGCGAAAGGTGTTCGGGGGTAGTTTGTGACCCACGAACGCCGTTGAAACTCAAGGGAAAGGCGTATAAAACTGTAATTAGACCGGTCGTGTTATATGGATCCGAGTGCCGGGCTACGAAATCGACGGATGAAAAAAAAATACATATGGCAGAGATGCTAATATTAAGAAGGATGTGTGATGGAACCAGAATGGATAAGATTAAGAATGAGTCTATCAGAACAAGTGTGAAAATAGCACCAGTGATAGAGAAGTTATATATTATATAATAATACATTTGTCATGTTACTATAAAAAGGATAAGGAACTTCTATACCAACTTCATGTTCCTAGATCCACCGGCTTCGGTTGTGCCTTGCCTATCAATCAATGTTATTGATTTGAATAAACTAGATATGACCGAGGATTATGACAAGATAAATAGTTGCCAATAAAATGTATCGCATTCGGGAGTGTGTAGGCCGCTTGACGACAGCCGAGCCTCACTGAGATGGGCCGAACTGTGAATGCCCAAGTTAGCGAGGTTCCACGTCGCGTGGCTCAGTCGGATGTTTGGCTCGATACGCATTACACGTGTTGTAAGTTTATCTAATTCCAATGACAGTTGTCCGAAATTAAAAAAAAAGAACTTGAAAGCGTGACGGAAACCGCGTCTCATAGCTAGTTAGAATAAATCGTTCATGCTGCAACAAATATGTCAACAGTAATGTTATTTATTATGTGGGCGGTGCACCGTTATGGCACGTTGTTCTGCTTGCATATTTTATATATACCGCGTTGGTTCCCCCCTTCTGTCACGTGAAAGGGTTACATACTTGAGCAGAGATGAGGCGGGGAAAATTTATAGGCGTTACTTTTTTACCAACCTGTTTAGAGAATGCTATATTATTCCCTAACTTATAAATGTAAATGTGATATACATGATTGTTATATTTTGTATGTATATTTAGCAAAATAAACAATATGTTTTAATATTTTATTTATTGTTTATTTTATTAATACAATAAAAGTTATTTACTTTTTGGTATATAACTTCAATCACGTTAATTAGGTTCCAAATTGATTTCCTAGTGTTACGCTAAACAAATAGGTTATTAGGAAGACGAAACGAATATTAAATACCGTGTGATAATTATTTACAGTTCTTAACTTATAAAAAAAATACTCTACAGTTAGGTCTGAAATGTATCATGGTATTATTTATTATATTAAAATGGAACTTTTTTACATCGCGTAATTCGAATTTTTCGTCCGTCTATCGCATGACGCATGTCACATTACAGCCGGCCACGGAGTAGGGGTAAAGTGAAAGGCGCTCGGCTGAGCAACCAAGGCGACTATGGCGGCGCCAATGGCTCAATTTAAAATGATTTCAATAAATATTGTGCTCAGTTTTTAAAATGCTACGATATGAAAAAATGTTGCACTTGCATCGTAGGTTATTGAAGTTGTTAATGTTGTTAATATATATATTTTTTTTAATGGAAAATAACTTAAGATTTTTTTTGTACTACACAATACTTCCATCTGGTAATGCGAAGTACTATTTTTATAGTCAATGTACTATTTTTAATGTCTCATATAAATAAAATCACTATATTTTTGAGACTGTAACTAATTAATTAATTTTGTTTAGAATAGTCAATATTTATACTTTCTCTATATTATCTGTTTTTTATTTGAATGCGGAAATTACACTTATTACACTTTACACAAAAGTAAATAATTTAGGTACACATACTTTAGATAGAGATTACACTTACACAATATATTATATAGGTATATATATATAAATAAAATGATAGTTGTCTGCCGTTGTGCGCGCATCACCGAACACCTAATGGATAGATAGAGAGAAAAACAGTTTTACTTCTTATACGCTTAGTCCTTATTTAAAAATACCACGATATCTTCAATTATTGTAATAAGATGATAATTTTTTTAAGAAACAAAGATTTTTATAACTACGCATACATTCAGCGATGTATAAAATGGGCCAAGCGGTGGGGTACGCATGCGCAGGAGATAGGAAGTAAATGGATGACATTCAATGGATGATTCAATTCTTTATATGGTTTTTCCTCTGTATATAAAATATATTTAGTATCGGGTATCAGTAAGTATCGAATAATAACAAGCACATGCAAAGTATTTTCTAAAATAAAATAAACTTAACAAATGGGGAGTTAAGAAAGTCTTCATGTATTTAAATACTTTATTAGCCAATAATTAAATTATGACACTCTGTACATCATGTTATATTTTAGCAAAGCTTTCAGCTAACTAATCCATTAGGCGAGAGCTGTTAGGTTAATAAACGGACTATCTTTTATGTGTCCTGATGCCTTTATTGAAGTAGTGTTGGTTATACAGTTACTTCTAAAAGGGAGACAGGTCAACTAAGTTCTATAGGATGAAAGGTGTGTTGGTGTGCTTTTCAGCTTCATCTATATGTATAATAACGTAGCTTATTGCTTCTGTCTGTGTGTGCCTTTAGTTTTACTAAGCTACGTATGGATTTTGATACATTTTTCACTACGATTTAGAGGAATTCTTCTAAAAGAGATTTATTTAAAAGTATATGTGGGAAATTCCTTGTCACGTCGACCGCTTTTGACCCGGACCCTTTTTGCTTTTTGTGACACCATGCTATCTTTTTTTACCTACGTAAACATTTTGAAATAGCTTTGAGTTTTTGAAATAGCCATATCTTTTTTTTTCATTAACTTATTGACATGTTTTTATTTTTATAAATAGGTGTATATGAATAAAAATGTACTTTTTAAAACGGAATCCATCATCAATTGTTCTTTCTTTTGTTTTCGGATATAGTTTCAGCAAAATCGAAAGGGTTCGCGTTCAAAATTGGTCGATTCGGCATGAATCTCCCTTGTATATTATATTGATTGAAAGTAGAGAAAAGGCTATGTATTGTAATCAAGTCGTTAGAAGGAAGTTTTCAGGTGCTTACATTGAAAACGCTGTCTTAACTTTTTGAGATATAATTAATGTACTACATAATTATAAAATAAGGTATACCCTTAAACATGTATACGGAAAACTCTTAATGTAATATATCTACATACTGAGAATAACTCACAGTAATGATTTTTATCTTACAAATCAGGGGGTTTTTTTGCGACGCCATTTTGCCCAATATAGTATTCGTTCTTATGAAATTACTTAGTTATTTGACGGTCTGATTATCTATAGGGTGTCAGTGTTTTAACAGAAAGTCCTTAATGTGTTTTAATATTTATAATTATATTAATAGTAGTATTTCAACAAGTACAATTTAAATATATATAATTAAGCGGGCGTACGCGTCCCGGACCGGTTAGATTAACACTAACTGTGGCCGTGCAAGGCGCACCGACGACAGCTCTCCGAAAACTATGTCAGCAATATTGTCGTTACAGTTACGTTAGCCATTTAGAGTACATCAGAATTACCTTTTACAATATATAATTTCTATGTATGTTTTAGAAGATAGCACAGATTTAAAGTTACGCGCAACAAAAAATAAAGTCGAGACAACCATAAGGACTGCTGACAGTGAAGTGAAGACTGAAAACAATGGAATAAATGTGCGTTTTTTTTTACTTCTAATTCAATTATAGAATTTATAAATTAAATTCAATTAACATTAGTCTGGTTTTCACATTTATTCGCACTTCGAGCAATAATTATATACATTTTAATACAATTTATGTTTTAATCAAACATATAATAGGCTATACAAGCTTATTACAAAATATTAATATTACATGTACACAGGCTGTTGTTATACTATGCGTCGCTAATCTGGCGCAAGCGCAATATGTCATGAGCATGTCGAGGTCATTGGTGACGCAAACCCAAAGTTATTAAGTTATTCCATTACCAAAAATCGCTCAACGCGGCTAAAGAAATTTTCACTTCAAATAAATGGTTCATGTGAAGATTCTTACGGGGTTATCAAAGAGTCAAAAATCGATGAGACGCTTATGATATTAGTACATTACACCCATGCAAAGTTGGGATAAGTTACTGGTATATATATATAGCAAACCTATTACTAAATGGACCAATGACTTGGTAAAAGTGGGTGGGAACCGACAGCGTGGTATGGGATAGGCCCAGTAGTATCTGATTAGATTAGGATAATGTCACAACAGCATAGGCTTATTGCGTTCTGGTGGCAGCCAGTGACTTTTTTTAACAGCTTGCAAGCCTGCATAATGTCTATGACCAGCAAGGTGTTGCCAATCTATTGGCATTACGCCATGTTGCTATAAACATACGGGCAGTACAAGATCGGTTATCATTGGTGTAGAACTATGTCCAACAGTGGGCATCTTGTTTAGGCAGGTAACATGTATAGATAGAAACGTTTAAGGTGCCTTTGCTAGAAAGATATTTTTTACTAATAACATCATTACGTCTGTTCCAAATAGAATCGCTGGAGTGTGAATATTTTAAGCCTTTGTGCCTTTAAGTGCTGACACTCGAAGCCGTGGAGTTTTAATAATGTCTGTATTGCTGGAAATAAAACGTAACGATAAATCTTGAGGGAGGTATCTATCTAGATGTTACCCTAGTGAAAAATGTTTGCGTGTCTCTACATGTTAAATCATTGGTGCGTCACGTCGTATAAATGAGCCTATTATACGACCTGATTTAGAAAGACCTAGCTGTGTGGGCGAGTCCTTAATAATAATATGAAAATAATTTATAATTATTAAAAATATATATATTAATAACTATCATCAGATAGTTCCAAACAATTTCATGCTTTCTTTGAACAATTTGAATTTCGCGATTGCAAAAGAATTTCAATCACCAACTGAATAATATTAAAAATAGTTATCGGATAAAATCAAAATAAAAAAAATAAAAATTAAAAAAAAATGCTTTAGTCAATTTAGGCCCAAAGGAGGCTGTCAAAATTAATTTTTTAATTTTTTAGTTGGTTTATCCTAATATAACTATACGATATATGTAAAACTAAGTCGGGTTTGTTCAAACACTTATAACTCAAGCACGACGGCACCGATTTACATCATTATTAACTTTTTGACTTTGTCTTCACCCCGAATAACAGAACAACTATGAATATATCGAAAAATTGATATAAAAATATATACATATATAATTTCTATCTATCTCTTCTTCTATACATATAATTCAAAGTCGGTTTAGTTCTATCATAGCAGAATAACTATGAAAATGTCATATATCACAAGGTGATTCACTGAAGGTAATAAAACACAAAGCGGCCCGTGCAGCAAAATACACAGCACCAACAAAGCATATGTCTTGCTGATACGCCATTGGTACTTACTTGGTTCTGTAATTTTGTTAAATTTTTGTATGTAATAGTATAAATCGTAATAAATTATTTAATTTCGTAAACTTTTAGTAATCGTTTTATTACATTTATAAAATCATAAATTAAGTTTAGCTAAAATTGAAAATTACATTCATTAACTGTTAGGCGGTACGAAGTTCGCGCGGGTCAGCTATACATATAGCACTTACAATAACTTTTATTCTTGGTAACAGTACCGCTGGTTATCTGGAAGAAAATATTTTGTGGCATTTAACTCGCCGGTGTACGAACTAAAAATTCCAATAAAGTATTCATTCATTCATTCATTCGGAAGTATAAAAAAATAAAAGAAATTACATACCTTTGTTTCGTCAATAATAAAAGGAAAGTGAACATCATCTACGCAGCGGTGTCCTCGGTGAAACTACTGAATAATTAATTCTGCTGGCAACTCCATGAAATTAAATTACGTAGCGTCGGCAAAAAAAAAAAAAAAATTTTCAGTTAAGCAACCCTTTGTCATGTTGTTATATGCGAGTAGTATGAAATGAAAAGTGCTAAAGTAAGCCCGACTTATGATTTTGTAGTTGGAAAGAACTACTAACTTAAAATAATAAAACTTTATTTGAACAAATTACAATATGATACAGAAGGATTATCTTTCGACATACAGTACAGTATACATCTATTTATCCTAGCGCCTGAACTAGGCCGAGCCTGTATCTCAGACACTTTTTTCTCCCCGTGACGTATTACAGTACGAAAGAACTTGATGAGTTTTAATGTATGAGATGGCATTAAATACGTCTCTATTGTATGAAACGGGCTATGCGCCTTTTATTAATTATATAAATGTAAAACTGAGTCTGTTTGTTTGTTACGCTTTCACGCATTAACTAGTCAACCGATTGTCATGAGGTTTTGCATTCACGTTCTGGTATGAGTACATAAATGGATATAGGGCGCCAACCTTCATCCGAAAGATAAGTACTGTTCTCAAGGGATAAGTAAAATCTACATGAATGCGCACGAAGCTAAGTAGCTAGCAATCTATTTTATAATAAAACTGTACATTTAAATATAATGTCTGTGAAGTAAATAAGAGGTTTTGAATTCGATGATTTTTAATAGCTAGCTTTTAATCGTGATTTATTATAATATGACTACTATTATGGTCGTTGTGGTCTGGTGGTTTGGCCGGTGGAATACCCGGTATGTACCAACGAATTTTTCGGAACTCTCGTACATTTGCTAATTTGAATTGGTAACGCTATCGGCTGACTGTGAAAGAAAACATTGTAACGAAACCTGAACCTGAGAATTGTTCCTGTAGTACCACCGTATGTGGAAAAAATTTAGAATTGTGGATTTCTGAGAGTTAGAAATCGTCGATAAGTCGTTGGTTAGCGTGGAGATTACGCCTATGCTATCATTTGGGATGAGTGGATCTTTTAGGGGTAATAATGATGATTCACGGCTTCGCTTACGCTATCATAAATTTCATATATCCCTCGAGAACAGTAACATTTTTCTGGATGAAAGGTACCCTATGTACCTTTTCTGTACTCTCGAGAACGTGAATGCAAAACTTCATGACATTTCGTTGAGTAGTTAAGGCGTGCAAGCGTAACAAACAGACAAACTCACATTCACATTTATAATATAAGTTCAAAATTTTACTTGCTAGCTGTATTTCTTGACATACTGACGCATCATTTCTAATACACCTCATTTTTAATTTACTCAAACGTGAATATAATATATGATTGAATATTTTTTTTGCGATCAGTACAAGGTGTAGCACAAGGCTATTACAGGCTCGCGAAAATTTTACGTCGTACGCGAACATTTCCGAAAAAATTGTATTTGCTTTCATAATACTTCGTATAGTGTATATATTCAGTTCGATATGACAACTGGATATTAAATGTGTATACACTCCAATATGGTATGCGTATTGCATACACTGTACTGAATGGTATGAACGTATTCGTAGTAGCTTCCCGCTTAGTACCTGTAAGAACATAAATGACATTGTATATTTAATATTTAATTAATAGTTTGTTTGTTTGCAACGCTTTCGCGCTTAAAGTGCTCAACCGGTTATCGTGCAATGGTTTTAACGCGAGCGAAGACGCGGCCAAAAGCTAGTGTTGTAAATTTTGTTTAAACGTCTAAATAGAACTATAACCCAAACTTAAAAAAGACTTGTTTGCATTGTATAGTCTATTTTTTGAGGGAGGTTATAGGATACTTGACACCACGACTCTTATAAAATGTAGGTTAGAAAATACACTAAAGGAGAATGAAATAGTATGGACAGGCCCTGAGCCGCAATTTGGGGTGTCGGAGGCCGAGGAAGGGAAAATTTGTAAATAAATCGCGAGACACAGCTAGTTCGATGTATTCTGGTTACTCTAGATATGAAAGGGGTGATATTTGATTAGTGATAATGTCTTCTGGTGCCATATTGGTTCGAATTTAGGCTAGGTTTACACGGTCTAGTTTCTGTAAGTGGATGTACGTATGCGTTTATTTCACTTAAGTAACAGTTAACCTTAGTCCTACCAGTTCAATTCCCCCAAGAAGCTCATCAGTGATTCGATGCTTTCAAAAAGGTCTGGAAGATATTCCCGTTTGCTAATTTATTTGTCACTGTATTAAGCCAGCTCCTCGCACTCCAAGAGTGTATCTTACTGCCTCTTCCTCACTCATGCACGCTTTGCACCCAAATCATCTGGCTTTACGCAACACCTAAGCTATAAAACTGTGAGTGGAATTATTCTTTTGATATCGAAGAGTTTAATGAGCTTGGAATTTACGCAGGGAAGTGTATGCCTGGCCTTTCTATACTGTATGACGACCCCATTTCGTATTTCTAATTCTAATTCAGCAAAAGGATATAATATAATTGGTTCTGGCCTAAGAATTGAAGTACTTTAAATAATTTTCTCTAAACGGGAGCCGAATTAAACAATGGTCTTTTTTTCACCACAACGAAAACATCGTGATAAACGACCAAAAAGTTATGGAGAATATTCTAAGAAGAAAATAACATTAAATATTGAAGTCAGAAAGATCACTCAATATTTAGAGAGTTGTGTGAAAAAATTAATAAAGTTGCGAGAATTAATATAGGTTTGCTAGATACGCTATATATATTTCCTTCCGCTTTCCTGTCTACCCAAATATAGATATGATGTAACGATGTTAAGCAATCTTTGAATCCTTATTAGCTATTGATAGTTACTAAGCTTATATAAAAAAAGAAAGTGGGTACATATGTTTTATCCTTAAGAGTTTGTTTATTATCCTTTTTATATTTACGATCGACTAGCGTTTCTGAAGGATCCCACTTCGCGTTAAAGAGGTTTTTAACTTTAATACTTCACAAAGCGAGAATTAAAAATACTCTTCCATCGAAAAGCATTATCGTAAGGGACTTTTAAGAGTCGACTATTATTTTTAAAAACTCGTCCTATTTTCCTAAATATACTGCCAATATTCAAAATATCAGTTGGTCAATTCTTTTTTATTATGAGTAAAGCGATAACCTTCGCATCAAACGTCGGTAACGTCCGCCGCTATCTTAATGACAGCGCCGCGTCGACCCGCCCCGTCGGAATATTAAAATCTATTGGTATGATTCAGTCGTTAAATAATAAATACCTAGCAGATGAGAAAAGAAATTTCTTTGTAAGTTATATTAAATTACATTCAATACCTGTACCAGTGTCTACGTATGCGTGAAATAACGACCTCAATTCTTTTTCCTCTTCTTCTTGTTTTGGCACAGCAAAAGCATTTGCCAGTGTCAATGTTTTGTTTCAAGTAAGTGTCTTGTGATAATTATAATGTTCTAACAAGATGGTGGTTTCCTTGTTAGAACTTTCCATGGAGTTTTAGTGGCATCTCAGAATGCATGCTCCGTGGTATTATTTCCCATCCACTTCACTTGTGCATAATAACCGAACTATATTACGTAAAACACCACCAACATTACAAAATATAAAGTCTAATAACACAAGATTATGAACAAAATATAAAAGCCACTACATGACAGACCAAGATCCCGCCAAAAACTCCCCGTCAACAGTCCCTGACATAAAAACTTATTCCTAACACATTTCGAACAATTAATACGACTATCAAATTACACTAGTCTACACATGGCTCGCTGTCTGCAACAATGATTTAATTGGATTTAAAACAACATTTTTCATGATGATTTAACAATTTTTCATCTGTTTTGCTATTTAAAGCAGGCTCGATAATTTAAAAATAAAGGTCCAGGTATGTGATACTACAACTTCTGTAACTGACAAATGACTAGAAGAAGTAAAAGAATAAACCCTGAAAACAAAAGTGAGTCAATTCGCAATAAGTTTTGCAAACGTTTCGTAATCTTGAAATTTTACGCCATTTATAAATTGGACATAGATAATTGAGGTCGGGGTTTTTTGGCGGGATCTTGGTCTGTCATGTAGTGGCTTTTATATTTTATTCATAATCTTGTGTTATTAGACTTTATATTTTGTAATGTTGGTGGTGTTTTACGTAATATAGTTTGGTTATTATGCACAAGTGAAGTGGATGGGAAATAATACCACGGAGCATGCATTCTGAGATGCCACCAAAACTCCATGGAAAGTTTTAACAAGGAAACCACCGTCTTTTTAGAACATTATAATTATCACAAGACACTTGAAACAAAACATTGACACTGGCAAGTGCTTCTGCGGTGCCAAAACAAGAAGAAGAAGAAGACTGTTGACGGGAATCTTGAATACGCATAAACGTAGAATATGTTAAGGATAAGTTTTTTAAAACTGTGTTTGGTGATGCGCGCTGTAATACTGTTTGGCGCTTATACGGAAGAATGCTAAAACATATGAGCATTTGATCCATTTGCAACTTATTCTGATAAATGCATCCTAAGAGCTCTCTCTCTCTCGGTCCGACCGATGTAGATGTAAAATTTGCGAATACACATGTGGTGCGCTGTGATTGGTGGATCGCAGCGACGAGGCGCATTGATAAGGAGCACGAAAGGACTCTTAAAAACAGTCACACAATAAAGTCCGATAGGGACAGCAATATAGAGGAAATCGAAAGATAGTTCGAGATAGGAGATAGGCACAGCTTAATGTACAAAATGCTACAAGGAAAATTTATGGGCAAAAGCTCCTCTGGAGAAGAGCGACAACGATAAATTGTGTTATACAAAACTGTACTGTACAATAGAACTAATTATAAATATTGTGATCTATTCACAATGCCTTACAATTACTTTAATTTATTCGCAACAATCATAATTAAATATGTTACTTCTTTATGGTGTGAAATCGAATAACACATTAGGTAATAAGTATTGAGTATAAAAAGGTAGTACTTGTCTTGTTATAAAATAATTTATGTTTTATTAAAAGAAAAAGGTTTAGTACAATTAAATACTTGTAACAATAACTTTGAAAATGATGCTAGCAGAGCCGCAGGCACACCTAGTATGTGCTTTTATAAAACTGAAGCATTCATTTGCTTGTTTGAATACACTAATTTAGGAAATAATATTAAAGAAAGCTCTGGACTATCTAAATTCACGCTAGGATCCCGAAGAGTTGTACAGAAGAAAAGTAAATTTAATCCACTAAATAACGTATTAGCTTTATTCATGATAAGAATTATTTAATAAGAGTTAATATTTCAACTATTATTGTGAATAACATTGTCTCGTAAACAGTAATAAATAAGGTCTATATATACATTTTCACATTGTTTTAGAATCCCTTTTGCGAGCATTTTATACGGCCCAAGGCGTATGTTTGCAGGCCAGCAAGACTTATCATCGGGGCCTTTGTAAAGTTACGGGCCGACGACAGCATGTAACAGAATGAGTGATACGGGTTCCTGTTATTTCACGGACCCGTATGAAGATTTAGTAAAATTGTTTCAACTCAAAAGGCTTGCTTTCATTCGTTTCGTTAGGTGACCTGAAAAGATTTAACAGATTTTTCGTTAAAGCTACGGGTAAGGTAATCACAGTACGTGCTTTTTTTTTTTTGTTTGCTTTGTAGGTTTTAGCAGAATCTTTCGTGATGTTAAATTACCACGTGATAAAAGGTGGTAAACAGGTTAAGAATAAAGGGGCTGGCCCTCGTGTGCAAACTGATCGAACATAACCATGGGTGCTTGCCGATAGATTTTCAACATGAAGGTAGTAGCCAGGGGAGCTAGGACAAAAGCCCTACCAAAATCGACGCAGTGTCCGAAGACGACACTAAGTCACTATCGTTTTTAAAATAAATAAATACTATGAATCCAATTTCAGAATATAACTTAGGCTTACTGGAAAGTTCTGTCCCTTTTCGGTTGAAAATAAAATACCAATTTTTCTTACCCTCAATAAACTTTATAAAATAATTAAATTTCCATTATTATTAATTACTTCTTAATAACGTGAGAGCAATTTAATTAGAAAAATTGAATTAGTGCTTGTTTGATGTCCTATTCATTTTTGATATTCTAGTCCTTCAAAAAATTATGCAAGGACAAATATAAGTGGTTTTCGGAGCGTGTTAAGTTCGTGTAATATAGTTCTATCATCTACATGCGCTTGTAACATTTGTTGCTTGTTAAAGTTCGTATAAAATACAGCGGTGAAAATTAAATATTACCAGTAGCCATGGGATACACTATCGCTTTCCATTTAAGACTAACTTATATCAACTTTGTTTTAATTAATTTGCTATATCAGTATGTGTTGTACATTAAGCAATACAAATAGAAAAGTCGAATATGCGCCAATTAACATAAGGCTAGGTGTTGAAAATTGTGTCTTAGAAACAGAAACAAACTTTCTGGTAGACATAATACCTTTGCTAATGATAGAGCGGTTGGCCAGCGGAACATAGATTTTACGAACATTTATTTATTTAAATTGCTAATACTATTATCTAACGTTGAGGGCAAATATCGTGAGTAAACCGGAACGTAAAAAATATTCTTGTATATATATTATTCTTATATTATATGTCAGAAAACATAAATTTAGGCGGAGTATTCACAGTTTGAAATCGATAATACTTCCTAAGCTGACGTAGTGCTTATGATGGTACGTTCCTTCTGGAAAAGGTCTTTAGACTAACTCTTGAATACAGAACTTATTATTACTGTTATAAATATAGATTTTACTACGTGATAAACGTTTTTTTTTAATAAATAGAGTGATTGAAGAGGAAGGTTTATATGTATAATAACATAAATTAAATAGTGGAGAAATACTGTTATTTTTGAGGATACTCCAAATTTAACGCGTGCGGGCCACGGGCAGTAGTGAATAAATTTACTTTACGCTTTACGGTTAATATAATTAGCATCTATCCATAATAATTACCTGATTGTAGCTGATGGGTGGCATTAGAAGCTGTCCTACCGTATAATCTTATGATTTTATAACGATATTTCCCTTCAACCAAAGCTCAGATCTACTGCAGAATTCAGATCTACATCATTTGATATGATGTCCGAATACAATATTATTAAATCATTATCACAATAATACTTATATATACTGGGATTCGAAACCGATAAAAAAATGAATTAATATCAAGAACAAAAGTCGTTATCTAACGCCCGCATGCAATAAAAACATATACGAAAACCTTTCCCGAAAAAATCGTCCACCCCTCCATTATCTGGGATTAGAGGTCTGCCCCCTGGAATCTCTTTTGAATGGTACACAAGATAAGCGGTAATTTATTAGCCTGTAAGCCAGTGGAGAGTGCTCTGTCGACGAAAGGCTTTAAAAGAACTTTACTGTTACCAGTCCGGTGTCATTTTAATTCAAATCCTTGTCGAGAAAAGTTTATTAAGAGGATCAAGGAACTGAAAAATTGCTATTGATTGTAAACGACTCGTTAGTGTAGCTTTGTTTTTAATGTGATTTGACGGGTAACCATATGATGATTTCAGTAACTATTCTACAACATGACCACCTGTATACATAGTGCTATGATTGTTACCTTGAAATCTATATATAGTTGTATATATATAACAAAAATATAGTTATTTCGAGGCTCAAACACTTCAAAAGTACTGAGCGTGTCGCCAAATGACTATAACCATTCGATGCGGAACTTTTTGTAGACACTTCTAGGCTACTTATTTTTTAGATTCCATTGACTTTTACCCACTTTTTTTTTTTTAATTAAACGTTTACTTAATGCACAACGAAGAAGGTGGACGTCAGTTAGTTATTCTATAAATTATCCAAATTAGCTAGATGTTAAACGATGTACTACTACGCGTTTCAAATAAGAAGATAATTGTCAACCTGCCATATTGCTTTGTGTAGTTAAAAAAGTACAATCGAAAAATGATGCTTATTATCATTAGGCCAGCCATAATCTTATGGAATACTAAGGCTTATATTTTTCTTAAAACTTTAATTACATCGTAGTTATGAATGGCTAGCGGTTACACTAAAGGATAATTGACACAAAATGTTCGGCGTTTGATGGGCATAGACGAATCTTCGCCATTATAATCTGAATCACTCTCTCTATTATCTCTCTACTACTTTTCATATTATAAAACAAAGTCGTCCGCCGCGTCTGTCTGTCTGTCTGGATGTTCGTGATAAATTCAAAAACTTCTGAACGGATTGTAATGTGGTCTTCACCAATAGATAGAGTAATCCACGGGGAAGGTTTAAGTATATAATTTGTCAAGGTTCTTTTTTAAATTGGTTGAAATATAATGATAATTGTTGAAAGAATCGGAAAAAGTCAAGCCGCCTTAAGCGTTTCATGCACATGAGTGGTTATTTTTTTATTACCAGGGCAGTACAACGTCCGCTGGGCCTGTTAGTATAATATATATCTAAATACAACGTTCCTTTTTCTGTTAAAGTGATTTAAATTTGTGTAAAAATATATTTCATATTTTATGTATTACTTACTGGCAGTATAATTTTGACAAGCGTTGAACAAAGTTATCGCTATCGTGATTATCTTCTCACTTGAAACGTATAATACCAACAATCGGCATGAGATAGAAATAGATTTAACTGTGATTATTGGTTACGTTGTTAAAATTTATGACTGTTCATTCCGTTCGGTAGCTTCCATTTGATTCCACGATGGACCAGTTCACTGGGTGAATCGAGGGATTGTATAGATCACAATTAAGCTTCTAATCTAAGAAGATATTGTAACGAATAATAATATGACCAAGATCTCTACTATGAACGTGGAAAGTCTACAAGAACTACAGTCTCCATATTTGTTCCTACAAACTATTGAGCTAAAACAAGATCATACATAAAAGTGGCATTGATGGATAATACAATAATAAACACTACAACTTTGCATTAATAATCTGTTGTTCTGTTTGTACATGTCTTTCTTTTCCCAATTTTGTTATAGATATACGTTACAAAGGACACTGGTTATAAATATAACAAAAATTGTTTTTACTACTTTATATTTTCTTTGCTTGTGTGTGTGTTTAGCATTAACTTAAAATTGGCTTGAACGATTATTATGTAATTTAGTTCAAGAGTAGTGAGCGTGTTATATCGTTTCACGGTGGAGTAAGAATTCTTAAGTATATTTTATAGAAATCGCATTAAAAAAAATATATTTTTTTTGTTACTAGCTGAAGCCCGCGGCTCTGCACGCGTTTTTTTAAGTTGTATTAAAGTAATTCAAAATTGTGAGAAGATATAAAATTAAATTTCTTACGCTCATATTAAAATTTCTCCATCTTAAGGGATCATAGTAGATGGAGAACTAATAATAATTGGCAAGTTATCCAATAAAACAAGAAAGATAAAAATTAATTTCTTAAGCGTAAACCCTCATGTTAAATTAATTTGATGGGGAAAGTATCGTTATATAGGCACAGTTAAATGACATCGCATTTTTTTAAATGTTTTCAGACTATAAACTAACAGTTCGAGCGATAACCAAGTCGAAAAAGCTAATTTCGTAAACAACGGACAACCTTATATACAGATAAGAATAATTAATAACTCTTTGAAAAATTATAAAATACGACATGAAAATTATTACGTACGCAGAGCTGCGACTACTTCCAGTATTACTATGAATTTCAAGCATATTTGAACAGTTATTATACCACGTACCGACTATTAAACTTGGAACTCAGACAGACTAGCTTAGTTAGCGGTCTGTACAGGTCAGTATGTTGTTACGTAGCGTTAACTTGCAGTTTCATACACCCTGTATTATATGACCTCATTATAGTGATTGTAGAAATGTGCTGCGTTTAGCCGGGATAGTATTTTAGCTTCATTATGTAGGAATAGTTATTTTAAACAATCCATGGAGATAAAGCTATGTATATAGGAATAACGATATGAGGTTTTATAACACATTGCGGGCGAGGGTTTGCACCTCATTTGGAGTGCTGACGTTTTTTGTATCTATTGAAATACAATTATAGAGGTCTCTCCTTGTAAGTGCATTGCGTTAACTATTGGAAAGGTGTCGAACATTTGTTTTTAGTTTTACTTTTTAGTCACTTAGTCCTTGTCTAAAAAAAAAATGATCACGATAGCTTCATGTAACAACATAGGGTTATTAAAGTTTGAAGAAATTACGAATTTTATAACCAATACGCGTTCAGGTTCAACGATATGTTTTTTTACCGTAGAAAAGTGGGAAATACACAATGCAAACAAAGTATGATTATAATTATACTAGCAACACCACAACATATTACACGCCTTAAATTTTTATATTGTTGAGTTCCTATCGGCGTATTTGGTTTGAATAAATTTTGTTTTAAACACGACTATTTCATAGGCAGTCTCTATCACCTGTTTGAACCGCGCGACTTTGTACCTCTCCGACATACGACGTTCATAGTTCGGCCCTTTGCGGTAATACGTTGCTTACATCGAGTACTTTGTCTTCGGCCTCATTATTATTTCATTCTTGTTCTGTGTACTTCCTAACATACTGTTCTTCTTCTTCTTCTTCTTCTTGATTTGGCTTTTGATTTGGATTGATTTGGATTGAGTTTTCAAATGCGATTGGTAGTTCCGTAGATTACAGTACTATCTTCAAAACGTTTGAACCATTTTTCATGGAACTTTCATTAACAGATAGCTGATCTTATAAGAAGTAATTTACAATTAACAAAAACAAAACGCATGCGGAGCTACGAGCAACAGCTAGTATTATATATAAGAGCACTTACACCCGTCGCGAATATATTACTTCTATGATTAAACTACGTCTATCATTGTTCTACAAGTATAATAAACGTCACGAAAAGCTGTTCTTACTATATAGTTAAAAGGCAAGTTGCTTGCCAACACTAAAGTTAGTTTTCGCTTTGACGCAGTGTTCGGAGTAACGTGCACCGATGACGGTTAACGAGGAAAGAACGAGAATGACAACGTTATTACAACGATTGTATTGTCACGATTCATCTTTTTTTACGTTATGTTTATTATTGATTTATTTATCTATGAATAGGATATTTAGATGATTTGTGAAGTCAAAAATTGAGTTATTTTATCAAACATTTCTGTATATTACATTATTTTTTGCTTGTCGCTTCTCTGGTGTGAATGTAGTGTTTTCTTTATAAAAGTACACTATGCTCTTCTTTTTACCCTTGACAAAGTGTATGCAAAATTTTATGACGATGGGTTAAGTATTTAAGCCAAACAAAAACTAACTTAAATTCGCATTTATAATATTGGTCAGGATTCTGCACCCGCTTTTTAATAAAACTGCTTAGAATATATAATTAAGAGTTTATCCGCAGCGTAATTATTAATATATATTGCAATTTGGAAAGTGTACGTATCTGGTCTACTATGAAATAAGCTAAAATATACATATTACTTGTATTTGATTTTTTTTTCAGTACAAAACGTATGAAGAAAGTTTCGTTTAAACATTGGACATGATTTAAACGTGTTAAATTTTGTATTCAATTATAATTTAACTAAATCGAAAGTAATAAGATTGAATATAGTAAAAAATATACATATAACTTATCTACAAATACTGGTGTATTGTCGTTACGTTGACATTAGCCCCATTGCTCTTTTGCCCATTATTCAGAATGACTGGCGAGACATTCCCTCAACCGCCCACACCTCGCCTACAGAATTATTATCACATTACTGTTTAATCTAATACCATCGTATAACTTTAATTTATTTGATACTAGCCGATATCCGCGCCTTCGCCTGCCTCGTTTATGTTTATACGAGTATATTACATAATATTGTTTATGTATAGAGGAAAAAAAAACATCACATCGCTTGCCCCATTTCTCCACAGTAAGAAAAAACAAAACGCTAAACGTGCGTAGTGGTTATAAAAATCATAGTTTATTGAAAATCTATATTAAATAAACTGTCGTGATATTTCTTTTTCTACATAAGGACCAAGTGTCTAAGAAGTAAATAAAAAAATGATTGTCTGTGAAATGGATTTACGGACGATAATTTTACGTGATAACGTCATAAGAAAACATTGATGAAAACTTGCATACTTTTTGCCGCATAATAAACAATGGAAACCACACTAACTCTTCACTTTACTTTAAAAACAGTTCACGTGTAGGTTGTATGTGATGTGTACTGGGACGCATCGGCCGATTAAGTGGAAGAGAGATAGATGCATCACAAACCGAAAGCTTAGGCTCAGATGGAACGTGACAATGGGTCATGCTTTTTCGTGCGTGCGGCCGGCGTTCATCGTTTTATAAGACGTTGTTACGTCAAAAAATATATATATCAAAATCTATATAGTACTTTTTGAGTGATGTGCGCACAACAGCAGACGTCTATAATTTTCATCATTAGCCGGTAAGAGACCCACTGCAGGGCAATAGGCCTCGTCGCGAAGAAAGTTATGGGTAAAATCACTACGCCAGACAATATTATGTATTGGTAATTTCAAAGTGAGAGAAATCTAATTCTATATTTTTCCCAATCCACCGTATTTCTCATTCTCATTTCTCAGGTCCAGGCTTCCACACAATGTTTTCCTAGCGTCAGCCGATAGTTTTACCAATTTAAATGAGTAAATGTCCGCGAATTTATTAAATACACAACATACATACCGGGGTTCAAACCAACGGACATCGGATTTTAATTATTTATTTAGATTAAAATTCAGTTAAAAAAATAATCGAATTGAAGTTTCTTATAATTCTTTTGGTAAATTTACTTTTTGGGAAATGCATGATAATAAGTTTCATTTCTATGTCCATTAATTATTTTGAAGGGTTTTTACCATATTAACTGCGTTATTGCCCTCCTTGAATTAAGAAGGTTCGAATCCTTTCAAATTACCTTATGTTTTGCCTCGGGAGCTTTAAATCAGTGATATATTGTTATAAAGCTAATATTAATTGTGGTTTAAATTAAAATAGAGGTAAATAAAAAGCCTTTAATCTATAAAAACAGCTTAATTCCATGATTATAGTCCCTAATAGTGTTACAGAATCAAATGGAATGTAAAGCGCTACTTGCGTCTGTTTTCCCAAGAATTTACAAAATAACGGCCTTCAAAGGAAGAGTGAATAAGTTTTTACTGAGCGAGCGCGTTACGTTCTAGGCCTCGTCCTCATTTTCTATCAGGTGTGACTGAGGTCAAGATTCACGCAGTGCAGTGTAAAAATAATGTCAGTTTGTTTGTTACGCTTTCAAGTCTTAACTACTCACCTGATTATCATGACATTTTGTATGTATGTTGGATATACATATATTGTATTGTAAGATATACAGGAAAGGATATAGAATATCTTTTATCCAGAAAAATGTACTGTTTCCAAGAAATACGCCAGATCTACATTAAAGTGAGGGACCACGCAAGCAAAATCTAGTCTCTACATATACATTAAATGTAAGTACCTTTTATGTATCGGGACTAGTCTCTAAACACATTAACTACCAAATAATAGATGTTTCAGACTACTATAGGAGTTGAGCTGTTATGATAAAAATTAACCTTTGTAACTTAAATGGTTATATGGAGTTAAGTGGTAACTAAATCCCAATAAAATAAAAGTAGAACGCAGTCAAACTATATAAATAAAATTCAGTACCCGGCTTTTGATTTGGCACGTCGTGAAGAAGACAGAGATAGCTGGTTAAGTTCAGTTTCGTATAACGTTATCTTTGTCTATCGTTGTCACTGAGCTGTGCGATAGAGAGAACATTTTACAAAATTGACGCAAGCCGGTTCTAGGGGTCTTACTCGTCTCTTCGACGTGCCAAATTAAATATTTGATAGTGCTTGTAGTTTCCATGAAATAATATACCCATTTTCTCGCTTTAGTGAGTTAAAAAATAAAACTCGTAAATTTGGCATTCCAAATATAGTATCACAATTATTCGAGATATATATATCAATTATTCGTAACAAAACAACGTAATAAAATTCAGACGAGCCGAGGTTTCATGCCTTCCAGATATTTATTGGATCCGCTGAAATAGTCTCGCGAGGTTACTGGGGCAATGAAGTAAACAATACAGTTACGTAGGTTATTGGTGTACATTTAGAAAATGACATAATAATGCAATTTTGCCTTTGTATAAATCAGAATTCATTCGCTGATAAATCTTCTAATACTATATAGCGTTTGAACACAATCCCACCTAATGTTAAATGATGATATGGTCTAGTATGGTAAACGTGTTAAGCCTAGATAGACACTGGTCCTCAAGTGCAGCTGCTGCAACATGTAAAAATACGGTGATAGATTTTCAACGTGAGAGTTATAGCTAGCAAGACGGGCTTAGAAAAAACCCTATCACCATGCTATGGTTTCATCACGAAATCTTTCGCCAAAAGCTCCGGCTTATTTGCAAGTATTTGAAGCATTCTGTTATATTCTGAAATTGCCATATTGGTTAACTCTTCAATTTCATAACCAAAATAGTTCATCTTTCAAATGTTGAAAACTGTAAAATCATAATTTATTGTTCAGTGCTCTCAGAGTCCTAAGATACCGAAATCAATTACAAGCCCACGCTTGGTCCGCGCCATTTCTCTTTATTAATAATGTCACAATCCAGAGTAATCAGACATCGTTTTATAAAATATATTCATTCGTACACACGATGCCAAATGAGAAATACACACAAATACAGAGAAAACGATCTGTACATTAATTACTCTGTGGTATAATAGCCCTCTTGTCGCATTCTTTCTTCATTCGTCCTTTTGTAGCTCCTTGTAATTCCTTCAATGTCCAGAACAGATGTGTTATCGGCCAGATCGCGGTTCGCTTATATATGTAATAAAAACGAGGGATCAAAATCTCTAGAATGCAAATAAAGTTTTTTATGACACTGGTAATGTTTAAAGAAAGTAGAAAGTTTCGAGTCTTGGTACTTTTAGAACTTATTTATTTATAATATTTAAAGCAATAAGCTTTTAATGTGTACATGCTCCGCGCATCGATGAGTCATCAGGCTGATTTATCTGCTTCTATAAGTTTTTCGCAATGTTGGTAGAGAATCTTAGATTGTTCCAGATATGTCTTCTATTTTTGAAAACAATGTAATAATGTAAATAACAAATAAAGGTCGTAAATTAGTTGTAATTTATAAACATTCTCGTTTTTTAACCGACCGAAGGAAAAGGTTACTATATTCGGTTGTATATATTTCAATAAATATCTTCGTCAATTATGAAACGATTTTAATAATTCCTTTATTATTTGAATTGGTTATACTCAGGGGTGGTCCCATTTTAATTTGAAGAAAATATTAAGCTCCTAAGGGTGGGAAATAAAGGGATGAATAAAACTTATATGAATTTCACTCAAATCCCGAAAGCTAATTTTAATAAAAATTTGGGACAATCTGTTGTAATAAAAATAAAATATGGTGCCTCAAACGTGATATAATCATGGAAATAGGAGCAACGGAATATAACTTTTTTTCGAACTGATTTTCGCTATTGGCCTAACGGACCATCACAGCTTCACCGGACTAATAGGAATAGAACTTCTTAGCGACTTACAGCAGCTATTCTGTGCTTGAGCTCATATGACTCGTTTCGACGAGGACTTACATCTGGGGTTGAGGTTTTGATTGTTTATCAAAAAGGCCGCAGCCACGAACAGAGTAGAAGTGGAAGCTTTGCGGAAGGAATAATAGATGAAGATTCTAAGGCCATCGAATGCTTATTATTTTATACCCAATAGAAACCGTATATAGTAATATAAGAAATAAGAAATTAAGAATATTAGAAATAATATTTTTTTTACAAATAAAATTAAATTAAATCGACCCTAATATAAAAACTAATAAGGCACTAAAAAGCGAGAAGTAGCTAAATTAAGCAAATTTAATTAAGTAAAATATATATTTGCATTATATCCAATAGCATATTCGATGTCGGTGCCAACCCGAATTCTAAATTTGCTTTAGGTAGAATAATATGTACACTGTAATTTACAAATTATTTCGCGGCACGCGAAAGTGGACCTAAACGTTTGTACATAGATGATATGAATTTGTATTGGCATCGACTTCAAATATAATATTAGGTAGCGCAAATATTACAATTGTTTTACATAATTTGATTAATTTGGTTATTATTCGAGTTATTCGGCGCCTTATTGGTTTTCGATATTGAAGTCGGCTTAATTTTTTTTTGTGTAATTTTTTATCAAAGCAGTTAAAAGACGTATAATAGATCGTCAAATTCTCTCTTATCTCCACTGTTTGTTTGTTTGTAAAAGGTAGTTAAAATTATTTTAACATTATTGAAGTATATTATTCCAAAGTGACGTAGGCCATATTTTATCCTTATTAACTTTTAACACGGACGTAGTCACGTGCTTTTAATAGTTGTTCAAATCAAAATCAATCAAAAATACTTATTCAGTTTAGGCCCTGAGAAGGCGTTTATGAACGTCAATGTTACCACCGGTTCGGAAAACAAACCCAGTCATCGAGAAGAACCGGCGAGAAACTCGATCGGGTTTATCTTTTCATCAAACATTTTATAACTCATGTTTTTAAAGATATATAATTACATTCGGTTTTGGTGGATGCATAGAAAGGGCGTCATTTCCAGGCGTCACCATTGTTCACGTATTGTTCCACCCCTTTAGATATTAAAATCTGCTTGATATGGTGCTTGAACTTAGTATCCGGCAAATCGGTAATATACTTTGGTATTTTGTTATAAAACCTGACACTATTACCTAAAAAACTGTTACCGGTACTAGTGAGCCTAAAACATGGAATGACTAATTTGTTATTATTTCTTGTATTTAGATTATGTCGGTCCTTTACGAAATCTAGCTTATAAGCCTAGTATATATTGAAGGTTATAGACTACATTTAGTAATTTTTGTAGGTGGTAGAGCTACGCTGAAGCTATTACTGGTTTCAGCATGAATGGGTCGGCTCGTCCGGGGTAGTACCACCCTCTCACAGAAAACCGACGTGAAGTAACAGTGCTTGCACTGTTGCGTTTCGTTCGGTCAGTGAGAGCGCCGGAGGCCCACATATATTAAAAGGCCGGCAACGCACTTGCGACTCCCCTGGTGTTGCTAGTGTCTATGGACGGTGGTGATCACTTACCATCAGGTGACCCACCTGTTCGTTTGCCCCGTATAACATAAAAAAAAAAAAAACATTTATTGTACGTGTATAGTTTTATGTGACACACATGAAAAATTGTTGGGGTCATCAAAAATAATATGCCTAGGCCCGTCGAAGCTTTTGTTTGCGTCGAACTAAAGTGTTTCGGGTCGGGGTACAAACGATCCTATTTGTGATGGGAGCAACAAATAAAATGACAAAGTTTATGACGAACCCAAAGTTTGGCCGAATTTTAGTTGCTCATTCTGAGTACCGTCGGGCTTGATTTATACTTTGTTGTACTTATTATATAAAATATCAGTTATATAAAACATTTTACGAGTGGTCCTGTGAGAAATGTTTGTTTTATGCGACGCGTATCGTGGTCTGATGGTAAATGTGTCCGCTTAAAACTACTGGGTCAGCGATTTCCACGTTGACAAAATTTCGTCGTTGCTATAACATAATGCGGATAAAAAGGGTCGAGATAAATAAAGTCTTGAATGAATATAACATGAAATTGTCTGATCGTGACTCTTCTTAATTAGATCAAGGGCAGCGTTTAAGTATTGCGTAAGCTGAATTTTTGTAATTTCTGACCTCACCCTACAAATATGCCCTCGTCAGCAAAATTAAGCAATGCTCTTAATCCCCCCCTCAAGTGCTTACGTAGTCATAACTATTTTTATTATCACTATTTTATCTGGTTTCTTTATTGGTTCATGGGCCTTTATTGATTAACAAGTCTAGAAATAAGGAATTTATTGTCTATAGAAGAATTAATTTATAGTGGTTCGCTATTCGGGCGATGTTAGCCTAGTGGATAAGACCGCGCGTCTCACATATCAAACCTCTACAGTTAGATCCCCCTCTCTCATGTCATCAAAAATAGTGAAATCAAAGACACTCCTGCCGCCCTTTAGTGTTTACGTAATACTTGACTGGCCTCATGGATCACGTCTCCAATCATGTTGTGGAGGGAAATTAATGAAAGGAAATTTTTTTTTTACAACCTTTACACACAATACCGTTATAACGTTATAACCATGACCTGTAGCAGACTGCAGGCGAGTGCGGATGCTTGCGCGGGTGCGTGTGGTTCAAATGTACATAGACGCCCTTCACAGTGGTCACGCTACAGCGGGTCTGTTTTGAAGCGGACGCGGAAACGGGTGGCGCATATACCACATACCTATATGTATATGTGTATTAGCTGTCTACGTACAATAATTATTTAACATATGCTTATTTTGGAAAAGGACCATTTCTAAAATTACCTATTTGAGCATATTCGTTCATGACATAGAACCGGTTACACCACGTCGAGGCAAAAGAAATAATAAGATTCATTTATTAATCTATAATATAAAAATGAATCGCTAAATGTGTTGCTAAGCGCATATCTCGAGAGCAGCAGAACCGATTTCGCTAATTCTTTTTTTAGAATATTCCTTGAAGTACGAGGATGGTTCTAACGGAGAGAAAAAATTTAAAAATTACCTGCAAAAGTCTAAAAACAACACTTTTCTATACTCCCATACACACGATTCGTAATAATACTTAAAACTCAATTTGAACTTTAATACTGTAGCATAAAGTTTAAGTGTTAGTGGAGAGGTGTTCCGGGAAGGCAAAACAATTGAGTGACGTTAGTATCGTATAAATATTAATGTCAATCTTTATACGATGGTACCGAATAGCAGAATAAGTATTAAAAAATAATAATTAAAGAATCGACTGTTAGGCGGTACGAAGTTCGCCGGGGTCAGCTAGTTACCGATAAAAACTTAAAAGAAATTATTCTATTCAAACAAAATTTACTACCACGTTCAAAATACAAAATACTGTGACATTTGAACCATGTGAAGATGTGGAATCGCCTCCCGACTAGTGTGTTCCCTCCTTCTTATGATATGGGGTCCTTCAAACGAGGAGTGAAGAGGCACTTTTGCAGGTCGGCATGATGACGACGACTGCCGTTGGTATTTAAAACCGACAGTCGCCGTTGTTTTTGGACTGTACTGTACTTACCATCTGGTATTATTGTACAGTCATTTTGCCGAACTTACATATAAAAAAAAAATTGATCCAGCGAATTTTCTGTTTAATTTGCAGGCTACTAATACCGCGCGAGGAAACCTGTCAAGTATTTAAAGATATATCCCCGTTTTCCGCTATTCACGTCACGTGAAAGGTTCAATGGGTATTGTCACTTACTCAATGACAAGGGATAATATAATAATATCCAGGAAATGACGTCGAAGTTGCCAGAAAATATTTAGTTTTGTTTGATTTAGGTTGTGTTTGTAGGTTATGTTTATTACAAAACGTGATAAAATCACATATAAAATGTATACGAGTTACATTAAAATCATAATGAAAAATGTATGTCACATAAAGATTAGTTTCTTGTTAACACTACTAATACGCCATTATATTCTATTAGATTCTATTCTGTCAGAAATTTTTCGATATTATTAAAGATGTTACATACTTATATACGTTGAAGTTTTTTTTATTTTTTCTTATTTATATGTCACAAATTATTATACGAAAGCATTGTAAAACTTTTTCTCTCTCATAAATGTGAAAATAACATGTTTGAAACAACGTGTCGGGAACTAACCTCACTCTTCAGAATGACTCGCTCGTAAGATTTTCGTGTTAAAATAGACAGATTAAGTTTATATAGGTAGATGTACTTATTGTATTTAATTACACTGTCGACATTACCTGTGATTAATTTTTGCCAAATATTTTCAATGTACAAGAGACAAGAATTCTACAAATTTATTAAACTATATAAAATAAGTTATAGTATATCGTTATCGCGTCAGCACATTGTATCAAAGATTTTTCTTTACTAGATCTGGTACACAGTCTAATGTGTCATACATGAATGACAATTTTTAATGGTACGCTACCTTACACTTAGCATACGCGATTGAAGAAAACAATTCATAAATATGGCCGCGGTGGTATAAATGTTACGCGGTGTGTGAATATAAGCGACGATGTAGTTAGAGGGAGATAGCATACTTGAATACGCAAGTTAAGAATAGTTTCTTTAATGACGTGACTTTATAACAGGCTAAATTCGAAACTCGGAATCAATCGCTGAGAAATGAACATCCACGTGTAGTCGTGTTGTTATGCTGACCTGCTCGAATTCAATTTCACGCCTCGTTTGAACCATTCTGTATAGGAGAAAAAACGATGACTGGAAGCACGGAATTGCTTGTACAAATATTTATTTGCTATTCCTTGCTTGTTTATGCGTTTGCTTCTGCCCTAATAGAATTATTATCTGGAACACCATTCTAGAAACTATCATTGGAGCACTATTACTGAAATGTTACAAAGACAAGCTTAATAAGTGAGAATAGCGTATAAAATCCGATAATCAGTGCAGCTGTGGAAGCAAAACAAACGTATCTTGTTGACGGATTCCCAACGTAAAACTGTACACTGTAAATATCATAACTTGGTCTTATGGCTAATACGTAATACATAGGTTTGGAGTACTCAAACTGTTTGACAGGCTATCTAAGGATTTTTTTTATACTTTATAGGTAAATGTTTTGACCACAATCTCATCTGATATTAAATGATGATGTGGTCTAAGATGGTAAGTCACGCTTAACCTAGAGGGAGACTGGCTCTCAAGTGCAGCTGCCGGAACACACCAACAGGTGCTTGGCGACAGATTTTCAACTTGAGGGTGGTAGCTAGCCAGACGGAGTTAGAAAAAGCCCTACCACCATGCTATGGTTTCATCACGATGTTTTCCTTCACCGAAAGCTCCGACTCGGTTGCTTGGATTCGAACCTACGTCCTTACACACTACCAAATAAGCCATCATCGTTTCGAAATAAGCTATAATAATATTACCGCTAAGCTATCGAAGCTTATAAAACAAACGAAGCCGCGAGAGGATCTAATAGCGCAATAAAATGAGTCGAAACATACCCGGAATAAATTCGTCAAGTTTGAAAAGGGAGGGGGATGTTAAAAGGACGAAATTCGTTATTAAAAAAGTTTTATTGGATATAGAAGTGGCTTTGGGTGAATGGACGCTTATTTTGTATTACCAAAAAACCTGCATAATATTGTCTTTAATACATATATTCTGAAAGGGCCGTTACACTTGTTATGAATTGCTGTTTTTGACTTGAGATCACCATTGTGTCTGTGTTTTGTGAAAGTGTGGAATTTTTTGCCTCTTATTTTGTTCCCTCATTTCTATTCTTCAACGAGCCATCTAGACATCTCTTGGTAGTCATCTTATATTTGCATTGGCTACTTTATATTCACTTAGATAAGCTAAATTAAATGTATTTATGCGTTTCTAAAAGTAAATAAGTTTTTCTTTGTAAAATATTTCCAAAGTGAAACCCTTCCTTCGTGATGGAGGTGAAGAATTTCGAAGTAATATTTTTTGTAATATAACGAAACGTTCCTGTAGAAAAATAAGTAGTTGATTGGACAGACAAGAAGAAAATTGTGCTATTAACCAAAACAGATAAATGAATGGAATAAAACAACAAGTATAGTATTCGAAAAAGATAAGTTATTAATAAATGAAAAATTATTTATATATTTACACTATTTTAAAACACCGAATAAAATTCTAGAATTATCTACAGACGTTTTGTATGAACTCGTAATAAAAGACAAAACAACGTGGTGATCCATCAATGCGTGGAACGTGCACGCGTTAGTACCTTATCGCTCACAGTACTGTAAACACGATCTGAAATACAACATATAGCGAAGCTTCCTTTTTTTTAAACGTTATTGGTGTCACGAATGAAATTTTACTTGCGTTCCCGAGATTTTGATCACTCGTTTTTTACCAAATATATAAACGAGCTACGGTGCGACCAAGGAGAGTACACAGATCACATACGTGGACATAAATACGGTAGGTACACATATGTTAGGAAGGTTTTTATTTTTTCCTCTATTTCTGCGAATTTGGTTAGGTAGTTAGTTTAGTCAAATTGTCAAATTCGAAATACATGTTTGAGTTCGTTGGGTAATAGGTTATAGGTATATTTACAGATGAAGAAAATGGTTCAGCTCAAGCTATTATTATGGTCATTTGTCGACCAATGGACGATCACTAGTAAGTTTGAAATCTGTTATGGTCGGTGATTAAATATTATTGTTGTCACATACTGTTGTTAACTGCGACAAAGCTCTATTAATAGCTTACTAGTAACTGATGCCGTCAATTTTTATTTTCTACATTTTTTTGGATGCATGAGAGTTATTAATTTATAAATAAAAAATGATTAACTCTTTTCAGCTCATCATCTTACTCTTATCCCACTTAAGTAAGGTCGGCACAACATGTGTTCCTTTTCCACTCTCCCCTGTCAGATGTCATCTCAGGAATCACACTTTTTATACACATATTATTTTTTATAGAATCGATCCACACCTTTTTCGGTCTTCCTCTACTCCTATATCCGTCCACTTTGAAACTCAAAACTTTTCTTGTTACATGACTTTCATCTCTTCTCATAATACGCCCGTACCATGCTAACTTATTACTTCTCAACTTCTCTGTCACTGGTGCTATTTTCAAACTACCTCTGATATACTCATTTCTTAATGTTATCCATACTTGTTACAGCACACGGCCATCTTAACATTTGTATTTCTGCCACATGTATAATCTTTTCTCATCCGTCTCTTTCGTAGCTCAGCATACGGATCCATATAACACGGCTGGTCTTTTTCTAGTTTTAAGCTATGTAATCTAAATATATTTTATGCATGCATATGCGTTACAAGCGCGTCCCGCATGTGTGTAAATAATGATAATATCATGAGCCGACACGTCGAATAATCCTTGTCCATTGTTTTAGGATTATATCCGGGCTGACCCAGCCGGGCGGCACGATAGCTTACAAATCTAATTCCGGGTATCTCGCGAGGTCACAGCTGCACGCGGCGGTCGAAGCGATGTCGCTCGTGGAAGCTTATCGATGTAATAATTAATTATTTAACAATTCATATTTTATCGCTGGGAACATGTTATGTGACACGAAACGTTTTTTTTAATTATTTTTCTAATATCACTCACATAAAAATTCAATTGATTTTTATATTCCTTTAGATTGTCTGTACTCATTATGTTTTACTATACGTTGATTAGAAATATTAGTTATTTATATTATACTACTAGCTGACCCTGGCGATCTTCGTACCGCCTAACAGTCGATTCTTTAATTTTTTTTTTAATACTTATTCTGCTATTCGGGACCATCGTATAAATATGGACATCATACGGTACTAACGTCACTCAATTGTTTTGCCTTCCCGGAACCTCTCCACTAACACTTAAACTTTATGTTATAGTATTAAAGTTCAAATTGAGTTTTAAGTATTATTACGAATCCTTTGTATGGGAGTATAGAAAAGTGTTGTTATTAGACTTTTTCAGGCATTTTTTTAAAATTTTCTCTCCGTAAGATCCATCCTCGTACTTCAAGGAATATTCAAAAAAAAAATAGCGAAATCGGTTCAGCTGCTCTCGAGATTTGCGCTTAGCAACACATTTAGCGATTCTTTTTTATATTATAGATAATATCCACTAGCAACAGTATTCTGTGATAATAGTACATATGATTTTACTTTATTTTTAAGAGTCAAGTTTATTAGCACTTGGTTTTTTAAGGTTGGTATGTGGAAATATTTGTCTTTAAATCATTCATAAATAAAACATTGTTAGTGATAAATATTATTTTTTTTTTTCGAAACTGACATACCCTATTGGCTCTTTTGGCCTCTACAGATTAACCGGACTACAGTGGTTATATACTCTAAAATAAGATGATAACGTTAATATCGCAGTATTTTAATGCGATATCTCGCAACCTGAACGACTTAGGCAAGAAGTGCCAGACGTCAATTAAATGCGACACGTATGCACATTAATCGATTTATCTCCTTAATTAATGCAAATCTGATTTTAGAAGTGCTAGTGTATTATCGGTATACTTCAAGAGCTACTTTTTGAAATAAACAAAGAATTCAAAACGATTATTCAAGCTACTATATTTGTGCTTTGAATTGTTTACTTCTGGTTTTGTACATATTTCATTTTCCTTTTAAAAAAAGGCAATATGTTTTCTATATAAATCGCTATACATAACAATTGTATGGTAGAGCTGGTCCATTCTAACACCTACATCTAAAATATCCGTACTATAAACCATACAAACATACGGAACAATAAAAAATAGGCATAATAGAAAAAATAATCGTATTCACATTCCTACATACTAAAAGAGCAATTAGATCGAATATTAACGATTTTCTAAACCGCACTTTATTCGTTGCCCACTACAAATGAAGTGTACCTCTTACCGGTTCAGTCAAAGTTATCCTTGGAACCTTCATACCAAAGAAAGGCTCACGCCTTGCCAGATAGAGTGTTTGAAAATTTCTATTCCCTAGTTAAAGGCTGCTGAAGGAACACTGACGGCTTTTATCTGCTAATAGTTCGCGGAGTATGGGTATTTGATGCAAGATTTATTTGTCATAGAAAAATATCAAAATTAACAGTCGTTTACAATTGAACAGTTTATCAATCAAATCAATCAAACCTGTCGTGTGAAGTGTTATTGATATCTATATTCATTACATTGAGATTCATTAGATAGAGAAATAAACAAGTAATTTAAATAAACATTTCGATTATCGATACAGATTATTGCACATCACTAACGCTGGAATGTCACACAGTACTGCAGTCGGCTGAAATGCGCCTCACTGAAATCTCGTCTACCGGGATTTACAGTTTTTATTTATTTCATAATAGAATTTTTGACACACTTGGAGAGTATAATGAAAATATATTTGTCTCACCCCGGGGGTGCTCAAGAAAAACTTGCCGATATAAAACTATTCACAGATTTTGTTTTAGTAGATAAACAACTTATATTTAGCTGATTCACAATTAGTCCAGAATAACCACTTCATCAATTTCTTTTATCGTACCTGCCTAGACTACAATCATGCATCACACATACTTGCTGCCTTAAGTGAATCGCCAGCAGTTCAAGTTTGATCACCCCGGACTTAAACCCCGATTGTCTGTAAAGTTAGTTTATGTGACAAGAAAACATTGATGAAAAAAAATTGCATACTTTTATAGATTGAGTTGAATGATTGTCACTGAATTACCGATGGAGAGGAGGCGAGATAGATGCGTCACAATCCGAACGCTGAGGACGATCGCGCCTAGATATCACTTGTTCCGCGCTCTCGTTTGCACGTTCGGCTCAGACGGAACGTGACAATGAGTCATGCTTTGTCGTGTTTACAGCCGGTGTTCATTGATTTATAAGACATTATCACGTCAAAAATATCGACTCACTTAATTTTTTTTACAGCAGATAATTTCATGGTATAATTACAGAAAATATAATAAACCAGTTTTTGCCCGCAGCTATGCTCCCGTTAATCGAGAATTGACCTATTCTTTGGGTGCTATTTTTTTTAATGAAATATATCTTATGCCCTTATCTGTACCCATCACTTTTGATGAGTTCTTTATTAGTGAACGGTTGCATAGTTAAAGCGTGAAAGCGTAACAATCAAATCCGCTTTCATATTTACTACAATGTAAGGATAACTAAAGAAATAACGCGTGCGTTCACAGAAAATACATTACCGATATATCTTCACGACAAGTTATAAATCCCATGACAGGAGCCGCTAAATAATTAGATATAAGATTATAATGATTACTCCGAGGTGAGATATACATAATACATATTTCTTATATTTATACAATTAGTCACAGATGTAAGTATTATATATAATCAATCAAAGCTGCCGTCAGAAGCTCCGTATCCCCTTAGTGAGGAAGAGAAAAGTATTACGTCTTACTTTAGGGAACTAACTGGTGTCGTATTGGATGCAAGGAAGCGATGAAATCTTTTCCCCATTTGTCTATTATAATTGTTTAATCATTTTCGCATGTATGTATGGACGCACTCGTCGTAAGGTTGTTTGCTACGATTTTCACTCCTACAATAACTACTCAACGGATTGACATTTCCATAGACGTTGTCAGGGATACAGAAAAAAAATATAGCAATAGAGAAAAAATATTGTTCACGAGAGATAGGTAAAATCGACATTCAGTTCGTGCGAAGCCGCGAGTAAAAGCTAGTAATAATGTAAACGAAGAAAGTTTGTCGAAATGGATAGATGTTTGTCACTCTATTAGCAAAAATATACTATGCGGAATTTGATGGAACTTTGGCAAGAATATAGCTTATACATATATAATTTATAATAACCTATAGATGTTGTTTCAATTGGCCAAAATACAAAGATAAATATCACGTTTGAAAAACTCCTATCACTTTGCGAGCTATAATGATACAGAGTGATTGCGGGCAGATGCGTAGCAGTCATACGCGGGGTTCTATAGGTAGACAAGTTTGTGCGTGTCCATCCTGGGTTGCGACAGACGTAAGCGGGGTGAGGTAGCACGCCGTTTGTCTTCCCCACTACATCACCCGCCCCCGTTAACCGTCTGGCGACAGACCCTTTTATTTTGTATATAAAATTTAAAATATTGTTAGCTCATTTTTATATTTTGTTTATTGTCTCACCGGAGAACACCAGTAAAATATCGTCAGCAAACGCTTGGAAATATATGTTTTCTCCGTTAGATCTTTCAGGAGTCGGTCTAATAGGATGTTCCATAACGTCGATTCTCCAATGGAGCCTTGTATGTATCTTTTTGGGGTCTTACATATTATACATATTTCCCCTGCGTATCTAACCACTACTTCTCTATTCCTCAAGTAGTCCTTCGTAATTTTCCTCAAGTTTATAGGACAGCTGTACTCCCTCAGTTGATTCTTAATATCGGACCACCATGCGCAATCAAACGCCGTCTGTCCGTCTAACGACACAGTCACTCTGATTTGTTTGTTCTTCAGATTTTCCCGTATTGTATTCCTGTTTAAGATAGTTAAAAATAGTTAAGGGGTAGTGTATAGTTTTAGTTGGAACTTGGACTAACGTAACGTAAATAAGTTGCATGCTCCATCTTATAGTCTGGTTAGTTCCTACGACTTGGTTCGTGAAAAATATATTTTTATGAACTACATATTTAAATGCTTATCTTGAGTTATCGTGAGATATATTTTTTATAATGTTGATTTTATACTAGTTCTTAAGTTCTATACACGTTTACCGAATTTAAGTTACCTCTTTTAAATTTTATCTCATTTATCACTATGCAGAAGCGTAAGCATTACGCTAAGATAATATTTGAAAAGTTCCCTGTTTGCGGGTCACTACTTTATACAGTCAGTTCAACCAATTAGTAGAGTAGGCACAAATAAACAACAGTTTAGTTTTAATTATTTGTACATTTTACCTTCAGATTTGCAGCTCAATTGACCGTCTTTACTTTTGGTTAATTAATAAATTCGAATTTGTTCGTTCTCTATTGAAGTACATCGACATTTTATCTATAAATTTTATATTGAATATGTAAGAATTATGAAGTAAGCTAGTAGGCTTAAGTAATTTTTGACTTGAAAAAGCTTAAAAAAAGAATGAAATCGGTTTGAAAGTTGAATACATACAATTAATGCATATACGAGAAATGGATGAAAATCTTATCATCCCCTTGGTGGTTGAATATCTCCGTCATATGTAATTAGGATAAATATATCTATCAATGGATCAATACATCAATTAACATACATAAAAAATATAGATACAGCTCAGAGTAACCTTCGTTTTGGATTTCGGTTCATTCGAAATAGTGTGAGACAAATAACCTATAAGTGGTACGTTTGTTATTTTTTCCTAATTTGAATATAATCACGCTTTGTATTCTTAATTCGAAGGAAAGGTACTTGCTTACATTTACAATACAATCACAATTACAACTTATAATGCTGTAATACAGTCCGCTTGAAGATTTCTTTCTTTTATTCCTCTTTATATTTGCTCCGATGTCCCGGCTACAACTCATCTCGGACGCACCTCGCTACGCTTGTATATCACTAAACAAAGAAGGGTGGAAAACTCTAGGAATGTGACGTCATAATTCGAACGACATCGACAAAGTTCGAACTGGGCTGCTTTTAGGACACACAATCGATTATTTATTCATTGTTTGTTTGTAACAAAGAGATCGCATACATTGTGTAACACTTTATAGCATATTAACTTATATGCCATTATATGAGTCTCATATACGTTCCTACTAATTACTGGTATCTTATAATTGGTAACAGATTCTTTAATGGCTGTTATTTATCAAATGTTTAAGCCTTTATGTAGATATAATCCACACAGTTAATTACGGTATAGTACAGTGATGTCCAGGGACATTTTGAGGTAACAGGATATCTATCTATACATGTGTATATAGATAATTAAAAAGGAAGAGTCGTTGTTTATTCGGGTTAATCTCCGAAACGATCGATGGAACCAATTTTGATGCGACATTTACGATTTTCCACAGGGACTAAGCAAATATGATAAGAATTTAACAGATGTAAGTTGAAACCGGTAAAAGCCTAAGTAGCGGTATAAAAATTCGAATAATTTTACAGATTATAAAGTTCTAAGTAAATCAAATTCGTTGCAAAAATCTGAAAAGGAACACTAGTCATTCAGCTGTTTTGTGAAAAATCTTTGTTCAGTTTCACGTTCCATACGGTTTCTGCATAATTTCTTTAATACGGGAGATGATAACGATGATCATGATTATGGATTTACTGTAGATAGACAAGTTTACGGGAGAGACGTTTCAATGAAAAAAAATTTTTTTTTTAATTTAACTAAGATCAAAAAGTTTTATTTAATAATGCTTAAAACGAGTGTTCTGTCCATATACAGATGTCCAGTTAAACTGTTATTACAATGTACTTAACTAAACTTACTGTTTCCATGAGTTATGTGAACGCTAGTGACAATTATGCTGCTTAAACAGACAGCATTTTCGTGTGAACTTGTTGTGATAACGCATAACTATATTATTAACAATAGTTAATGCTCGTAAGAAACATGAACCAACTGATTGATCTACATAAATAGCAAAATATTAAACTATGCATAGTTCTAAATAAAAAAAAAACATGTGCGGTCACGGGACTCCTGTCAAGAATTAATTTACTTCCCCATTTTCTCCAATTCTAAACGTAAATCGATCTGGAAATTTAGATTCTTCATATGTTCTTCTCTTAAGGAAAAATATTATGTCTCTTCTAGGTGATTTTTTCTCGCTCTTTCTCTCTCCGCATAGTAGTCTGTATCATTTACAATTTTATTTTCTATCATTTTTAAGGTAAGGAATCAAATCAAAAAGGTCCATTTAATATTTTAGAGAAGTTTTTCATTTAAAAATATATATACATATATAAAATAGTGAATTATATTCCAAAATGCTCAATAAAAGCCAAGTGTTAATGAAATATCGAAGCGTTTAGTATTGGGGTTATTAAAAAACAGCGTAGGACAAACGCATCCAGACACTCGTATACGTTAAAAAAAATAGAAAAAGTGTTGCATTAAGGGGACATAATGATTTTTCTTACGTGAAGATTTCTACAAGTCAACTCTTACTGTAAGCCGCATTAAAGCATTTCACTCCAATAAATTAATTTGGTACGCATATCTATGAATTAATTTAATATGAGGAAATGATGACAATGACAATGATTAGGACTTATTGTAAGTCATTGAAATAATTAGCTAGCGTAAATATCGTATATCAACGGATCAAGCTATATAGAGATCGAACCACCACTAAAACCGCACATAGCCTTAATTATTAGAATCAACATAATCGGGAGTGTAACAGTTTTATATATTAAACTAGTTGTTGCCCGCAGCTCCGCATGCGTTTTTTTTTATAATTCTAAATTACTTCTTATAAGATCAGCTATCTGTTAGTGAAAGTCCCGTGAAAATAGGTTCAATCATTTTGGAGATAGTACTACAGACGAAGCCACGGATGACAGCTAGTCTAAAATAAAGCAGCCTATGTCACCCGCTGTAATTTTAACTATCTGTCAGTGAAATTTCTGTCAAAATCGGTCCAGCCGTTTCGGAGATTACCCGGAACAATCAAACAGGTAGACAGACAAGCAGACAAAAATTGTGTTTTTGTTATCGGTATCGTGTATACCTTCATATCCAATCAGTAAAAAGTCGTTATTTTGATATTACATACAGACACTTTATTTTTATTACATGTATAGATAGATATGTCTGCATAATATTATTTTATTGTAAATACTAAGCATTGGTTATATTATTTTCTAGTGCTCTACACAGACATTACTATAAGTCTGAGATTTTATAAAAATAAAAATAGTTGTCTTGGAAAAGATTGCTTGAAGCTATAAGACCGTCGTCTCACTGTACGTGAACGATATAAATTGTACTCTAACGTATTTATCCTTCCATGCTTTGATATTATTACAGTGTGTAATTTTAAACATCAGTAGAGATATTTTGCGGGGAAAGGATGAACGAGGTACCTCACATTGCTCAAATTGTTCGTGATGACATTTTTGGTAGGTAATTTGGGGTCAGAAAATATTTAAATTTATTACAATTTTTTGCAAGGCAAATTCTGACCTCTAACTTCTATAATCGTTAGGAATCCATTAGGTACGTGTTACATCTAAGGAAAGTTTTGTAGAAAAATTGTTTCGTGCTCTTACAATTACGCCCTTTGAAATGGCTATATAAATCTCCGAGACGAAAATATAAAGCTAAAATTCTTCTATGATAATGGGTCGACTGGTGTATATAGTATGAAGTAGGTTATGTCCCTGGCCTCGTTTTAAAGCTGTTGTTCGGTATCCAAAACTAGGATCACATGGTTCTTGACACGTTCGGTATATAAAGGATAATTTACCCTTCTTTCTTTCAGTAATTTTGGTTTTAGGAGAATATTTCAAATGGAGATGATCTCAAATCCTCAAACTATCATGTTCTTTATTTATTACAGAAACTTCTCATTTTAAAGGGGTGATTCGTATTAATATTAAATGCGAAAAGGAGTCTCGTTTGCTTCTTACGCTTTCGGGCTTTATCTTCGCAACTGATGATTATAAATTTTTAAATGTTTTATCGAGATAGGTCAAATGTGTCCAGGGATAGATCAAATGTGTATTAACACGTGCGAGGTTTCGGCAACTGCTCGTTTTTTACCGAGAATGTTTTTTTCATTATTATTTATTTTTTGATATATTATATTGAGAAATATATCGAATAAGTTATGGACCCGAAGTAAATTAAGTTGATATGAGTTACTTTCAGTACATTATGTCTTTTTTATATTATAGGGGGCAAACGAACAAGTGGGTCACCTGATGGTAAGTGATCACCGCCGTCCATAGACGCTAACAACACCAGGGGAGTCGCAAGTGCGCTGCCGGCCTTTTAAATATGTGGGTCTCCGGCGCTCTCACTGACAGAACGAAACGCAACAGTGCAAGCACTGTTACTTTACGTCGGCTTTCTGTACTACCCCGGGCGAGCCGACCCATTCATGCTGAAACTAGTAATATGGTATTTTATCTATTAGTATATATAATATCTACAGTAGAAATTTATTTGCAATAGAAATGACGAAAAAGTAATCTATATAAATCACAGTAACATCATTTACGTGACAAAGTAAACTATAAATATTCAATGAGACAAGTAAAACTATTAATCTTAACCTAATTATATAATTTCGTCATCATAATTTTGTCTCATTATTAAGATATTTAATGCCGCATAAATATTTATGAATAATATAAATCAAGTACCGTGTTATTACAAAAACGCTAAATATGCGTTGAACACTTATTTAAAAAAAGAGCGATTCACAAAAGTGTGTCTTAACCTTGTTTAAAGATAGGCACTGTTTAAATTGAAACACTGTCTAATACTTGTCTAAGTTGACAGTTCTTATTTTATTGTTGCGCTTTGTCATACTTCTGTGTGCCGACAAAAGACGTTTCGTAGTAAATTATGGATTTCGTGTGTATAATTAATTCGGAAGATGTATATTAAATTAAATAATTTTAGAAATTCACAAGTAAATCGTAACTACTACTATATGACATTATTGACATTTGACAATAATTTAATCTGACATTATACTGTTATTCCATTTTACGCATTTTGACGTAATGTATTCAACTTATATATTGCTTATTTTAATAATTACATAATATTTTTTTAGCCAAAATGCATGCAATAATAATAACTAATTTTACTTAAAACAGATACATTTTCTTAATGACGTTATTAACAAAAATATTATTCATAAATTTCAATTGTTTGCAAAATATCTGTATGTAATGGAACGTTTCTAAATGATGAGATTAAATTGAACGCATGCTATTCAGAGTCGCTTAGGTTAAAAAACTTAAACCATATGTTTATCTGAAATCAGCTTGGATATGCTTTTGTAATAAAGTATTTAAAACATGTGTTCAAGAAGAATAAAATTTTAGACAGTGTTTAGTAAAACACGTGTTAAACATGTGTTTTCGAAAGAACGTGTGGGTATAACCACCACGCCAGCCCATAACGTATTGGCGATTTCAAGCATAGAGAAATCCACAGCTCCATATTTTCCAGTGGTATTATAAGAACATATGTCTCTGGTTCAGGTTTCCTCACGATATTTTCCATCAGCGTCAGTCGAAAGTGTTAACAGTTAAAATTAGTAAATGTACGCAATTTCCTAAAAATTGGTTGGTACATGCCCGAGTTCAAACCTGCGGACATCGAATTGACATTTCATCGTCCAGACAACAAACAAAAACCTCTATAAAAAGATTTGGGTACGTTGCGACATTACTTTGACCAATAAGGTTTTATGCCTATCGAATTAAGTGTTATAGTCATATTGGGGATTTGATTCAGATCAAAGATCCCCATTTACAGCTTATCATATCAATGAATGTTCTAGAAAATATTATAGATTTAAAACTACCCATTAATCAATTAATATATTAAGTAGTCAAGTTATTAAATTGTGCAAACACGAAACTAAATATTACACTCGTGTGAAGTCTTGGCGGGTTATTAATTCTTCTTCTTTATTTTTTGGCTCCGTCACGGTTTGTGCACTAGCCAGCGTCAAGTAACAAGATTTTGCCAAGTAAGTGTTTATGTGATAATTATAATGTTCTAACAAGATGGTGGTTTCCTTGTTAGAACTTTCCATGGAGTTTTGGCGGCATCTCAGAATGCATGCTCCGTGGTATTATTTCCCATCCACTTCACTTGTGCATAATAACCGGACTATATTACGTAAAACACCACCAATATTACAAAATATAGAGTCTAATAACACAATATTATGAATAAAATATAAAAACCACTACGTGACAGACTAAGATCCCGCCAAAAACTCGGGTCATTAGTTAACACTAAAATAACGGTGGTTGTAAGGTAAATACTTGTACACTTACACAACATTACGTTTCACTGCTAAGCCAAGCTTTATCTATGATATCAAATTTCATTCAAATTTAGCATATTTCATACGTTGCGTTTAAATCTCCGGGCGATTTGTTACGCCTAAGATGGATCTGGTTTAGGATTTTCTAGAATACCGCAAAGTGACGCCTCTTCGTATAAACGACATCTACCACTTTACGACGCGACGTCGTCGCAGATTATATAGACGTTTATCTACAGAAGGTATTTTTAAACTCTACTGCATTGCGTATAAAGAATCTTCAGGAATGAATGTACCTCGAGAATTAGATTTTCTTAACTCTTATTCCACCCGACCTGAGTTAGGATGTTTACGATGTTTTGATTCAGCTTTCCTCTTCATGTATATACATTATGGCTTTTGTTTGAATTAAGTTTTACTGAGTTTAGAAAATGGATACAAAGTGAGAGATCAATAATATAAATGTATATTACAAATATATTATTTAATTCTATCCATTGATTAGTAATAAGATCTCCAATTAATATTGAAGTTCCATCATAGGAGATATTACTAATATTGTAACCACAACATAGACTCTTGTCAATATTGTACAATTATCATAAAGTGCTACAGAGTGTATCTGTTAAATTTAATATCTCTAAATGCGAATTTAATATAATATTACGGCAACATCTGTAGTTACAGTACAATTATTGGGATTAGATATGCTAATTTAGTATTGCTTTACTATAGTACTATCACTACATATTATAAAACAATTTTGCCTGGTGGTGGTGGTGGGCTTTTTCTAAGACTGTCTGGCTAGCTGCCACCCTCAAATTGAAAATTTGTCGCCAAGCACCAGTTAGTGTGTTCCGGCAGCAGTGTTACTTGAGAGCCCGTCTCCCACTAGGTTAAACGTGACTACCTACCATCTCAAACCACATCATCATTTAACATCAGACGAGATTGTGGTCAAACGTTAACCTATAAAGTATAAAAAAAAAACAAAGTCGTCCGCCTCGTCTGTCTGTCTGTTTGTTCGCGATAAACTCAAAAACTATTGAACGAGTTGTAATGCGGTATGCATCAATAGGTAAAGTAATACATGAGGAAGGTTTAGGTATATAATTTGTCAAGGTTTCGTGTAAATTGGTTGAAATATAAGGATAATTGTTGGAAGCGTTGCAAGAAGTCAAGCAGCTTGGAAGATTTCATCGAAAACGCTGCGGAATTCTTTTGAGTTATAACAAAACAATGCATAGTGAGATATTCCTCTTTTATAGATGTACAAAAAAGTCTGCAATGGCATATACTTATCTTTGAATGATAGCTTACTATACCCATCTATTTCCTAAAAGGAAGGTCACATATAAAATGAGATAATTGGAAGGCTATTTAAACGGATACAGTATTAATCTTTATCAAACTAAATACATTAGTTGTCTTAAGCATTTCATGCACATAAGTATATTATTTTTAACGTCCGCCGGGCCCGCTAGTGTTATATAAATAAAATGGGTCGGCTATTTTGGACGTATTACTTTAGTAGTACTTACCTAAAAACAAAATTATCAGATAACCTTATTTTATATACAGTTATTAAAGTGTTCAGAAATTAAGATTTTATAAGCACTACGCGACCAGCGATGTGTATATTCTTGTCGTGGAGAAGTGGGGAACACGGTGTCAAGGTTATGTTTTCTCCGCTGTACAGAAAATATAATTATTAAGGTAATAAACGACACGGATGAAGCCAAAGGTATCAGATAGTTTTTGATAATATTCGGTTGGTGTTGAAATTGTTTACAGTGGACGATTGGTGAAACTATACTATTGACTAACTGAATTTAATATTGACCTAGTGTTTTGAATAATAATATTATTGGATAATATTGACTGATATTGACGCTTTAAGCGACGGCCAAAGGGTTATAGACATTTCCGCATCAGTGACGAGACTGTTCGCACCTTTTGCAGATATTTCGTAACGATATTCGGAGTTTATAAATGCTGTCTTATAAACTAGCTTCTGCTTATGGTTTCACTCACAATAATGTACATAATATATGTATCGGAGTAATATATAATCTAAATAAACATAACGGAGGACTGGCGCTATGCACTGCGTCATGCAAAATTGCTCTGTATATTTCATTGAAATTTTATAGATTTACTTCTTGAGCACTTGGTCCTTGTATAAAAGCGGTATCTTCATGTAATATAGAGTTATTAAAGGTTTAACTAGACTTGGATTTAATATGTATTATGAGTTCAGCGATGTGTGAAGTGGAGCGAGCGGTGTATTGCGTATGCGCAGGAGAGAGGAAGTAAATAGGTAACATTTCTTGAAAAGAATATTTGTAAAAAAAAGTAGATTTTTGTATTCATATTTTTTTGTTTTTTCATATGTAAATAAAATATATTGTAATGATAACAAACAACGTAGACGTAAGTTGCCGGTATCAGCTAGTATTATATAACATAATAACATTGTATATATAATGATACATTTTTTCTAGGTGAAAGGTCCTTTGCTGTACCCCTGAAATGTGTATGCAAAATATCTTTATGATCCGTTGAGTGGTTAAGGATGTGAAAACGTAATAAGCAAACAAACTTATCATTGCATTTGTAATATCAATAAGGATAATCGAATTAGTCTTGGTCGACTGGACGATTCAATGATAAAGATGGCGTCACCTTTGATGACGTCATACTTTCATATCTGACCCGTTGACAAATAAATTCCATATGTTGTTTACCTCTGGTCTATACATATATAACATACGTTTTTTCGGCAACCAATCTTTTAAGCTGAATACTGCATTGTCGAGTAGATAATAATATTACAAGTGTCTCGAGATTATTTCAATATTTTAACAAGATGCTGGCCTCTTATGTGAGAACTTTCCAGGGAATTTTTGTGGCATCTCAGAATTCATGCTCCGTGGACAATAAGCGAACTATATTCCGCAATATACCACCAAGATTATAAAATATAGAGTAAAATAACATAAAACTATGTACAAAATATAAAATCCACTACGTGACAGACCAATATCCCGCCAAAAATTCCACTAACATACTTATTCTATAAACAGCTGAACTTAAATTTAGAAGCCAAATAGAATTAGATTTTTTTCGATATTATTTTCTTTTATGTTGTTTAAGTAAAATATCGAATGAATTAAATGCGTATATAAATAGGTGAAGATAAAACAGGTCAGTACCTTTTTCTCCATTGAATGTTAACAGACTTTTTTTTTCGTCCCCGTTGTTTTATGGTCTCAGTGTTGTTATCGATATCAAAATTTGGAAATAGTTACATTTTTTCCTTAACATTGACGAGTCGAAGCCTTAAATTATACGTGTATACGTATCATACTTCTTACAAATGCAAATAACTAGAGAAGTGGTTCAAATTATTAAAGTTTGAATAGATATACACATTATTCGCGAATCTTTAAGTACTTATTTGTAAATTTTTTTCAAATTACCAACAACAGTAATTACATTTTAAGGTATGCGATACAATACAATATTTATATTACAAAAGGTATTCTTATATGATTTATTATAAGTAATAAATAGTATAGTAACAAAAGAATTTAGAAGAGGTTCATTTTAAATCGTAAACTTACAAAATATGCCATTATAGAATGGTACTAACTAGAAATATAGACCGCAAACTATTAAGAGGTTGTTTAAAATTCTTGAATTATACATTATGACCGCTGCCGCCTAAACTAGGTAATCCTGTGTCTCACGGTGACAACTCTTATATCAACTATCATAGAAATAGAGCATTCTCTACACAAATAACATGGGTGTAGCTTGGTGGTAGATAGACTAGTAAAGACTTTGATTAGATTCGATTCATACAAAATATATGTCTTACTTTCAAGTTTTCGAAATTTATTAGATTAGTACAGTTCGTAGATATGTCAAAAAATGTCGCTTTATTATTCTATCAGACGATGTTGTTGTATGTTATACTAGCGACTTGCCCCGGCTTCGCACGAATGCAATGTAGATACTTATATGGGCCTATGTCGAGTAATTAAAATAATATTATGAATAGTCTAAAGATAGGTTGTCTTTGTATACAATATTTACAGCTGATTTTTCATGAGACAGTACAAACATGTTTTCTTTTGGAGGTTATTCTAAAGAGTGCGACATATAAGTGTGCGGTGTGAGAAACAATCAACGCTCAAATCTTAGCCTGCATCGTTGAATGTTTGACCCTGTGACTTATTACTGGTTATTGCAAATGATGGCTTTACCGGAAAACGCAGGTGCTTATATTGAAAGGGTAACGGACAGCCAGCCGCTGTGCCTCCGCGCTTTAAATCTCTGATATCTTCTAAGATATCCATTTTAATGAAATGCTGTTAAGGGCCGTTTTGATCTAGATGACATGTACAATGTATGTAATGTATTTAATTCGATAAGGAATAATACTGTATTGTACAAAATGGCTTGGTAAATAACACATATTTTTGTAATATGTAACAGATAAAATGGTTACTGTGAGTTATCTTTTAGAGATAAATATATACTATCACATACTCTTTTATCAATCTTTTTAAGACATACAATTTCGTAGTACAGTTATTTGATCTATCTCGTAAGGTTTAGCCAGTGTTTGCGATTTAAGTACACAAAAATATGTCTGTTACGACATCACATTACAAATGTATAAATTATTCGGCTTTTCTATGCTATAATATGTATGTATTATATTAAGCCTTCCTCTTGAAACACTCTATCTATTGCAAAAGACTGCATTGAAATACGTTTAATAGTTTAAAAGATCTAAGCGAACAGACAGCGGAAGCGCCTTCATTTTATACTATGTAAAGAATAGTGCCACATGCTTTTAACATCTCCATTTCTACGTGGATATTTCTAGTGCACAAATGCACAACTAAGCTCTTTGTTCATATCCCAATTATAATCATTTCAAACGATTTGTACAAATAATCGTACGAAGTCGGCGCGGGGGGATAATAAATATGAGGACACATTTTTGTAGATAGTTCTTTGTTTCCAGACTAAGCGTAACTTGTGTTATGGTAACTAGACATTCAATTTACTAGCTTCTGCTTGCGGCTTTGTCAACGTTAATATAAACATGTCTTATACTACGAGAACAGTATTTTTTTTTGACTGAGTGAAAGGCACCCTGTTTGTTTTTCTGTAAGCCCGACAACGTGCACAGAAAATTTTATATTTTGGTCGGTTGAGTAGTTCAAGCGTGAAAGTAATATAAGAAAGGATTTAACAGCCAGAGACAGGATCACAATTATGCTCGCACCACAAATATTAGTCGTGTGTGAGAATCGCACCCGTGACCTCTTGCTTCAATATTAAGGCTTACTATAAATGTGCCACGAGACCCTGATTACATTTCTAAAAGTCATTAGCCAGGTCAGAAGGAAAAATGAATAATTTTCAAAAAGCGTAGTACATTTTGACAATGTTCGCGTAATAAGCCATCCAATTCATCTAAACTTTTCATATAAATCAAATGTAGTGGTTAGCGTATACGCTAGATATTTTATATGCCATACTTTTGGCATATAATAGAGTTTAATACTGCTTTAACTATAAATTTTATGTCCGACTGTTCGGATTTGTGATTTATTACTTTGCAGCGGGATATACCAAAAGTTTCATGTTTTATAAGTACTAGTGGAAATTTATTCATTTTGATTTATTTTTTTGAGACGTATACGACTATAGACACTAGATTTTACTCGTGTCTTCGGACACGTAACTATGGATTGTATATATATATATATATCCTTCGTGAATAGTACATTCTGGATGGAATGTACCTGAGGATATGTATGCAATATTTCATGGTAATTGGCTGAGTCGTTAAATCATGAAAGCGTCGTAACAAGCAAACGTATTTTTGCATTTATAATTAGCTAGTACTTTTTTTTTTCCTGGGGAAATTCTTCATGAATACGTCACCCTCCCGGGGGAGAGGGTGGGTAGTGTGAGACTCCTACTCACTAAAACCCCGCGGTGTACATCTGCCGCTATGGGATTGGGGCGGCACGAGATCTCTAAAGAATTCATCATGCCTGCCCCAGCGGTGGGCCCAGTGTCAAAGAGCGCCACCGGGCCCCGACCTTCTCCGGAGACGACCATGTTACACTCCGGTCGTCTCCTCCGTCCGTTGAGCCTGTGCAATGGGAAGATGGCCCCCGACTTACGCATCCAGATTCGGCTAAGACGTTGGAAGGAGGCGAACAAAAAGACCCCTCCTCCCACCGGCCCTGCGTTGACGGAGACGGCCGCTCCGAGGGTCCATCTTGCAGACCCAATTGTGTTGATTATTATCTGAAAAATAAATACTTTATGTACAGAGGAAAAGACATTAAAAAAAATGAAAACAAAGGTATACTTGTCGTCACTTGTTGCTTGCATCACTTAGCCACGGAAAGAAAACATACATCGCTGATGGCGTAGTCCTAAATCCTAATTGCTTTACGTACAATGAAGATACCGTTATAATTTAAGTAAAGACCAAGTGACTAAGAAATTAAAGAAACAAAAAAATATCGAAATCTCTACAGTAACCTTTTTTTTTTTTTAGTGGGCAAACGAACAGGTGAGTCACCTGATGGTAAGTTATCACCACCGTCTTTAGACACTAGCAACACCAGGGGAGTCGCAAGTGCGTTGCCGGCTTTTAAATATGTGGGCCTCCGGCGCTCTCACTGGCCGAACGAAACGCAACAGTGCAACCACTGTTACTTCATGTCGGCTTTCTGTGAGAGGGTGGTACTACCCCGGGCGAGCCGATCCATTTATGCTGAAACCAGTAATAGCTTCAGCGTAGCTCTACCACCTACAAAAACCTGTACAGTAACCTTTGAGTGATTTGCGCACAATCGCAGACGTCTGTCATTTTTATTATATACGAGTAGATACTGTACATATGAGTACACATATAGCTCGTATATTGATATGGCATTGTATAGGTGTTGTGAAGCCATAAGCTCAGTCAGGCTTGAATCTTATAATAAGCCACAGTTTTCAATGAAAAAACAGATCGCGATGACTCTATAGCAATGTGGAAGGTATTTTTTCTAAAGTCGGAGTCGGAGTCTTTTCCACTTCCCTACTAGGAGGGTGACATGGGAGCTGTACCAGGGCGGTTTGCCCTCATCAGCAAGTTTACTACACTTCATGAAGCGGGGGTGGTTTTCCCCGTTGCGGTGATATTTAGGATCGGATCGTCCCTTCTGGATCGACCGGGATGCTGCGTTAGGAGCCTTGTCATCGTGGAGTAGAAGTTTTGTCAGACTTTTCAAAGCATGCTGAGCTAGTTATTACCTCCATCCTGTAAGTATATCACCAAGCATCTAAAGGTTTGTTTCGATAGTTGCACTTGAGAATCAGTTTTCTCCAGACTTACCGTGTTAACAATTTGGGCCAAAATGTCAATTAAAATCAAGTGTGATTGCATATAAACCTTAAAAACCTATAAATAATAATGTAAGTGAGTTTAAAACACAAGACGTTACTTGTATAAAGCTTTGGAAGAAATATTTAATTCCATTCCCCTTGATGACTAGTTTTAAAATATAGAGGAAGCGCTCTGGCGTAAAATGAACAATAAAACTGTTCGACGCGACATTTTTAAAACTTTAGAGTGAGTTTATGTTTCACTGAACAAAAGTTTCCGAGTAGTTGGATGAACGGTGAAATGGTCTAAACGACTTTATACGGAATTTGAATCTCCTATTTTATATTAAGCTAAGGTTTTTTGTAATACAATTAGGATGGAACATTCAATTTTAATTCATTGGATAGGCCACAGTAAAATTTATTACATTGTAATTTAGTTTTGACAAATCACTGAAGTAATTACCCAACGCTATTACTAATATTGTGTGAATTTTAGGTAAATACCTAATCAATTTAAGTGATTGGAAGCAAACGTAAAGACGGGTTACCCGATGGTAAGTAATAATATCGTCGCCCATGGACACCTGTGACATTAGGTTCATCACAGATGTGTTGCTGGCCTATGAGGAAAGAGTAGGTTCCTTTCTTACACATATACTTATTAATAAATTATTTTCTTCGAGCTTTCTGTTCCACAAAATTATTAATAACATCATCGAAGTATAAAGGTCGGGCCATACAATATCCAATAGACAGAATCCGTTTTGTCTCATAGAGTTCCTTAAATCGAAAGTTCCAGGTTCTCCGTGAGGCCAGGGGCCCGTGACATTTTGCTAACCCTGCCACTTTGTAGCTAGGCCACTGCCTACTATGTTCGGATGTTGCGTCGATCGAAGTTGATTCGATTCCGCCCCTGAACCGGAGGTTTCGGTAAAGAAAACCATGGTGATGACACTATAGCATTGTGTTAATGGTCGCTTAGCTAGCCCATTTATTGAATTGAAGTTCGAATATATGTCGGCAATAATTAAATGCGTGTTCCACCAGAAGCAGTAGAGAAAAAGTCCTCATTTAAGTTTAGTGTGTTCAGCACCAGGTAAGACTATGGATAAACAATAAACCTAGGTAACCTATTAAATATAATAGAATAATGAATACCTTTAGTAAATTATCAGCTGGAACTATATTATTAGCTGACTTTTGAGGCCAGGTCTCATTTCTTACCAATTTTAAATTCTATATACCTTTTAAATAAAAAAGAATGAAATTGCAAGATGTTTATTTAGAATTCTATTACATTTATTGTATATCTGTGACACATTATTATACTTGAAGAAAAAAAAATGGAGTAGATATATAATTTTTATAAATCCATCGTTGCTACTGAATCAGAATTTACGAAGGTAATTCCCCTACATTCCAATCATAAACTAATTTCGTTTCAAATCGCAACGGTTATGAACGCGAAAATTTACATGCACCAGGTTATTATAAAGCCAGGAAGATGGTGGCAAAGTGATGCCATACCGACGAAAAGTGCCAAGATTACCGAGAACTCCTGATTACATTAACACCTATTTCGGTTAAGGATCATCGTATACCGGTTGCTTTAGTTTACAACTTGCGAATTTTACGCCAATCACATGTCACTCGGTTTCCTTTGTGTAATTGGTGGTAATTAGTTTCCAAGATTTCGAGAGAATTATTCCGTCATCGGGATTGAAGTAAATTTTGTATTATGTATGGGATAAGAGCAGATTCCCATTTTGTACTAAGATTATATGATTTGTTTTGATTAATTGCTCGTATTATTTGAGAATTGTAACTTGAATAGGCAATTTTTTTAAATACATAATTGTAAAAATTAAATCTATATTATCTTTTATATGTAAAGTGTAAAGTCGTCAAGCAATTCGTCTGCATTCCTATTTTCATAAATGATAACAGCGTACGCTATCTTCGTGTAATTTGAATAGCATAAAGGCAGTGGTCAGCTAACTTCTCATCTAAAAGACCCAAACTTAAACAATACAAACTTGAATTTTATTCAGTGAGCCTTTTTAAAATAAGTTATGCTTTAGTAGAGACATTTTTTATGGAAATAATTATGCATCAAAGTACATTCTTTAGCTTGCCTTTGCTAAATATGTCTTTTTTTGCAAGAGACTAGCCATGCTATTGTAGCTTGTTAAACGAATGCCTCTTTTCTTAACTCTTACAAGGCAAGTTTATAAATAATATTACCTGTCTCTACTAAAAGTTTTGTGGAAGATTCACAGCGAAGGAGTGAAAGAACCGCATGCAGATTGCGAGTCGCGGCATGGCGACCACTGGTCTATGGCGCGCACGCCAAAACAGCACTCCGATGAAATGGATTTTGCAAACTTACATGACACTTTCCATTATATTTTTGCACACTTGAACTATATCCTTATAGCTTAAATATTAGTACGATGTATAAGCTATATTATGGTAAATTCCATCGATATCTGTTCCATAGTTTTTGTGTGAAATAGTAACAAATCCATTCTTAACCGAAACATCCATCTATACCTAAATTCTCTGCAATATAAAATAATATATTTCAAAAAGGACGTTGGAAATCTAAGGTCTGTTTGAGAGTGCAAGCGAGTACTGTTGCTTTCGCAGGCACGTCTATTTGAAATGTACGTAGACACCACTAGCATCACTGTGACTGCTTGCGGCGTCTACGTAGATTTTAACAACACGCACCTGTGTAATCACGCGCCACCCGCCTGCACACTGAACCAGGTCTAATATCGAGAATGTCCAACACCGTCTAATCGATCGTTATGGAAGTAAAAAAAAATATTTTTTTATTGGAGAAGGTTTATATTTTGTCGATTTTACCATAATTCGTCAATAGGTGTTGCTACGCTATATTTTATTCCTATATACGGACTAAGTTGCGAACTTTTACTAGTTACACATAAAAAAAGGTGTGTGTGCGCTTCACACATGATAGAAGTGAAACTTCAGTAAATCGACAAAAGAATGAAATGAATATATATGATAAGGGTAGGATAATTACAAAGTTTATTTCTTTAAAAATGAAAGTATTTTGATTAATTTTAAAAGATATTTTATATTTTATTTAACATTTGTTACATAATTCACTACTCAAATTCCATATTTTCAACAAACAAGATATAAAAATACTCATAAACACTGTTAAATAATAACACACCACGCTGACTTCTTACTAAAAAGCTGTAATATGCAGCCGCATACAGTGTACAGTAGTACACGTACTTTTCACATATACTAACACACGTTAAATGCTCAAATACAAGCAAGTATCAAACAGTGTGCAATATAAATACACACTGACATTTGCTCTCTCGCTCTAGCTCGCTATTTCACTTAAAAAATAAAATGTATATTTCCGTCTCATTCTTTACCGGCTTCATCTTACACATTTTTGTATTTGTGTCTCTTACCTGTCGTTTTTCCGTTGCATCCGGTTTGAAATCACAACGATTCTAAAGAAGTTTCACTTCAAAAATATACAATTTCTATATGGATTACTATAAGAAAACTATCGAAGTATGTAAGTACGTAATTAGTACTCACAGAAATTCGATTATGAAGGTATTTAGTTTTGCACTGGCCTTTGTGATTAAATATACTCGCAAATAAAATATAAATACAAAATTTTATATAAACCTGAACGATGACGAATACTTTATCTGTAAAAAATCTGTAGTAATTATTTATATATCTGTATAATTACTGTATCTATTTCCATAACAAATAGCTCTGCGTTTTCGTGTAGTCGAAAATGCACGATGGTACGCTAACTATTCCAATTCAGTCTTGAATCGTAGAGCAAACTATTAGAACTCCGACCGCAGAACTACGGTACAGTTTCAGGTTAGTAATTGTTAGTAAAGATATGACATGACGCTGGACTTTATTACTGTATACTGTGGTTCTTTACGGCCTTGCATAATACTATCAAAGGTCCCTCATAATCTGTCTGATAAGTGTATTTCCAATTCAAAAACAAACAACACCAATTTACATGTTATGTTTTTTAAATGATAGGTTTATTCTCGAGTTAGGTTTTAATATACTCGCGATTCCGACCGAGTAGAATTTAGTAAAAAAAGTAATTATTGAGTGTAAAACGTATTCGCGGGGCGCGCGCGGTTCTGTACACTGCTTCTTTGGTTTATTTTATTTGCGCAGAATCCTAATTTTACTCTTCTATAATATTTTCCAGTGACAGCCAACATAAAAATAAGTCTCCAACCATTTCAGAGATTATTCGAAACAAACAGACAGGCGAACAAAATTTTTATAAATTGCTTTTTTGTTATAAGTACCATATATACTTACACACCCATTTAGTACAATGCTGTTATGTTGACATTACAAACAGACACTTCAATTTTATTTGTGTACATAGATTTAGTTATATTAGGTTATTATATATGGTGAGTGCGGAGTCGAGCTGGACACCGAGCAGCCGAGGCGTGGGAGGAACGGCGCCGCATTCTGACTGCGGTAGTGAGTAGGGACCTCTCGCTGCCGAGCGTGATGAAGGCCATGCTTGGCAGCGAGTCTGTGTGGAATGTTGTTGCCTCCTTCTGCGAGGAAGTCATCTCGCAGAAAGAGGCGATGGAGAGGGTTCGTGAAGAGGACCCTCTCAGTGACCCTGTCCACCAAAGGAGGGCTGGCGGAAGGAGGGGGCGTTATGAGGAGACGGCCGGTGTGTAAACGTCGGCGCGTAACATGACGCCGGGCCAACCGCTGGGGCGGCACGATCAATGCTACAGAGACCTCGTGCCGCCCCAACAAAAGCGGCGGATGAGCACCGTGGGGTTTTAGTGAGTAGGAGTCTCACATTACCTATCCTTTCTTCCGGGAGGGTGGCGTGTCCATGACGGATTTCCCCACATAAAAAAAGTTATTATATATGGCAAAAGTTATGAGTTTAAAAGTAAGTCGACACAAAATGATTATCGGTGACCAATCTAATGCAGTGAACAACTCTTGTTATAAAGCAATCTGATTCCGTTATCACGAAAAAACAATTTAAAAATCTAATTCTATCCTATTTTATGGATAATGAATGTTAATTAATGTTTAAACTTTTGTATTTTTACTAAACAAAAAAGTACAACAAAAGCCAACGTCACCCTGTGTTCCCAGGCGGTCACCCATCCAAGTACTGACCTTTTTTTTGTACTATACCCGACATAGTGTTTTCTCCCGCCACTAATTATCACACAAAAAATGTTGCGGATCAGAATTTCAAAGCCTAAGACGTTTCACTTCGAAAAACATTAATTATTTACGGTGCTATAGGACCAATTAAATATTTTGGTTTGTTTGAAAATTTAACTTAGATAAAAATTACCCTTGATAGCTTATAATTTCAATGAGTATGTTAGAAGACATCACAGATTTAAAATTAGGCGTAAGAATAAAAGTCGTTTGTTTGAAAATTCGTACGTAAACTTTGGATCTAACTTGAACTTTTGGACTTTTTTTTTATATAATAGGGGGCAAACGAACAGGTGGGTCACCTGATGGCAAGTGATCACCACCGTCCATAGACCTAGCAACACCAGGGGAGACGCAAGTGCGTTGCCGGCCTTTTAATATATGTGGGCCTCCGGCGCTCTCACTGACCGAACGAAACGCAACAGTGCAAGCACTGTTACTTCACGTCGGTTTTCTGTGAGAGGGTGGTACTACCCCGGGCGAGCCGACCCATTCATGCTGAAACCAGTAATAGCTTCAGCGTAGCTCTACCACCTACAAAAGATCTACTAACTACTAAGATCAAATCACATGTTAGTACATTACACTCATGCAAAGCGCAAAGCGAGTTACTAGTTAATAGTAAGTTTGGAGCCCACGGTTGTTGCTTTTATCTAAAGATCTTTTCTTATATTGATAGAAATGCTTGGAAGTATAAAACTAATTTTTCCAAAAGGTTCTTTCTACTTACTATGTTTTCCTGTCACCGGAGGTATTCCTGTAATTTCCGTTACTATAACTTCCCAAAAAGTTGGATATTCCCATAACACGACTTTCCTTTCAGATGGGCGTATTTCACTAACACTACGTTGTTCCGCATGCGGCCTTCAATAATTCATGCTCAGTCGATCCCCCTTTAACATAGCGAAATATTAAAAGATTATTCACTATTTGAATTCTTAAAATTCTTAAACAAGCAAATTTATTTACTCTCTATATAACCTTTGTTTTCTAGTGCCATGCTAATTAGTATCCTGTGGCACTGATACCAATATATTAATAGATATTTCATAGCGATACGATTAACGATGGCAGACTATCTAGTATACAATGGTAAATACATACAGTTTTAAATTTAACCAATTCAAAATCTTTAGGTACCGCTACAATTTTTATTTATTCATATAAAATTGAACTTCATTGAAACATATAAAATGATATTTTTTATACTTTATAGGTTAACGTTTGACCACAATCTCATCTGATGTTAAATGATGATATGGTCTAAGGTAGTAGTCACGCTAAACCTAGAGGGAGACTGGCTTTCAAGTGCAACTGTCGGAATACACCAACAGGTGACAAACTTTCAACTGGAAGGTGGTAGCTAGCCAAGCGGACTTAGAAAAAACCCTACCACAATGCTCTGGTGCATCACGATTCATGCATTTCCTTCACTGAAAGCTCTGACTCAGCTCTGACTTGCTAGGATTCGAATCTAAGTCCTTCGACGCTGTGTCCGAACACACTACCAACTGAGCCATCATCGCTAACTAACTAACTAACTAATTATGTTTTCAAGCCATTGCAGTAATAACATGAATTGAAGCTCTTTTACCTTTACCTTTTCACATGTGTTTTAGACTAGGTTATGCCCTGCGGTTTTTTTTTCATATCTAATTTTTCTCATCTTTGTTACCAGTTACGTACACCGTGTCACCCGCATTGAAATTTCATTTTCACTTTTGGACTTTTGGACTTCCATTTCTATGGCAATTACTCTGTTCCTAAGGATCGTAGCTTGATTTTGGAGAGTTTATAATCTTCCTCAATAAATACCCTATAAAATGTAAAAATATTTTTTCGATTATATTAATTGATACGATTAGAACATTCAAACAAATAAAAAAAGAACAGATAATCTCTTGACCTTTATAACGTTAGAATAGATTACAAGTGAACAGTCTGTTCTCATCATCTTTCGTTCCCATGAGACAAATTCAATACTGTCCGAGTAACAAAGATTCTTGATTTATTACCAGAACGCGGTAGGATTGCGCGGTTTAAATGGAATTAGACAATAGTCGGATATTTAAATGGGAAATCAATTTCGCTTTAATCACATATCGAATATGATTTATTGCTTTAATTGTGAAATAGAAATTATTCGGACCTCGTCAACTATTTAGGAACAAAGTTACTTGATATTTACAACAAATGAAAATGATTGTAACGTTCATTTAAATTTTTCGTAATGCTTTATAGGTAAACGTTTTGACCACAATCTCATCTGATATTAAATGATGACGTGGTCTAAGATGGTAAGTCACGCTTAATCTAGAGGGAGACTAGCCTTCAAGTGCAACTGCCGGAACACACCACTCAGGTGCTTGGCGAGAGATTTTCAACTTGAGGATGGTAGCTAGCCAGACGGACTTAGAAAAAGCCATACCACCATGCTATGGTTTCATCACGATGTTTTCCTTTACCGAAAGCTTCGACTCAGTTGCTTGGATTCGAACCTACGTCCTTCGACGCTGTGTCCTGAACACACTACCAACTGAGCCATCATCGCGAAAATAAAAGTCTTAAACAGTAGGGGAGCGGGGACAGTTCTTCGTACCCTTTTACCACCTAAGTAGGATCGGCGCAACTTATGTCTTTCTTCCATTCTCCTCTGTAAGATCTCATCTCAGTATTTACACCTTTTATACATATAGTCATCACGCAATCCTTCCACATCTTATTCGGTCTTCCATTACTTCAATATCCGTCCGACCTTCACACTTAAAACTGTTTTAGTTACATGAATTTTATTTCTCCTCTTGACTTACATCTACCGATGCTAATCTAATACTCCTAAACTTCTCTGTTACTGGTGCTACTTTAAACCTTCCTCTGATATACTTATAATTTTATCGAATCTGATTATACCACGCATCCATCTAAACATTTACATTCCTGTTACATGTAACCGTCTCTCATACATCTCTTTCCCAGCATTCAGATCTGTATATTGAGAGAAATCTTATAATAGTTTTGTACACTTTTCCTTTGAGGCTCACATGTGTTCATAGGTCGCAAGTGACTCCGAATTATTTCGTCATTTTAATTTTCCCTTTCAAATGAATATGGAGTAAAAAGGGTAAAACGACTAAAATCTTCTTTTTTCATACAAATATATAAAAAAACACAAAGATATTATTTTCCGTTGATAAACAACGTACGAGTAAGGAAACACGAGACAGCCCAAGGCGAGAGATTCTCCGTAACAATATGTCGCTTATCGGAGGAAGTTCTTGCATACACAAAGACGTGATTCCGAATCATACAGGAATGTAAGCAAATAATCAGTTGTTTGTGACATAGTAGTTTTTACTTATTGAAAGAAGTATATTATAATAAGTGTATGGATGTTTCGGTTTATTGAAAATACATATTGTAGATAAATGATTTAGTGATACTCTTACTCAGAATGATTGATGGACCACACAAAAATTTTTTGTAGGTGGTAGAGCTACGCTGAAACTATTACTAGTTTCAGAATGAATGGGTCGGCTCGCCCGGTAGTACCACCCTCTCACAGAAACCGACGTGAAGTAACAGTGGTTGCACTGTTGCGTTTCGTTCGGTCAGTGAGAGCGCCGGAGGCCCACATATTTAAAAGGCCGGCAACGCACTTGCGACTCCCCTGGTGTTGCTAGTGTCTATGAACGGCGGTGATCACTTACCATCAGGTGACCCACCTGTTCGTTTGCCCTCTATAATATAAAAAAAAGACTAATATATGTTTAGACATTCAATAAGAACGTTATCAATTTAAGTCCGGTGAAACTGTGGAGGCCTTGCCAGGCTGACAGTGTGGTAAGTTCGAAAAAAAAAAAAAAAACGAACGTTATCAATATTTTATTTTATTTAATGTATTTTAACATATATTTTTAAACAATATTTTATCTTTCTACTCTCCTTCTCCATATAAACTGTAATTACGCCAAATCACACAGTCCTCAATGCGGGCAATGTGTTTAAAAATATCGGTCGGAATTCATTATTTTTTTTATTTTTTTTATATTATAGGGGGCAAACGAACAGGTGGGTCACCTGATGGTAAGTGATCACCGCCGTCCATAGACACTAGCAACACCAGGGGAGTCGCAAGTGCGTTGCCGACCTTTTAAATATGTGGGCCTCCAGCAATTTCTGTGTTAAGGAAAAATACTAAGAAACTTAAAAAAAAGGATATAAAGAAAATCGATCGAGAAACAAAGGAGAAAGATGTAATTAACTGTTTTATCTCTACTTATTTATGAATACATATTAACTTATTTAAATTAATTCTGATAAATAGGACCAAAATTGGGAGTGAGAATTGAAGACTGTGTATTAAAAGTTTTCGCCTCTTGAAATAAAAATAATTATGAGACGATTTTAATTCTGATATTAAATAAATCCGCTTCTACAATTTCTCGTGACAAATTAATGTTTACGAAGATATTATGAAATGTTGACAATCCACAGTAAGTTATTCGGTATTTTGTCTCTTGTGAAATGTAGGCCATCTTTGTTCACAGACATTCATAAAAGTAAATATCTTTTGTCTTTGTTACATTCGCGGAATTTGCCGACAAATTATATTAAATATTTTTCATGTACATGGATAATATTCTTCTACCAACAAAGAACTCAGAGATACGTGTGTATTCAGAGCGTCTGGTTCGTTGAAATCGTAGTAACAATGTAAGTATATTTTGATATTATCAATAACTTATCAATAACTTAGCAATAACTTATCAATAACTTATCAACCACTTATCAACAACTTATCAATAACTTATGCAAATTAAGTAAAACAGTTTATTATTAAATTGTTTTAGAAAGTTTCAGGAATTTGTATTTATTATTACCAGTCTTTGTTCGAGTTATTATAGATTTAGCGTAGGTACTACGAACGAACGAACATTTTTTGGTATATGAAAGTTACCTTATATACTTTTTTGTAGCAGCGATAACGTGTATTATATCCATAATCATCAATTTAGTATTTAAGGCGTTAAAACATAACAAACGAACACACATTCGCAATTATATTATTAGTGAGGATTTTACTTGTTAAGTCTAGTGTTTGACATATTGAGCCTTGTTACAATCAGTATTTTGTAAACTAATTGTTTACAATACAATTACTTGTTACTTGATATGATAAAATAATTATTTTCCAATTATCAGATTAATTAAGACGTTTCTGAAATAAATTAAGAAATATGAGACACTTTTGACATCTTATACGGTATCCTTAAAAATTCAATAGCTATTAAAAACTTATAATATTATAAAATGTTGAGGAAATTAATGTATTATTAATTTATATCTATAGCAACAAGGAAATAAGGACTCTGCTATGCATAAAACAAATGCTAATAAGAACACATTTTATTGAAGTTTCGTAAACTGTAGTCTGAGTTCTCAAAGATTAATAGTTATTTTATATAAACCACTGAAAATAACAGTAGCGATAAATGTACATAGTAAAACTGCCTAAGTTTTATTGGTCTCAAAAGTTAGATAAACTTCTAAATTATTTGTAGACGAAAACACGTCCATAATACAAGAGATTAACGGGCTCAAACATGAAAACGAGGTAATAAACAAGTAAGCAAATTATGTTATGTTCAACATAGACAGAAAATTGTATAAAAGTGAGTCGTAAAAACGTTTTTGATAACGCAGTAGTAACGAATCAGCCGGTGATCATTGGCGTAGTTATAATTTTATTAGAAAGAGTTGTAAACATTGACTTCAGTGCCGTGACATAAACGATCTATTTACGAAATAGAGTCTATACTGGTACTTGATTGCAATCACATTATAATTCAAAAATCACACTGACGATTAGATGCACTGATGTTAAGTAATCACACTTACTCATCAGATTGATGTGGACGAGTTCAGGACATTCAGAAAGAAACACGGTTTCAAGGAGAGGTACCAAAATGACCGGCAATAGGTGATTATCCAATTAAGTTGGTCCATTTTGAATTAAATGCGTATGCGTTTTTTATGCATTACATTTACTTAACACATGATCAAGAGCATCTTGACTGTCGCAGCCGAAAGAGGCCCTAACGCCGAAAAGGCGTGTCTGAGAAGATTGACGGAACTCTGACATCTCATGACAAGACGTGACGTCTTAGTAAAGCAGCCCGGCTGATGCCGAGGAGATGTCTCGTGACTAGAATAACACCGTTAACAAGGACAAGCCACACACAATAAAAAAGTGCAACCCAAGGACAGGTGTATATCAAGTTTAGTACCCGCGCTAACCTCCTTAGGAAGAACACAGAAAGGCTCGAAATTGATGAACTTAGGAATCTTTACCATCGAGTACAGCTGATACTAGTTAGCCCCGTTAGTTACTGAATATACATATCTAATTCTAGAACGTGACACGCCTATTCAGTGCTACTATGACGGATGTCGTCACACGTGGTGTATGATCGCAATTACATCGAACATAACTGCCCCTATCAGCCGGCTGTTTGTACGAAATAATCAATTAGAATTATTTCTGTTGCTTTTTTATTCTACAATAATAATTCCAATCCTAAAGGCGCAATCGAGCACACTGCTATCGCAATACAGTAACAAGTCAAATCTGTACACCCACATACTATATGTACAGCGGTTCTGTCAAACAGTGTGTATTTTTTTTTTGTTTAGATATATATAGAATGAGCTCGAATAAACCATTTGATTCAAGTCGCGAAATTGCATTCCCAATAACAATACGAGGACTGGTCACTTTGGTATCTTTGTTGCTAATTGTCATTTTGGTAGAATACTTTCCGCGATCGCCAGTAAGTCTGGCGAAGGCACCAAAACCATTCAGCCCAAACGGCATTAGTCTCTTTGAAATTAAAAAACTGTCTACATCAATTGTAACCCTTTATTTTTACTTGTGAGTCACCATGATAAAATTACAGGTGAATAGTTCCAACATTTCTACATGTTAAAACCAATATCAATAAATTGTAAAAACTGTAGAGAGTATTGTACAAATATTGTTGAATGTAGACATAAAGAGCACGACGAATAGAGACTTTTAAATAAAAGACTATTTCCAACTTTTTCATTGTTAACTAAGCCTCATTTTTGTTTTCGAACTGTCTACACTGTTGACCTGGCAAGGCCTCTGCAGTTTCACCGGACTACAGCTAAAGCTCAATAGCTAAAAAGACATACAACGATTATTTTTTACTTTTTAGTTTGATTATCTCTAAAAGCGTGTTTTTTAGTTTTTTTTTTTACTATATTTTATTTTCGCGTTTTAGTTCGTTTTGCTTGACAGGAGTGCCAAGTTCCATTCAAATCTGATCGCTCAAAGTAGGGCAACATCGTGGCTAAAGAGTCGATTACAAACATACAGGTGAAACTAGTAAAAGCGTGTTAAAAACGCCCATTATTTCAGGGTGTCATAGTACATTTTCATAAATACACGTTACACGTAACAGTTCCTTAAATTGCTTTGTGTAAAGAAAAATACATAGTAACAGACTAATAATATGATACAAAGTACAAAAATAGATTAGAAGATGTAAACATACCCATAAACACAAAAGGCTAACAATGCTCTGAATAAATAAACATTGTACTTATTGTGGGAAGAACGCGAGAGGCAACTATGAAAAATTATTTCTATGAAAACAACCATTCGTTTGGCACGAAACATAACAGTATTATGATATGAAAAAAATGTGTTTGTCCGTACTTAGTATATTGCAAAATACATAAATTAGTCATTTGTATGATGAAGCGAAACCGTACCCGTAAAATATATTGATATTTGTATTTTTTTATACTGATTGGAGGCAAACGAATAGACGGGTTACCTCATGGCAAATTATCACCACCGCCTGTGGATACCAGCGACACGAGGAGCATCACAGATGCGTTGCCGGCCGTCGAGGAAGGACGTAGAGGCTCGTTTCTTGATGGTTTGTCGATTGTTTTGGTCGGAAACGCTGCCGCTGTGAGTTCATTCCAGAGGACCGACGTACGTGGTTAAAACACGAAGGTGGATGCATAGCTTATTCAAAAAAAAATTAAACAGTACACTTTTTGATATACTAGTAGTCGTTCAATGGCTGAAATTTGATTGTAAATTATTTTCTTCAAGTTTGAATACTATCACGATTTTGTCTAGGAATATAGACATGTATTAATCAATAAATTATGTAATTTTCACTTTATGTAAAAGACTGGAGTATTTTAACAACAGAAATACATATTATATATAATTTCTTTGGTGATCATTTCTAATCAGAGCCTCAGTTTGATCAGGGATGTGTTTAACTTTTATGTATTCGATACCCTTTACCAACAATATATTATTGTCAAATATTAAATAAACACCTGGAACTACAGAAATCTAAATCTACAATTCTCTACAAGCATCCTGTATAAATTCATAGAAAGGGATAGAAAGAGGTGTGTCTCTATGACGCGTAAATTACGAAAAACGTGCATGTTTACATCAAATTGAATAAGAGTATCATAAATAAATAAACAGACAGTGTCAAAATGTCACGCCTAGTTTCCACACCCTCCTTTCTAAAAAAATGGACACATCGTTTCTGTTTGGTATACAAACGAGACAACAGTTCAACCAACCTGTTATACTTTCGATATTAAGGTGAGTAGTAGGCCTAATAGCGAGTTTGGTTTTTTTTTGTTTTATTCGAAATTTAAGTGTTATTTACGATATTTTATTATGTAAGAGCTTATCTGTATTATTCCAAACCTTAACTAATCAATCGAAACTAAAATCAAGCTAATAATGTTTTAATTTATTTAATACCTTCTATGTTATCCACTCTATAATAGCCCTTTGACACCAAAACCCGCTTAACATTGCACTTAAACTTATAGTCTGGCAAATCAGTAACATGCTTTTCAGTAGTATTGATATCATTTAAGCAAGCAAAGTCACAAGAGATAGTAGTGTACATGTTACAAAACAGAAGACTGTAAGTCGTGGCAAGTTCCACGAAAAGAGGTATTTTCTTGGTAACCATTAATCTGTATAAAAACAAGAATGAGATATACCTATAGTTCAATTTCTAAGAAGTTGGTTATTCTATTTGCTGGGATGATATCCAATTTAAACCTAACTAATGTTTTAAATGTTTACATGAGTTTATTTCTTTATTTGTTACATTTTTACGTCTAAACTATTCAAGCTGTCATAATACAATTTTGTACACACGTTGTCCATCATATAGATAAGAACAAGGGGGTTCCTTTTATACGAAAAAATAGAATTATTCCCTTGGGATAGATCAAATCTACATTAAAGCAAGCGAAGTCGCGAGCATAAACTAATTATACAATAAAGCGCATCGTTCACTCTCCCGCTCGCATCGGAAGAGTCAGTATCGATAAGAAGATGAGCGAAACACGTGTAATCGATTGTAGTAGTTACACGTTTATCTGCAACATAATTCAATTTTTATATATTACAGATACATTCCAACCGTTAACAGGTCCAACCATTCGTCAACGGTAGGTTCAACCATCAATTAACGACGTCTTTTCCAACCGTCAACAGGTTCAACCATCTGCCAACGTTAGATTCAACCGTCAACTAACGACGTGTCACTTATGGTTGTTTCAGTTACTAATATTTCGCTCTTTCTATTACTAATATCACATTTAACTATTATGGGTGTATATCGCGCAAATAAACTCAAACGTGTTTTATTGCAGTGAGTGGTGGCGGGAGCCACTCAATTTCGGGCGGAAGTGCAAAGTAACGTCAATTTTAAACTTTACTATTTAATAATGTGCTTCTGCAAAGTAACGCCTTTATCAATAAAAAAAAAAACAAATTTGTGTAATCATATTTATAGACAACTTTTACAATTCCATAATACGCATTTTTATTATGACATATTAATTGAAGATTACAGTGAAAGTGATGAGAAAGGGAATCTGAAAGTAGATGTAATATTAAAGAAAATTTTACCATCTTCGTCTGGAATTCACAGAGTAAATTCACGCACGAGATATCATTATTTTAAGTATTTCTGTAAGTGCGTGACAAATGCGTGTTTTTTGGTACCTCCGCTTAAAGATAACATTTTTTCCTCGACTTATGTTTAACGTGCCCGTTATATATAGAATACTATCAAATGTATAGAAGTTGAATATATTTTTCTTTTTTCACATCGCTTCAATTTTTTTCGTCCATCTATTGCGTGTCGCATTACATAGTATGTGCCTGAGTAGGGGTAAAGTGAAAGGCGCTCCCTGGATCAGCCAAGGCATATATGGCGGCACCCATTGCTTAACACAAAATGAAATATTGTGCTGTTTTTAAAAAGATCAAAAACGCCATTTTAATATCCTAAATAACTTTCGTACGATCTTATAAAAATGTTTACTATTATCGTGGTTTCATAAAACTACACATTTTTTTTTCATTGCGCAATCTATTTATTCCACTGATGAATGTAGAAAAAACTGAGTATTATATTTTTCTATCACTACAAATTCTTTTCTATTCATCCATTATTAATAAACCATTCACTTCAACAACACCACAACCATTCACTACTTTTTTCCTATCATTCCCATAGATCAATCATCCCCGGTCGGCACCGGCTTTTATTTTCACGGACATTCGCATTTATCTTTTTGTCACTATTATTAATGATTTTTTTTTCAGTTTTCCCGAAAGGATTTCTTATTACAGTTGCTTTTTTTTTCAAGATTTACAAAAAAGGTTTTATAAGGATTTGCTAAAAAATCAATGTACCCGGTAACAGTAATTGCATCGTTAGATAAGTGCGAAGAATCGTTGTATGAATGTGTGTATGTGAGAATGTATTACGCAGCTTAAAAAGTAGATTGATTGTATGTATGACAAATGTACAAGAAAATGTATGCCTAAATAAAAACAACGCTTTAAAATATAGTATGGATCATACCTTTGATACAAAGTTAAGACACAATAATTAATAAATAAAAATTATGAAATATAAAAATATATCGCACCGAATACAACGTCTGTCCTTTGCGACAATTCGAAACGTAATGAGTCATCAATAAGCAATAAGGACGGTTTACTTAATATTATTCACGGCTACCCTCTTATTTACACTACTTTACATTTCAATGAAGTGTATTCCCAACGGTGGGGCGTATTACCGCCTAATAAATTTAAGTAATGCTGTACAGAAATTATAATAGCCCCGGGACTTGCCGCCCACTAGCCGACGTAGCGAGTAGAACACTAAAAACGTCACTTTGGGCACTAAATGTACCGTTGTTTACGACTGAAGGTTGTTTTCCGGTATCCAGTGGAAATTATTACGGTTGAAGAAATACGGTGTAGCAAGATCAAAGGCAATAAGGCAGATTTGTTTTCATCGTTGTACCTACCAATGAGAAGTCATAGCGTTTTGTACAAAGTAATAATTTTCGGGAGGATTAATTATTTCATACCACCGTACACTTAGTAAAAGCTGTTTAGGTGTCCCCTAGTTAATACAAATGAGAATTGAAAAGATTTACTTTTACTGTTGCACGATTAAATTACACTACTCTACCTGATGATATATATAGTACAATCCAAAGTAACAACGGTCATCAACAGATCCCATCCATAGGAAGTTATCACTGGCATGTCGATCTGCAAGCATCTCAGCATCCCGAGCCCGAGCTAGTCACTATGACTGCTTCATCATTAAGCGCACAGTGGTAATGATACAACGTACAGACGCTATAACATGTTTCTTTGTTGTGTACAATTATAATGACTATTGGATTTGTATATATATAAATAGTTATTAGTAGTAATATTAGATAACTAGTTTACGCTCACGGCTTTGCTCGTGATAATGAAATTTTGACTTATTAATTTCACTTATTGATGTGTTTATATACATATATGAGTATTTCTTTGTGGAAGTTTTTTTTTTAATCAATTATACTATAAATCGTCACTAGGTGGTGCTATAATAGCTGTGTATATACAGTTATTTGGTATACAGATATTTTATTATCTTTTAGACTACATATATACCTATTCATGTTAACCAACTGTTTATTGCAATATATAGAAATTACAGTAAATAATGATAACCGCGGTTGGAGCAACGGGCTTGGTTCGATGTATAATAATCTTCTATGCAAATAAAATCATACAAGTATGCGATTGTGTTGCACATTACACAAAAATTTCGGGATAGATTTCTATTATTTTTAAAGTGCAACTTTTTTAAATCGCCTCAATTTTTTAATTCATCATTGCATGTCGCACTACAGCCGGCCGCGGAGTGGGGATAAAGTGAAAGGCGTTGGACGGAGCAGCCGAGGCTAGTATGGTGGCGCGATCGAAAAACGTTTCACTTGCGTTGTCGTTTCATAAAACCACACAATTATTATTATTTTATTTATTTTCTTAAATACTCGGTTTTTTTTCTAAAGAAAAAAATATCACAATAACCACATGTTATATATTATTATAAATATATATAATATATTAATGAATACGTTTATAGTTATTAAAGTTTTGAGAAATTATAAGCTTTTTATAAGCCCTACGCGTTCAGTGATGTTCTTCTGGAAAAGTGGGACAAGCGATCTGCTCTCTAAGTTCTTTCCTTTGTAGATTATGTACTAGCAGGACCGGCGGATGTGCTCCTGCCCTGTTAATAAAAACAAATATACACTTATGTACATAAAACGCTTAAGGCGGCTTGACTTTTTCCGATTCTTTCAACAATTATCAATATTTTTTAACCAATTTACAAAAAAAGAACTTGATAAATTATATACCTAAACCTTCCCCATGAATTACTCTATCTATTGGTGAAGTTCGCATTGCAATCCGTTTAGTAGTTTTTGACTTTATCGCGAACATCCAGACAGACAGACAGACAGACGCGGCGGACGACTTTGTTTTATAATATGTAATGATATTCCTGGGATAATAAGCTACGCAGACGAAGTCACTGGTATGAGCTAGTAAAAAGTAATGGTACAGTTATCATTGTGGTATTGTATGCTATGGTGGCATTAACGAAATGTATTATATACAGTTTGTGTCGCATTAGTGGATCCATTTTAATATTTTATAAGGTGAAATGGGACGCCGAGCTGAGAAATATGGCATCCGTTTTAGAAGCTGTTCATCGTTGTCTCACGTTAGAAATGGTTTACGTGTGTTTTTACATCTAAATTGTAATTTGCTTTAATAGAAATCGACTTTCGTTTGTTTACCTTCAAATCACCGTTTCATTTGATTTGTGAATTTGTATCTGTGTTTTATAGATGTATATATAAATGGGAAGTGGTCTTTGTGCTTGAATATAAACAGAAATAAAAAAGATGACCTTTTTAAATTGTTCTCTTTGTTCTGACCTTTTATTTTATTACTCGTATTTAATTTGCATTTAAATATAATTAGTAGGATTTAAATATAGTAATAAATAGAAATATTCAAATATTTTTAAAATAAGAATTTACTTAGCAACAAAATAATTAATTTGATTGGACAACAGTGTGGGGGTGAACCGTTATTAACTTTTACAAGTAGTTAATTGGTGACGATTTATAAAACAAGTATTATTTTATAATTTACAAATATAAAAATGGACGATGGATCATCTATAATGGGAAGAAGGTCTAAACAGTCGGTGTTTATGGCGACATGGTAAAGAATTTCCCTACGATTTGTGCCGCATCAAGCAGAATATCCTTCTGTAACAGACACTTAATCTAGCTACCCAGTGAGATTTTCTTGAGGTGTTGGTCGAAACTCTTGGCCACGCCTTGAAAAACAAAGAAACAATTTTTGTCTCAAAAATTCATAATTTTTTTTGGCGGGTAAAACAAACTTGAAAAACCGCGTAAAAACGTTTTTATAAGGCAGAAACAGATATAAACTTTCAGGCGCATCGAAAGGGATAGAGATGAAAAGTGGTGGATTTGACCATATCCATATTCACGAATTAAGTATAAGGTGCGCGAATACTGTCGATGAAGAACAACATTACTCCATCTTTTATTAACATTATATTTCGCTACCCATCGAATTCGTGTACTATATATAGAAATAGATATTTAAGGAGTAAACTCCAAATAAAGGTTTTAAACCAAACGATTCAAAATTCATTTCAAAACCAGTTTTACATTTAAAATGTCAAATAATAATGCCTTTGCGGATTGCAGTCAGTGTTGCGATAAATGTAATGCTTAAGTGTATTAATCACGAACACATAAAATGTGTTTACAAACATTTATGTACTAACTTATGCCATTAGTTCAGAAACGTAGGTCGGTTGAAGGTTTATCGGCATGAATTTGTTACAATGTTAATATGTTTGTTTGTGGTAAAGAAAGAAACAAATATTACTCATAAAAATTCTATTAAGAATTAAGTCTTTCGTAAAGCACTATGTATAAATAGATATAGAGTTATTATTCAGTAGCGTATTTTAAGATTTAACGCTCTAGCGAGGGCCAAAGTATTGCCGTTCCATAAATTAAATATTAAAGAGATACACGTAACGACTATGAAATGTAGCATATGTTTCTTGTCTACACGAAGATTACAAAGTATAATATATTGTTCCCTTTTGTCTGTTTGAACATTTTTATCTCTGGAACTATCGGTTAGATTTTGTTGAGGAAAATTAAAAGTGATCTCAATTCATTATATGATTCTTATGACCGGAACAATTATACTACAGTGTAGGTTAGAAAGAAAACATGCGACAACAGAGTAACATTTCACATTTAGCGCAGATTATCAAGGGCAGTAGGTAGTTGTTAATATTTTATATGAGAATTACTATTAATTGAATTTCACAAATAATGTTGTTCGTTATAATATTATAAATGATAAATTCGCTATAATTATAACGTATTAAAAAATAAATACTAAGAGTATCGATTTTAGATAAAAATTAAATTAAATGAGGCTTTGTGATTGGTCGAAAATAAACGAACTATAATATAATGTATTTCATTGGTTAATCACTTGATTCTTATAACACGATTCGTAGATTACAACGATTATTGTGAAATGCTATTTTTACTATAGCAATAATTGGTGGTTATATTTATTAGCTGTTTCGTTTAACGGCAAATATGATAAATCGCATTTATTCAGTATAGTGCGTTTCTTAGGTTGTTATAATTATAGCGACATTTATCGCGCACAAAATAGAATTAGAATTAGAAAAAGCCATTCTACTATGCTATGGTATACTAAGCTCCGGTTCATTTACAAGAAGCTAACCATCGCTTTATATAGAACTAACTGATACCCGCGGCTTCTCAAAATAGTGAGAAGAGGTAGAATTACAGAAATGCTCTTTTAAAAACATTTGTAGGTACGATACGCACGCCACCTACTGTGATATGTAACGTGTACATTAAATAAGTAAATATTGTCAGTGTGCCGGATGGGATTTAGCAACAGCCAACATATTTGGAACTATAACTCACTATATAATCCCCTCAGTGCTCACTTACACTGTATAAGAAAGTAATGAAAATTTCAAGCTATACAATTTATCTTAAATATCTTTTTATATAGATATTGTTAACATAATTAAGTTTTTGCGATCATACAAAAAGTAATCGCTTCTCTATTACGCAAGAAATTCTTAAAGCAACTGTTAAGGTAATACGTGTCTCTGGTCTAATATTGAAAAAACGTCTTCTATTTTCGAAATACCTAGTAAAAAAATTATAGTAAGTTGCTTATTCAACAAGGCAAATAGTTTCTTTTTCATACACCGTACTTGTTGTATCCAATTTCTTGTATTTCTTATTCTCGCTGAATATGAAAAAGCATATTTTATTTGAAACACTCCATAGGGTAAGAACTAAAATATTAATTAAATAAGTTTGATTACAAATCGACAAAATTTATTAAACTGTACTAGAATATTAATTTGGAGTATAACATGCTATATTAATTCGATTATTGCTGATTTCTATGGAATTTCATTAAGCGATATTATTACATTCTCAAATACCTTGTTCTGTATGTCTAAATGTTAATGTACATAGATTCGCTCTTCATGTTTGAGTTCGCGAGGCACACATGCTGGTACACATGTGTGCTTCACTAATACGTAAATGTATGATTAGCTTAGATAGATTTGCGTTGTTGCATCCAAGGCAACAGCCCAAGCCGAGATTTGGCCACATTCACACCCTTGAGCTTATTGCCAAGCGGCCGGGCGCCATAAGCGCTCACCTTATTAGTCCAGTGAAGCTGTAAAGTCCAACAGCGAATAGTCAGTCCGACAAACGAAATTATTGATGAAAATGATTCTAAAACCCTAATAACAATAATAAAGCCATTATTAATTCCATGTTTCAAAATACAGATTTTAAAATTTGTTAATGCTAAAATTATTGTTAGTACCTTGTATTAAACTTCTCTTGTTGAAATATGGAGTTCTGTTTGGGTAAAGGCTTCCTCCATCTTCTCCCAAAGATCGTTGTCCTTGGCTAACTTGATCCCATCGCTTCTTGTCACACGTGTAACGTCATCTACCCACTGTCTCATTGATCTAACAATTTTCCTCTTTCCTTCTGAACCTTTCCATCTTAAAGGACTATTCTAAAATGTACAAGAATAATAATTATATTATTGTACGTTATTATTATTATTAATTTAGACATTATTAAATTATATATAATTGAGAAAAATTGTCATGTTGTATAACTATGTTTATACGCTGACTGAGGTACTGACCATTTAGCGTGTTCCTTGTAAAGGTTGTGCGTACGCAAACATGTAGCATCTACCAAGGGAATTATTCTTGCATGTTTTGGCATCTTGCGATAAGGCAGCGACTCACCATACGGCAATAATATAACTGGAAGATGGTGCTAAATTATCTAGGTAGAACATTTTTATCGGTCTTACTAGGTCTAATAAAACATGGAATGGCGGGTTTTTGAATGGACTTTTGTATGTTTTTGGGATCATTCATTAATTATCAAGAATTGTTGTGAAGGCCCAGTAAAAATACTGATTTCTTGAAAATCGGTAAACGAGTTATGAATTTAAGGCCTCCAACGTGACAATCGAGTTTATTACCACAACCATCTGGTCAATATTAATCTAAGTGATCAGCACCCTGCTGGTTAAGTTAGCTTAAGAAATCCTTTGATATTTCTTATACACGCTTCAAAATTAATGCTAAACATTCTTCAATGCCATAGAAGCGCACAGATCTAAATGCGTTTGTTAAGTATAAACTCGCTTTTATCACGAAGATTTTAAGGGTGCGTAAAGTGTAATGTATATAAATTTGTCGCTGCGGTGATGTCAAATGTTTGTGACGCCACTGTTAAGGTCGAATTGAGGAGGCTCGAACAAAAACGGTGGCACTCGAAATGATCTGTGTATTTCTTGCTAAAACAATGTAACAACACCTTAAAAAGTTTATACAAGAAATTACTGTGAAAATAGTATTATCATTCTGTAATTGTTTTCGTCCACGTAGACCTCACATAGTCCTTGTTATTTGAGTTCTGGGTGTGTGAATAACAAAAGAATATATTTGACACGAAATTGGAATTATTTTATTTTTTTTAATTTTGTGTTGTGTTTGTACTTTGTTTATTGGAATATCTGGACCTGCAACTTCTCGCCAAGCGTTTTGACTGTTCTGAATGTAATTGAACACAAATCTAGGTATAAATATTTAGTATATTACATGTATAAAATCAAGACAATTTTAGAATAAATAAATCCCAATTCGAGATTCCTATAATAATATTTTAAACTTTATTTGTATTAAGCTTTTGACTATATTACGCATAAGCCCGAGCTTAAGACTATATTCAGATCGGCCAAAAAATGAAGGACTGTCGCAGTCAGATTTGATAATTATTTTTACATAACTAAGTATTAAGTGTATAACTAACATTCGAATTTAGCCTACACTTTTGAAGTGAAACTTCTTAGGACGCGGTAGTGAAAAAATATCGTCACGCGTTACCGTTGCTGTAGTAACCATTAATATACTAACCGTTGCCATGGTAACATGGTAAGTTTGCATTATAAAGTTATTTTATCATATTCGATGCATATGTGTAGAGACTATAAACATTGGAAGTGCAAGTTATTAGTTAATAGAGAATTAAAAACATGGATGAGTTTTTTACCTAAAGGTTAATCCGTTCGTCTATTATGATTGATATATTATATAATTAAAGTTATGACAAAATAACTAGAATTGTAAGTGGAGATTTAAATGTCAATTTTGCTTTAGCCAACTCTGTACAATTGATTGAATGTTTAAAAGACAATTTGAACTTCACTTGTTGAACTTGTAGCAGTGGTAGAGCCGTGCTGTATCCCTGAATGAGTTTCAGTACGAGTGGGCCGGTTCGTCCGGCGTAGTACCACCCTTTCATAGAAAATCGGTTTAAAGTTACAGTACTTGTACTGTCGCGTTTGGTTCGGTCAGTGAGAGCGTCAGAGGCCCTCCCACCTTCAAAGGCCGGCAACGCATTTGTGATGCCCCTCGTGTCGCAGGTGTCCATGGGCGGCGGTGATTACTTACCGTCAGGTAATCTGTCTGTTTGTTTGCCTCCAGTAGCATAAAAAAACGTATCTCTACAAAATAAAACAATGATATAAACGACAAAATGAAATACAACAACTGATACAGTGTTTTCAAGATTGTTAGCGCTGGATTTTAATAGATTTTTATTTCTACAAGTTATACCCTATCAAGCCTATATTTCCCCCATGCCGTATTTACACGACGACTTGGAGTGGATAGGACAAAATGGACTCACTACAATGCTGCTCTAGCGTTGCGTAGGAGGCCTCTCCTCTTCTTGTATGATACACAATAACATTCACGGAACAGTTTCAAAGTCACCAGTATTTTTATAGTTTGGCACACAACATAAATTATAATAAACGTGTAGTTCAATCGCCGATCGTCCGCTAATGAGCGTTTAAAAAACGGCAATTGTCAAGGCGTCGGGTGATTAGGGATGGGGGAAAGGAGTGCGAACAGATATGCGGGACAAGAATGAGTTGTCGCCGTGAAAATATGGCCTAAACAAAGATTTTTATATTATATAGCTAGTATCGAAATGGATAACTTCATCAGTTGTAATGTTATTGGTTTATCTTAGCATTTAAACAGAGGTTAGATAGTTTTGTACTTATTGTATTCTTATGCATAAATTGTGAATAGTAATTGTTTGGGCCCACAACCCGCAAGGTTAAACATTAGAGCGATGGAGCATTTAATGAGAAAACTTTTATGGGCATAAATATAGTTACAACGCGGAAGTAATACGAACGTTTTAAACAAGATCTACGTAGTCATTCCCCATGAATACTTTGTCCTACTTTCGTACAAAAGTTAACGATAACATTGTTTCGATTATCCTTGACATAATTCGCATGTATATTATATAAAGAGAATTTGTCAATGCCATACTTTAAGTCTCTTGTAGCATTTTTACAAGTAGCGAATTAGATTTCGGTTTTCTAATTATATTATAACAAAGTATCTATATAATAATCAATTGTTTGTAATGTAATTTGGATAATTCTTTTTTGTTGTGCTTCTAATTGTCAAGGCAAGGTTTGAGTGAATGAAAATATTTGAAGAAATCGTACGGACAAGTGAAAAGTTTGGGTTAGAAAAAAAACCATACAAAAAGTGGGTGAGTTAACCAGATGACAACTCCTCAAGTATACTGACAGAATTGGCGATCAAGGGTTCGGTTGCCATTGATAAAACAATGTAAAAAGGGTCTCATTTTCTTTGTTTGTACACCCGTGAGAAGCCGGAGCGGGCAGCTAGTTATAAAATACGATATATTTAAAACAACAGAAAATGACTACAGACTATAGAAATCTGTACTTATGATAAAAGACTAGAGATTGCGATAAACTCAAAAACTTCACTAATAGATAGACTAAATCACGAGGAAGGTTAAGGTATATAATTTGTCAAGGTTTTTTCAATAATTGTTGAAAGAATCGGACAAAGTCAAGCCGCCTTAAGCGTTTCATGCACATAAGTATATATTTATTTATTATCAGGGCAGGACAACGTCCGCCGGGCCTGCTAGTTATAAATAATTTAAGAATTTTCGTGCCTTCAAAAGAGTTTACTATAGCGACGGCTCGCGAACTGAGGAGTCTCGTTCGAGCAGCGGCCGGGTGCGCACGTGCCCGCTCGCAGCTCTGACGGTCCGTTAGTTCGGCAACTCGCGCGCAGTTGTCGGATATTTTCGTGTGTGTCCGGAAGTTTAGTGTGTTCGAGCGGCTACTGTCGATCGTACGCTCTTTTCAGAGCGACGGTGCACCTCCATTAGTGCACCATTCAAACCGCACTTTTCGGTGCGAAGCCGTGCACACTGTTTGCAGTGCGTCGTGTGCCGTGCAGAGCGTCGTTCTTCGCGCCGCGCCGTGTGCAGTTTGAAGAGAAGATTCGCGTTCGCGTCGCGTCGCGTTTTCCCTTTGGCCCGGACACGGATTGTCCGTTAGATTCAAATTAGGCGCACCCCCCCTTTTTTTTTTTTTTTTTTTTTACGTGGGGAAAATCCGTAACGGATACCCACCCCGTCGGGCAGCGGGGGGTGGGTTATGTCCGATTCCCACGGACTAAAAACCCCACGGTGCCTCTCACACCTATTGGGCCGGGGAGCAGGAACTGCCAATGGCATTACTTCTGCTCCCCGACAGGTGTCGGCCCCTCATCAGGGGCCCCTTCTGCGGTCTGAGAGGTCAAGGTGGTAGACCCCTCAGGAGGGGGCGGGTGTTAGACCCCCCCCGACGAACTGTGGGAGTCGCTCGGCACAAGCGCCTCCACCACGCGGGCCTGTACAGTTAAACTCTGCTCAGGGCGACGGACGTGCCCGCCCGTCCCGTCGCCCACAGGCCCTTTTTACGGCGGCATGAGGTCGTCGCCAACCCGTCGCCGCCGTGTTCGTCGACCGCGGGAGGGGAGCCTGGTGGTCTGCTCCCTCTCCCTCTCCGCCGCCTCCTTCGCGAGCATGACTCGCTCGCAGTACGAGGCGACGGAGATCCACCCGGCCTCGCTCTCGACCATCTTGACGATGACGGTCGAGAGCGAGAGATCCGGGCCTATGGCCGCGACGAGCTCGCGACGTGGCTCGTCCCAGGCGGCACACTCCTCCAGAGTGTGCTGCGCGCGATCTTCCGCGCAGCCACAATGATGGCACCCTGGCGTCGGCTCCCGGCCAATGCGACACAGGTAACTGCCGAAGCAACCGTGCCCCGACAGCACCTGTGTCAGCCGGAAGCTCAGGGTGCCATGCCGCCTGGTGAGCCATTCGACCATGACCGGCCGAACGGCTCCTATAATAGCCACGCCCGAGCTCGGTCGCTCAAGTCGTCGTCGCCATTCTTCTATCACCAGGACCTGGTGGAGCTGGGACCGGAGCACCTCGATTTGCCGAGGTGCGAGTCTCCGGCCCTGCTCCAGCGCCTCCACGCGTCGTTCGTACAGTGACGCGTGGGCTCTCGCTTCCAGGTCCCAAGGTGGGGATCCGGCCAAAAGGGAGGCCGCCTCGAACGAGGTCGTGCGGTATCCGCGGATGGCTCTGACGGCCATCGCGCGCTGCGGTTTCCGCAGCAGGGCGCTGCCAACGGCCGTCAGGCCACGCGCCCATACGGGGGCCCCGTAAAGGGCCACCGACCGCACGACCCCGAGGTACAACTTCCGGCAGGCGGAGTTGGGCCCCCCCAAGTTGGGAAGCAAACGGGCTAATGCGCCCGCTACTCCCATTAGACGGGGGGCCAGCTGCCGGAAGTGTTCCTTGAACGTCCATCGGCTGTCGAAGAGGAGGCCGAGATACCTCATACTCGACCCGACACCGATGGACTCGCCTCCCACGACGATCTGGGACCCTGCGGGTGGCGCATTCCGAGGCCCGTGAAAGTACAGGGCCTCGGTTTTATTGAGCGCCACCTCTAGTCCCAGACGCCGGATCCTTGCGACGACTTGAGCGACTTCTGCAGTTGCCAGGATCGCGGCCGCGCGGTGCGTCTTCCCCCGGGATAACACCAAAGTGTCGTCAGCATAGCAGACAATGCTGACGCCCCGGAGGAGCGCACCGCGCAACACCCAATCGTATCCGATGTTCCACAAGAGGGGGCCCAGGACAGACCCCTGCGGAACACCGGATACCACGTCTCGCCGACTTATCCTCCCTCCCTGACCCGGGAAGGTGACGTACCTCTCGCAGAGGTACGCCCCGACTACTCGGCGGAGGTAGCGAGGCACTCTGTGATGTTTGAGTGCCTCTTCAATACAGGCCCAGGGTAAGGTGTTAAAGGCATTGACGATGTCGAGCGACACCGCCAGTACCACCTCACCCCGGGCAAATGCTTCCTCCGCCTGGATTTTAACCTTCATCACTGCGTCAATGGTGGAGCGCCCCTGGCGGAAACCGTACTGGTTATCCGCCAGGTCCGGCCCAACTTCTGTCAAGTGCCGGAGGAGGCGGCCTGCGATTATGCGTTCGCAGAGTTTTGCCGCCTCGTCCAACAGCACTATGGGCCGGTAGGCGGACGGACTGTCCGCCGGGCGCCCCTCCTTCTTCAGCAGAACCAAACGGCCGGTTTTCCAGATGTTCGGAAACCGGCCCTGCTGAAGTGATGCAGTGAAAATCCTGCGCAGTCGGGGCTCGAGGGCCTCGTAAGCCAGGACCCAGATGCGGCCAGGTATGCCGTCGGGTCCTGGGGCGGTGTTTTTGGCCTGTAGGCGTTTCACCGCCGCCCTCGACTCTTCCCGGGTCACCTCAGGGACCACGTCGTCCTCACCGCAGCCAGCCGCGTTGGGCGTGGGCGGAGCCATCGTGGGAGGCGTATGCTCTGTCCGCGAAGGGAACAGAGCAGCCAGAATCTCGTGGAGGAGATCTGGCTCGAGACTCTGGGTTACCGGGGGGCCACCCTGGCGTAGTTTTCCGCGAACTACGCGGTACGGGCGACCCCACGGGTCCCGACTGAGCGTCTCGAGCATCTCCTCCCGAGCAAGGGCCTTCCCCTGCTCGATTGCTTTACCGAGCGCCAATCTGGCTGCTCTGTACCCTTCGTAAAGCTCTGCCTCCCTTGCAGACGTGACCTGCGAGCGGCCCCGCCTGCGTCGCTGACGGGTGTACTGGCGACGGACCGCCGTGCACGCTTCGCGCAACTGCGCGATTTCGGTGGTCCACCAGTACACCTGACGCTTGGCGGGGATCGGCCCCCTGATCCGGGGCATCGCCGCATCGCAGATTCGTGTCACGTCCGCTCGGAGGGACTCCGCCTCCTGGTCGACGTCGGCAGGCCTGTCCGGTAACTCTCCTGTCACCCAGGCCTGCACGACGACGGCCTCCTGAAGCGCCTCCTTGTTTAGGCGCTTCAGTGCCCAACGCGGTCCATCTGCCACGGGGGTCCTTCGGGCTGGTCCGTCCGAGGTCTGGGTGGAGACGTCGAACCGTATATAGCGGTGGTCCGACAACGTCTCCACCCCCTCAAGGACTCTCCAGCCCCGAACACGGCGTGCTAGAGCAGGGCTAGCGAACGTTAGGTCCACTATCGACCCGCCCTGCTGTCGCACGCACGTGTTAGCGGACCCCCTGTTCAGGAGGAGTAGGCCCGATGTTATGGCCCACTCCTCCAGCACCCTACCCCTGACGTTTGTGGCCGTGGAACCCCAAGCCGTAGACTTGGCATTGAAGTCCCCGAGCACTAGGACGGGGCGAGGGTGGCTGCGGCCTACGACGCTTTGTAGGTCCCCGAGGAATCCCTCGAAGTCGGCGAGACTCATGCTTGGGGGTGCGTACACCCCCACTACCACTACGCCGCTGTGATGCGCCGTTACGTATCCCCGGCCCCTCAAGATGTTAGAGGGGGGGGGGGAGCCGGCGGCGGCCTGGGACACTAAGGCCACCGAGCCGTCGAGGTCACCCGCCCAGTTATCCCCGGGCGGGATGAAGTACGGCTCGGCCATCACAGCGACGTGGATCAACCACTGCGCCATGCTTTGAAATAGAAGATCCTGGGCCCTGGCGCAGTGGTTGAGGTTCCCTTGGAGGAAGCGGAGTGCCGCCATTAGGGACACTCCACTTCCTCCAGCTGATCCGTCCTGGCCCCAACGGCCCCTGACGGCACCAGGGGATCCTGGGGCTTTCTCCCCCTCCTCCCCCTCCTACGTTTAGCCTGCCTCGCAGGCGGCGCAGGCCTCCCACAGGCCCTGCTCCCCATTCTGTGGCCGGCGGATTTCCCAGCCGCTGCGCAGACTGCGCAGTGTTGCTGGGACGTACATCCGCCGGCCTTGTGCCCCGGCTGACTGCACCGGAAACAAAGGTCGGTGCAGTCAACCGCGGAAGAGCATGATCCCCCCAGGTGACCTTCCCTCAAGCACCTGAAGCACCTGAGGGGACGGGGGGGCAGAACCTGATAGGCGCACCCCCCTGCCCTTCAGGCAGGGAGGTTAGTCATGTCCACCCCCGCGATCCCGCCGCCCCTTCAGGCCCCTAAGGCCCTAGATGACACCGTCCAACTCGAGGACCTTATTAGGTTCCATATGTTCGCGCGTCAGCAAAATCCGCTGTTAGTATCGGAATTGGACAGGCTCCGACGCACTTACGCGCGTATCGGGTACAAAAGTGAGTTCGGAGTCCCGCGTTGTTTCCGCGACGACCCGTTCGCGCCGTCCGACTGCGACGATGAGTCCGACATGGAGCTTGACGCGCCTCGCGCGGCCGCCCCCGCGCCCGCTCCCGCGCCCGCGCCTTCGCCCGCGCCCGCGCCCGCGACGTCGTCCGCCGATAAAGACGGTTTCACAACCGTCACGCGCCGCGGTAAACGCCCACGCGCCGCGAATCAGACCGACAGCGACTCAGCTACGGGACGCTCAGTCCCAAAGCAGTCGAATATAGGTGGCGCTCGGGTGCCCCGAGCCTCTCCCACGCCCTCTGCCGTGATTTCGGCTGAAGCTCCGGCTGCGGAACCCGCGGTCGCGGCTAAAAAGCCACGCCCACCGCCTCCCGTCACCTTCCGTGACAAAGCCCGCTGGGTAGAGATTTCGGACGACCTTAAGTCGAAAGAAATCGCTTACCAATCCGCCGTCAACACTGTTGCCGGCATTTCTATCCGTGTGTCGACCCCCGATGAGCATCGCAAGCTCACGAAATATTTCAGGGAGCGTCAGCTCCCTTTCTTCACTCACGCTCTCGAGGAAGAGCGTCACCTCCGTGTCGTCATTCGAGGAGTTCCCTCTGAACTCACCGAATACGACATCTCAGATTGCCTGAACGTTCAGGACTTCCCGGTCCGGAGCGTGCAGCGCATGCGCCACCCCCGCACGAAGGCCCCCTTCAACCTGGTGATGGTCACACTGGACCGCACCTTGGAAGGCAAGGCTATTTTCAGCCTCAACTCGGTTTGCGGCCTGTCCCCAGTATTCGTCGTGCGTCCTCGCAAGTCCCAGGTACCCTCGCAGTGTCACAACTGCCAGGTGTACGGTCACTCCGCCCGACACTGCCACCTGCGTCCCAGGTGTGTGAAGTGTCTCGGGGATCACTCCACTAGGGAGTGTCCCCGCACTCCCGAATCCATCGAGCCTCCGAGCTGCGTCCTCTGCGAGTAGACGGGTCATACCGCGAATTATCGCGGGTGTCCCCGTGCGCCTCGCTCGACCCTTCCCCGCCGCGGCGGTCGTGCGACCCGGTCCAGGGCGCACGGCCCGCCGGCTCGAACGAAGCGGTCTCCGCCTCCGCCCATACAAAGCCAGAAGGCTTTCCCCGACCTGCCGGGCACCTCCAGTGCGCCGGCAGCATCCGCTCCTGCGCCGAGCGCGCTCTCCTGGCGCGTAAGGCCTTCCCCGCCAGCTCCCTCGGCTCCTAAAGCCAAGCCCCAGCCTCAAAAGGCTCTGTCCACCCCTGCGCCACCTATCGCGGCTTCAGTATCGACCTCCGGTATAGACTGGATAGCTCGTCTTCTTTTGGTACACGATGTACAAGAGATAATCGCATTTAACGCGTTAGTTAATAGTACGTCTGAGCTCGGGCTCTTAAACGCCATCTCCGCTTTCCCGGCCGTCGCGACCACGGTACAACAATTAACCCGCGCCGCGCATAAATAAATTCGCGTAAATCAAAATATCAGTACGAACCCGCGTGTTCATATACAATAGACCGATACATTAGGATTTGTTACGTAATTATTTAGTTAAATCGGCACCGTGCCATTGTACTTTATTTTTTAGCTCGATCCCCTCTGAAAAGATGCGTGCTTGCGCCCACGCCCGCGATTCTCTCTGCTCATTGGTCCCGCCGTGAGCGAGGGGTGAAGATTCGATCCCGCACACTCGTCGCGATTTTTCTTGTAACAGCTCGAGCCTAGGTAGTCCCTCGGTGTGGAGCCCTCGAGTATGTTACTCGCGCGAATACAGTGGTTTACACATGGTCTACCCTTACACGATCACCCCACACACTTGCACACCTAGGCACTCAGTGGTGGGCTGTTTTTTTGCCCTTTTCGGACTGAAATAGGTCACATAACACAGTAGTCAGATACCAAATACACATATACATTCGTGAAACATGCATGGTCACGCATGCATTTTTCACGAATTCATATATGTGTATTGCATGGATAGATAGCTTAGCTAGCTTAGTTAGGTCGGGAATCCGGCGACAGCTCAAGCCGAGGTGCACCGAGTGCCCTTGAGATGTTTCGCCTAAAAACAATCGGGTGAGTGCCTTAAGCGCTCCCCTTAGTAGTCCGGTAAAACTGTAGCGGCCTCCGGGACAACAGTGTAGGTCAGTTCGAAAAAAAAAAAAAAAAAAACGTGCCTTCAAAATTTGACAACGACAAACGACATATTTGATAGGTTATAAAGTTTCTGCGAACTACGCTATTACGCCATGTTTCGACAGACATATGTGTATATTCACAGGGTGTGAAGCATGATTGGAGGCTAATCGTAGTACTGGATGCATCTCGAAAACTAGAGTTGATCACAAAGTGCGAGCGAAATAATCCGGAAGATTAATTCCTTGGTCCGTCGGCCATCTCACATTTTATAGCTAGTAAGATCGCTGATAGTGTTCTAGAACATTTGGCGCCATTGTCCAATTATATCACTGCGGTATGGTGAGTCGCTACCTCAGGAGAAGACCTCAAGACATGCAAGAATGTTTCCCACGGTAGAGGCTACATGTTTGCGCAGTTCGAGCTTACTATTGGTTGCCAAACATAAAATAAAAAAACACTCTCTATCAATTATAATTAGCGGTTGATTATTGTAACCGAATCCCGAATGTAGGTGGTAGAGCTACGCTGAAGCTATTACTGGTTTCAGCATGAATGGGTCGGCTCGTCCGGGGTAGTACCACCGTCTCACAGAAAACCGACGTGAAGTAACAGTGGTTGCACTGTTGCGTTTCGTTCGGTCAGTGAGAGCGCTGGAGGCCCACATATATTAAAAGGCCGGCAACGCACTTGCGACTGCCCTGCTGTTGCTAGTGTCTACGGACGGCGGTGATCACTTACCATCAGGTGACCCACCCGTTCGTTTGCCCCCTATAATATAAAATATCCAATATAACAGAATTATTCATCAATAAAATCTACCATAAAGACCATAAGACTTATCCCCTACAATGATCACAACAAGTAAAACACATGTTAACTCTCCTAATCAAACAGTTGAGTCAACGCGCTGGTGTCTTCGTACAGATATGATAACTTCATAAAAACATATGTATTCGGGATCGCAAATACGATGCCACAGAAGATAAACATTATCAGTAATAAAACAAAGCCCTCGAGTACGGCGGGAAGTAATAAAGCCGATTACTTTTATGTGGTTTATCTTGTACCCTGTGGTTTCATAATGCATACATAAAGTCATATAAAGATATGGGTTTTTGATTTATTGACCAAATATAATATTTTACTTCAATATAGGTATGAGATAGACAGCTTAGCTTAGTTAGATCGGGATATTCGGCGACAGTCCAAGCCGAGGGCGTGCGCCCTTGTGCTGGTTGCCTATAAAATCGGTTGAGTACCCTAAGCGCTCGCCTTAGTAGTCCGGTGAAACTGTAGCGGTCCTAAAAAGATAACAGTGTAGTCGTAGTGTAGTAGTGTAGTTCGAAAAAAAAATTCAGGAGTTTAGCCGTGAAAGCGTAACAAACAAATTCATATTCGTTTTTATATTATCATTAGTTACGACTATACATGAAAGAGACGGCAAATGCGTCCCTCTTGCTTTAAATGGTAGTGTTATTAATGTTTGAAACTGATCTAAAGCGGAATTTATTCAAAATTATAAATTTGATATCAGCTCATTAATGTAATGTTTTATAAAGCAAACGAAAATAATAATGTTAAGCGTCGAACAACAATCCGAACGCTTCGAGTGTGCAAGTAACGTTATGTTATAACCTAGTACCTAAACCTCAACTATGTAGGGTTGTCACTTAAATCGGATATATTAAAAATCGGGGTGAAATTAACTATCATCATCAGCCTGCAAGTTACCCACTGCAGGGACGGAGGTCTCTTCCCAATGGAAGGTATGTGCGTTACCTCCACGCCAGCCCACGACATACTGGTAATTTAAAATCCCCAAGAAGTACCAATAATATTTATGGTGGTAAGAAAATTTCTCAGCATTAGGTTTCCTCACGAGCATTATGGACTCGTTTGATAGTAACTACCTTTTTGAGCATAAACAATCGATTTTGGTCGTTACACGTTGATTTGCAACATATTACAATTAATTTTTAAATTCTACTACTAAATAGCGAATTGTGTCATTCGACCACCAATTCAACCATCAACCAACTAGATTAATATGTTATTGTTTCGGTTATTAATATTTCGTATACAGTACACGCGTACGTGGTAGAGCTACGCTGAAGCTATCACTGGTTTCAGAATGAATGGATCGGCTCGCCCGGGGTAGTACTACCCTCTCACAGAAACCTGACGTGAAGTAACAGTGCTTGCACTGTTGCGTATTGTTCGGCCAGTGAGTGCTGGAGGCCCACATATATTAAAAGGCCGGCAACGCACTTGCGACTCCCCTGGTGTTGCTAGTGTCTATGGACGGCGGTGATCGCTTACTATCGCTTACTATTACCTGTTCGTTTGCCCCCTATAATATATATATAAAAAAAAAGTCCTTGTCAAACTTCTTGATCGCCGCGCTCTGAGTATAGGTTCACTGAACACAAATTTAGATATATTTATATATTATAATATCAAGACAATTATAGGATAAATAAATGCTAATTTTATATTTGTATGATAAAATTTTAACATTATAACGGGCTTGCGTATAGTATAGCCAAGAATTTAATAGAACACAAAGTTAAATATCGTGGAAAGCATGACCAGAAGGATTCAAGTCTTGATTTCAGCAAGAAGATGTCACATTCGTTATTAAGTTACTACATTTGTAAATATATTTAATTTAAAAAAAAATGTCTTTGTTTTTCTAACCATTTAGCATTGTTTGGACGTGAACATCGATTTTTTCGTTTCATACATACTAATTTATACGATTATATAAGTATACAGACTACGTCAAACTTCATGTTATCGAATCCATGTTAGAGCGTAAATTTCCTTAGGCGCTCTTTTTCACAAAGGAGTTTTATGTGTACGTACATATGCATTTTTTCAGCTTTGTCTTATATTTAGAAAATACACGCATATTTTAATATTTCATATTTTAAGCGATGATGGTTCAGTTGGTTGTCACTTAGTTGGTGTTGGGAACTTACGGCGAAGGAAAACATGATGAAACTATAGCATGGTGGTAGGACTTTTTCTAAGTCCGCCTGTCTAGCTACCACCCTCAAGTTAAAAATCTGTTGCTAAGTAACTGGTGGCGTAATCCGGCAGCTGCCTTTGAGAGCCAGTCTCCCTCTAGGCTTAGCGTGACTATCATCTTAGACCACATCGTCATTTAACGTCAGACGAGAATATGGTCAAACGCTAACCCATCACTACATAGTATAAAACAAAGTAGCTTTCTCTGTCCCTATATCCCTATGTATGCTTAAATCTTTAAAACTACGCAACGGATTTTGATGCCGTTTTTTTTAGTAGATAGAGTGATTGAAGAGATAGGTTTGTATGTATAATAACATAAATTAAATAGTGTAGAAATACTGTTATTTTTGAGGTTACTCCAAATTTAACGCGTGCGGGTCACGGGCAGTAATGAATAAATCAAAACTACCGGATCGATTTTAATCATTTTTTCAGTGAATGACATAGGTTATATATTTTACACCCATGCGAAGCCGGAGCGGGCCGCTAGTAAAGTATAAAAAATAAATCCAAAAATTTAACATTCATTCATTATATATTTATTTCCATTTGACAGCCCTATACGGGTTGCTTAGTTGCTGGCGCTCCGCCAAGCCGATGCGAGCGTGTACTGTACTCTCCGGATACTCAGTTAATATGCTACATATATATGTATATATTTTTGGCAATATTACGGTTGCCTTGTTATGTAAATATTTTGGTGCTTTTTATATGTTTCATGAGATGTGGTAGGACATTAAAAAATATAGTTCCGTGACGTTGGTTTCATAAAATACGAGCACGGAAATACACGATGTATACTGCAAATTGTTTATTATATGATATACTTATATATTAATTTTTCGTTATAATCGTATTTAAGCAATTAATTAATTTAAGAGTAAAGTGATCTGAAAGCAATTTCTACAATAACACGCTATTGTACAAGGAAAAATCAAGTGTAGACTGGATACACTATATAGACAAATACATGAAATATGGCTAGAATGAGTACTTTTTAACTCAGGATTTAACCAAAGAAGGTATTAATTACAAAAGATATAAGGTATCAAATGTAGATACCGAATTTCAACAGAATACGAGCTTGAGGGAGAAAATTTGCTTCCGATTCTACAAGTACACCTGCAGATTAATAATGTAGCCTTTGATACATTTCACAGACAAAATCTCCAGTGAATTTAATATGCACTGCTTAACTATTTAACGCGATGCGCAATTTTAAAACTGGATAGTGGTTAAGTGAATACTGTAATAATTGTTCTAGTTTTCGTAATCTTCAATAGATTCCACAGCGAAAGTTTCTCACTAAGGTTTTTTCGAAGTGATAATTTTAATTGAAAAAAAAAGGTACAAAATTCCATATTTATTTATTATGGCCATGGTTTACTTTTTTATGGTCGAATCCAAAAACTAGACACTTACTTGAACCTATAATTTACTTTTTATTATTTTTTTGTAATGTACGGCCATTTGCTGCCAAATTACAGCCTGTTGAAAATCACCCAAAAATTTGGACTTTTATGATATCCCTTCATCTTTGTGATCAGTGTATATATCATGGAGACACGGAACTATCTATACTATACTCTGGGGTAGTTGAGATGTCACCATAATAATAATTATCTTTATCATTAGTGGATTCATTGGCTTATAGCAATATCTGCGGTAATATAAAGAGTCTATTATATTGAGAATGTTCTTTCCCTCAGTTTGTTATCATACTTGTATAGAATTCCTGATAGAATTCAGATTTATTCCATTAAGACCAATCATGTTTTGATTGTATCAAAATCACCGGATGGTGTATTTGTTGTTATTTTTGCTGTTAGCTGAATGAAGTCTTTGCCCACAAAACCATCTCACTAATAATATCTCATTTTTGTATAAAGAAAATTATGTTTATCTAAGCCACATAACAACGTAGTTCTAATGCAACAAAGATGTCGTAAATGTGCCCTCCGGCTCGCTTCTAAGTTAGACAACACTTGGAGTAAATCGTTTTAACTCCACTGTTGTCGCAAAAGGAATACTTCACATTTCCAACACAGAAGATGTGATTCAACGTGATTGTGTGTATTCTAAAAGCGTTGTTGTGTTCTGCACACTCTTCGGATACTTGAAAAAAAGGTTTAAACTTGTTTTTTTCATTTGGCCACGGGATTTGCCCGCATTAATGTACAAGTAACCTGTCAGGAACAGCATTTTTTTCTGGGTGTAAGGTACACTACGCAACCGGTTGAGTAGTAAGACGTGAAAGCGTAACAAACATTGGTTACAATCAGGTTTAATCGTTTAAATATGTTTTTCCAATTAAACTAGTAATTTTAAGCATTACCGCGTTCAAACAAACAAAAAACAATTTAAATATATATCATCATCATCAGCCTCTAAGAGACCCATTGCAGAGCCTGAGCCTGAAGAGAGAGGAAGTTGCGGACATAATCGCCACGCCAGCCCACGATGTATTGGCGATTTCAAACTCTCAGAAATCCACAGTTCTATATTTTTCTCACATACGGTGGTACTACAACCACATTTCTCAGGTTCAGGTTTCCACAGAATGTTTTCCTTCACCATCAGCCGATAGTGGTACCAACTTAAATTAATAAATGTAACGAAAAATTCGTTGCTACATGCCGGGGTGTGAACCTCCGGACATCGGATCGATATCGCACCGGTCAAACCACTATACCACCTCGACTTAATTTATATACATTATATTATTATTATAAAAGCATTATTAACCATACCTTAAAGGCGAATTCCTAAAACTTAAGCATATTCGTTCTGACATATATACATTTGTGTTATCATTTGTTTTTCGTGCGACTGTAACAAAAGTATTATATGTTTTTTATTTTATGTGATTGTAGTGGTGTGTGTGTAGTTATTATTTCCTATTTAAATTGTTATTTCAATATTTTATTTTTCCACTTATAAGTTATGTAATTTAGTTATAAATTAGATGTTTGTTGTTTTACTTTATATATATACTAGCGGCGCGCTACGGCTTCGCATGGGTGTAAAATATATAACCTATGTCATTCACTGAAAAAATGATTAAAATCGATCCGGTAGTTTTGATTTATTCATTACTGCCCGTGGCCCGCACGCGTTAAATTTGGACTAACCTCAAAAATAACAGTATTTCTACACTATTTAATTTATGTTATTATACATACAAAACCTATCTCTTCAATCACTCTATCTACTAAAAAAAACAGCATCAAAATCCGTTGCGTAATTTTAAAGATTTAAGCATACATAGTGATATAGGGACAGAGAAAACGACTTTGTTTTATACTATGTAGAGAAGTTTGGGTTAGTAATTTAATTAAAAATTTATATTATACTGAAATGATTATTGGCGAGACTAACAATTAACTTGTACTTTTTGTTTTTTTTTCAATGTACTAGCTGCAGATTTCTTTGAAATAAATATGTATTCATTAATCGTGAAATATATAGGGTTTGTACATTTAGCGACTGAAGCGCTTCATTTTCTCAGTACAGACGGACATGTAGAACTTTATGCTGCACAACTTATCAACTCAAACACGCGAGTAGCAACATAATTACTGTTTATACGCTTTGTGTGTGTTCGTACAAGTTTATTACACGTTAGTGTAAGCTGGCATTTGAAAATTAATTTACTTTATGTGTTTTGTTGTCAAATATGACCGTAATAAATAATTTACGACGATACTTCGTTTAAATTACTGTCTGTTTAATTAAGTACAATTATAATCAAGCAAATAAGTAAATTACATATAAGATCAATTATCTTCTTATATTGGTATTATAAATTCAAAATAAGGGCAAGAATATTATTATTAATCTTTACTAAGTTCCTATTAGTTCAAATAGTACGGCAAACATTAACAGTACCTAATTGCTATTGGTTATATACTATAGCGATAACGTTTAAAATATGGCCAACAACTAGGTACGATATATAAATCACAGATCGCGCCGCTAAGGTCTGGCGATGAATTTCGCTCCAGTAAACTCATCGCAACCCCTCTCGGAAACAGTTTAAGCCTAAGTTTGTCCCCCGGAATGAGGCCCTCGAGCACGCTCCTAGCGCGATACAGTGACGCTGAAAATTTTCAATCATTACCTCAACACACAACACAGATCAACTCCATGTACGTACACACAAGCACAGGTAGGTTCATATACTCGTATGGTGAAAGGGTTTTATTTTGATCCTTTATTTTTCAAACTTGGTTAGTATAATTGAGTTGTTAGATTTACACATGCAGGTATGTATCAGTAACTCATAAATATATATAACTACTGTAGCTAGCTTAGCTTAGTTAGATTCAGTGGTCGCGATTGTTGCATTAATGGCGACAGCTCAAGCCGTGGTCCTTTGACTTTGACGCCTTCTAGCTTGTTGTCATATGGCTTAGTGGCTTAGTGATGTATGCATCCACCAAAAAAAAAATCTGGTGCAGCTGTAAAAGCCGTAGGCCGACAAAGCTAGTTAGTCAATTCGAAGGAAAAAGGCACGACATATTCTCGCTTGGATCGCCAGAATGCTAAAATGTCTACGGACAGTATTGTCTACCAAGCCAATTAATGTGACACCGTTTTTTATGAGGTAGCCCTAAGTGACTGCAATACTGATGACCTCTTACCTTTAAATGCCCTGTGGTTTACAATAGATTCTATATACAGATAAGCTGAGTATTTTCTGAATACATTTTATTTTGCTTATTTCAGTACCCACGAATAATAAGGAAAAGTATTGTGAATTTTCTTCACAGTGCTCCCTTCTTTATCATAAGACGTTAATTAGGGCTGTCATAAAAACCTGTCATAAAGTAAGAAGTGATAAAACAGGGTGATTCAATCCTGTCCCTTTCCGGGAAATCTAATGCACACAGGCGTTACGATCTCTCTGTGTCCCATTAAATGTCAAATTAATGATTTAAGTAAATAGTACATTTAGGGTGTTTTCTTAAACGAATATGTTCTTTTTATTTTTGGTCCCGAAGCAAAATTTTGTTGAAAATATATTTAAAAAAAACTCCTGAAAATTGGAGCCCTTAATATTAACTCTAAGTACTCTGGCAGAATGTGAGAAGATTTCCCCATATGGAATGTACGTAAAGTTTGTTATTTTTTATCGTATCGTTCGAACTCGGGAATTACTCAGGATTAAGCACTCTGCGATAGTGCCTATTGCGACTTAACTGTAACTCATACCAGTGAGGTAGTACACTACTCTTTTTTAGCATAGATTTACTTAGCAAATATTACTGTGTAAACAATATTATAGGTATACTTTTCCTCTCCTTGCGCATGCGTACTACACCGTTTGCCCTATTTCTCACATAGCTTTACGCTGTAGTACTTATTTAAATCGTAGTTCTTAAGACCTTAATAACTTTATTCCTATAAAGGTATTGATGTGTCTCTTTAGATAAGGAGTAAATGTCCCTAGAAATATAACGAATGACTGAAATTATCCTATAGTTTTGAGTGATGCGCGCACAAATGTAGACCTCCTATCATCTTATTCATACAGATGATTAATATACATTTATCGGTTACTGAAGTGGAACTGAGAAGTGATAGGCGGTCGATAATACAGCCCAGAATACAATGGTCTCCGATAACAGTGAGACTGCCGAGTGTCAGGGTGTCAATTAATTGTGTTCGAGAAGTGGTCCAGCTTTGATGAGGCTTAATTGTTTGAAGATAATTAGGTCTATTAAGTTGGCTGTTAGATTGGTCAAGATCATTGAACCTATAGCTTTGAGTAATATAACGTTATGTGACATACGAGATCGGAAGTTTTAGAAAATATCGATGTTTACACCGATTTTAGCTGAATATCGATTAACGATATATGAGGTATTTTAACACCATATCCTTACTACTATACTACTATACTACTATACTGATATATTAATATATATATGAATAACAAATTCTAATTAATATTATAAATTCGAAAGAGAGTTTGTTTGTCTGTTCGTCTGTTTGTTTGTTATACTTTCACGCCTTAAATACTCAATCGATCGTTATATTGCATAGATTTATCAAAACTAACCAAGCATACCTTTACGAATGTTACGAATATATATTACAACATCGGAACCAATCATTTTTCTGATTAACGAAAATTAGTTTAATTACTTTTAATATATAAATAAACTGGAATAAATCTATAAATAAGCTACTTTATTCTCGAACACAAAACCAATAACACTAGTAACAACGGGGATTAGTGTAAATTACATTGAAAACGTATAACAATAAATTCGACCAATCTCATTACCTCCGTTAATGCTGTGATCAGGGCCGAAATCAGGCGAGTTTTGATTCATTACTTATAGTAAATATTAAATATACATTTATTCAACTTCTAAACTCTAAATCAAATAATACTTTATTGAATTTAGGTCCTAAGAAGACGCTTATGGACGGTAAAATTACCACCGGTTCGGAAAACAACCCTAGTCGTCGAGAAGAGACCGGCAAAAAACTCGATCGGGTTTTTTATCTCTTTGACATATATAGACGTATATATTTGAAATGCATTACACGTTACAATCGTCTTTAGTGGATATACAGAGAGGAGTTCAATTCCAAGCATCATCATGATTTCTAAATTCCCAAAATTGGTGCCATGAAATGTTAACAAAATTCCGTAAATCGGTTAGATTTTTAAATAACAACTTTTTATATAAAATTTTACATTTCATTTCTAAATGCATAGGTTTTAATTCACACTCAAATATTACAAATACTATGTTAACTCTGCTTGTCTTTCATATTCTCGTGTACGTTCTGGAGAAGAACATAGAATACTTTATTAAGAAAAAAAAAACAATTACGCGCATCAAACTAGATGGACACTAACTAATATGTTGTAATTTTAACAGGGATTCTGAAAATAGAAGAGTATTTTTAGTGTTCTCTATATTTAAAAACTTAAGAACGACTAGAAATAAAGTTATGGTTACATGTCAGTCGTATACAAAAAGAAATGTAATAAATTGAGACTATAATGACTCAATGGTAAAATATTGCCTTATACATATTCAAACACCAGATTTTGCAAGTCATTTTCTATTGCTAATATTATAATTCGTTCTATTGTACAACATAGTATTTATATGATTTATACGTTTGTTTATTTGTAACTTGTTGTAAATTACTCGTCGCTTATCTACTTTTTCGAACTGCCCACACGTAATTAATATCTTTCGATGTGTTTCTGGTCAACTCTGTTGGATAATTGTTTTTATCAGTCCGTCCGCGCTCCTTATAAACGCGCCTTGTCGCTGCGATCCACTAATGAGCGCGCTCTGCGCGTGTGTGCCGTACACTCTACATGTGAGCGGTATCGGCCGGATCGAGACCTCTCTCTCGAAAAAAAAAAAAAGATGTCCACATAATTCTTTTTTTTATATTATAGGGGGCAAACGAACAGGTGGGTCACCTGATGGTAAGTGATCACCGCCGTCCATAGACACTAGCAACACCAGGGGAGTCGCAAGTGCGTTGCCGGCCTTTTAAATATGTGGGCCTCCGGCACTCTCACTGACCGAACGAAATGCAACAGTGCAACCACTGTTACTTCATGTCGGTTTTCTGTGAGAGGGTGGTACTACCTCGGGAGAGCCGATCCATTCATGCTGAAACCAGCAATAGCTTCAACGTAGCTCTACCACCTACAAAATTCGCGTTGAAGGTACTAAATCCTTCGAACTGGCAGCAAGATAGGTACCGACATATAGTTTCTATACTCTATATGACGCGAACCGTATATTTGTTGCCGCATCCGTTCTTAGCAAGGCCAACATTCTTTTTAATTTAAAAGAACTTATACCTAACACTATAATTTCCTATAATTCTTATATAACTTACAACTATTGAATTAGATCTACACATGACTCGGCGATCCTTATGAATCAATAAAATAATATTAAACATGTTACAAGCTTAATAAAAATAATCTAAACCACTTCCCTATTTTCTATATTTATATATAGAAATGGTGATTGGTATACGTCGGATCAAAAGACTATCTTATCGTCATGTTTTCTTTGGGAAAAAGTTTATGTCGCTGCAACCGATCGTTATATAAATTAGTATGTGTAGGCAATTTAATTCAGAAAATATTTAAACAACATTTGTTTTATTATAACTCAACTCTTTATCACAACAAATAATAAGAAATTGGCGTGAAGCCGCGAGCGCAGTTATAAATAAATATTTTTTAATCAACTGCATGGAACACTTGGCAAAATCATTCTATTATACTCAGGTATTTTCAATATCCCGCTTTTACATTACATTATCTTTGTTATTCACCGAATGTGAATCCGAATTCGTTCAAATAGAAAGATATCGAATCACGGAACATAAATCTGATAAGTGGTTTTTTTATAAGCATTTCAATATTAAATTGTAATGTTTTAAGATAATTAAATGTAAGCTTTATGTACATAGCACTAGATAGTATAAAACAAAGTCGCCTTCTCTGTCCCTATATCCCTATGTATGCTTAAATCTTTAAAACTATGCAACGGATTTTGATGCGGTTTATTTTTATAGATAGAGTGATTGAAGAGGAAGGTTTATGTGTATAATAACATAAATTAAATAGTGGAGAAATACTGTTATTTTTGAGGTTACTCCAAATGTAACGCGTGCGGGCCACGGGCAGTAAAAAATAAATCAAAACTACTGGTTCGATTTTAATCATTTTTTCTGTGAATGACATACGCTATATATTTTATACCCGTGCGAAGCCGGAGCGGGCCGCTAGTCATTTATAATACTATTTACCTTTTTATTTCAAATGATAAATATTATAAATATATGGCGCCAGACAAGAAGAACACACTTGTCCTGCGCACTTCTGCATATTGTCCACGGAGCAATGTTTGTCTTCTAATACATTTATTACATTCATGTGTATATATAATGAAATTGAAGTATCTGTTGTTTGTCAGGGTTAATAATCGGGGAAATAGATGAATCAATTTTAACGACAACCCACTACTGTCAGATACTAAGGTTTTCAAAGTGATATTTTGGCTACATATTTTTACTTATTTTAAATAGAGACTAAGCAATAATAATAACGTCTCATGGAGTCAAATTGAGTAAAACAATTATAGAAACAGTATATAAAAGACGACCATAAATAACGGGTAAACTACTATGCATTTGTACTGACCTCTGTAATTACGAGCCGTTTGGTCTTTTGTATAATTAAGAAGTTACTATATAACAATTATCTATATATAAGTATACACTATATACTCCAAGGTACAATAATATATCATTCCAAAGCCACATATATAAAATATAAATCTTATACGACACGAACAAGACGTCCAATTTTTGTCGCAACTTTTAAAGTTTGATAAATAGCTAACGTATTCAAGCAAAAATATGTTATCATCGAATGTAATAAAGTTTATTTTTCCATAGCAAAAAATGATGGATATGTTTTACAGTGACAATACAAATCGTAACAGACCGACTCCTTGAGCATTTTGTTTTTCCGTGTAAATATTTATGACATATCTGCTAAGGTTTTTCAACTGTGACATTTTGGGGGATAAAGTATACATTTCAGTAATTAAATCTTTGACGTGTTTTCTTTGAGGTTTCTTTAAGTACAAAAATACGATTAAATGTATTTACGTCTTCTATTGTTTTTCAAATTTACTACTATTAAATTACTAAACAATTTACACAGATAGAAAATAATTGAAAACGATATAGAAATTTCTACTCATGACTATATATAATTAAAAATGGGTGAACAATATTATGAAATATTTGTAAGTCATCTGCGTGAAATATATAGCCACTTAGGCTATTCGTTACTGACATTAACGATGCTATAATAGTGCTTGTACTAATGACTTAGTGTTCTTACCATTGACTAGCTACTGTTAACCCTTACGAAATTTCAATTGGCTTATTGTATTTCTAAAACAAAAATTGAAAATGTTTGTAAGAGCATCATCACTTTTTTCGTTGTCAGGACAAGGTTTTATGAAAGAAAAGAATTGAAAAGTAGTAAGAAAAAGAGTTTTATTTTTAATTACAAAATCTCCATATATAAAAGTGAGAGAGTGAGTGAGATGGAAGACATTGACAGAATTCACAAATTAACTTGTTCAATTGCCGTTTTATATAATTACATGGTTTTACTGTAAAATGAAGATGTGGTCTCAATTTCTTTGTTAATACACCCGTTCGAAGTCAGGGTGGGCAGGAAGGACACAATAAAATATACTATTGACAGGATGCCTTATCGAGGTTGCCGACGGCTTGGCACGAGATATTCTAATTTAATATCTTACACTTTTCGCATGTCTGAAGATATTCTGCATATTTGTATATTTAGAGTTTTATTTGGTAATGTTTAAGGCGGTCAGCTAGTACACAATAATAAATTTTACCTGTCTACTATTGACAGGATGTACAATCAAGCTGCCGACAGCTTGGCACAACATATTCTAATTTGATATCTTACACTGTTCGTATGTCTGTAGGTATTCTGTTTGTATATTTAGAGTTGTATTTGGTAATATTTAAGGCGGGCAGTTGGTACATAATAATCATTTTTACCTGTCTACTATTAACAGGATGTACTATCAGGCGGTCGACGGCTTGGCACAACATATTCTAATTTGATATCTTACACTGTTCGCATGTCTGTAGGTATTCTGTTTGTATATTTAGAGTTGTTTTTGGTAATATTTAAGGCGGGCAGTTGGTACATAATAATCATTTTTACCTGTCTACTATTGACAGGATGTACTATCAGGCGGTCGACGGCTTGGCACAACATATTCTAATTTGATATCTTACACTGTTCGCATGTCTGTAGGTATTCTGTTTGTATATTTAGAGTTGTTTTTGGTAATATTTAAGGCGGGCAGTTGGTACATAATAATCATTTTTACCTGTCTACTATTGACAGGATGTACTATCAGGCGGTCGACGGCTTGGCACAACATATTCTAATTTGATATCTTACACTGTTCGTATGTCTGTAGGTATTCTGTTTGTATATTTAGAGTTGTTTTTGGTAATATTTAAGGCGGGCAGTTGGTACATAATAATCATTTTTACCTGTCTACTATTGACAGGATGTACTATCAGGCGGTCGACGGCTTGGCACAACATATTCTAATTTGATATCTTACACTGTTCGCATGTCTGAAGGTATTCTGTTTGTATATTTAGAATTGTATTTGGTAATATTTAAGGCGGGCAGTTAGTACATAGTAATAATTTTTACCTGTCTACTATTGACAGGATATATATCAGGCGGTCGACGGCTTGGCACAAAATAATCTAATTTGATATCTTACACTGTTCGCATGTCTGAAGGTATTCTGTTTGTATATTTAGAATTGTATTTGGTAATGCTTAAGGCGGGCAGTTAGTACATAATAATCATTTTTACCTGTCTACTATTGATAGGACGTACTATCAGGTGGTCGACGGCTTGGCACAAAATATTCTAAAATGATTTCTTACACTGTTCACATCTCTGTAGATATTCAGTAATTGTGTGTATTTAGAGTTCTATTTGCTAATGCTTACTACGGGTTTTGATTTATTTCATTGGCAATGTCATATTCATTTACTGTTTGATTAACATTGTACGTTTTTTAACTTTTTAGCTCTTTATTCGTATCAACGTTGCACAGCTTTTTCTTTTTGATTTAATTGTACAATGATACTAAATTAACACAAAATTGTCGTTATATTAATTTTCCTCTGTTGAAAAGAAGGATTCCGTTTGTAATATTGGCACTACATTTACAATAAATAATGCAAGATAAATGATAAAAATACGCTAATTTTATAGTACTACCCTTTTAAGAGTTTCTTCTGTGTGAACAGAAAATGGGTTATGTGAAAAAAAAAACACTATAAGGAAGTTTAAGCTAAATCTAAAATATTCCGGTTTTGACGCCTCGAAGTTTTTGCATATAGTAATCCTAATGTAAGATAACAAGGGTTTTACTTGAAAATGTATTCGTCTGTTAACAATATTAAAAGCTAATATGTTTATTAAAATCATGAATTACTGACAATATTTTACATTACATATTAAAAGCGAATAATAATTGTAGGAAAATTTAAATAGGTTACATTCTTAAATCTATAAAGTATACTTCTTTCGTCGGGTTGGATATTAGAATTGATACAGTCTTAAAATACATAAGAGAAATCAAGGTCCTATTAACGAAAGTATCTGACAGAGATTTTAATCCTTCAAACGAGCTTAGAGAAATTGATGTTACATCAAAAGCGCTTCCGCCACATAGAAAGGTTCTGAAATAATAAGACAAGCTGCGCGGACGTATTCAGAATTTTGTGACTGGCATATAAAACATGATACATTTATCAAATATATTAGATGGAATCTTAACAACTAAAATAGTTGGCATAAACGTTCTCTCTCCCTCTCGTCTCGCGTTCCCTCTTGAAATTGTATGGCCCTGAACTGTTGGGGTAGAGGGCAGACACGATGATTTTTAGTCTGGTCCTGTCGGTGGCTTCACGTTTCATGTCACTCAAAGTAAGCCCAAACTTTTAGTCTCTGCGAATACAGACGCCTAAGAGCTAAGAGCTGGTGTGTGAGGTGAGGTCTTTGGTATTCTCATAAATGTTCTAATCGCAAATTAAAAACATATGAGATATCATGTGGCTTGATATTAATGGGCATAAATATTGGAGAGTGTTGATGTAATGACTGACAGACCTCCTACCGCAATAGTAATAATACCTAATTTTAGAGCAAGAGGCCGCAGACCTCATCTCCTGCATACGATTTTGTGTGGTGAATACATAATCATCATCTCTGTGTTTGGGTATTGAATATCTTAATAGAAAAGAGCACAAAAATATGCAAGTCATCAGAGGTAACGGCATCAAACTGAAGCATACATGACTCAGTGGTTAACCTGTACGGTCACCTCGTCGATTGAGGTAGGTTCTAATACTTGCACGTGTGCCGAAGCTTTCGGTGAAGTAAAACATCGTGATTTTAATCGTAGTATGGTAGTAGGGATTCTTCTTAGTTGACCTGGCTATCTACAATCCTCAAGATGAAAACCTATCGCATATCACCTATAAGTTTGTTCCTGTAGCTGCACTTGACAGCTAATCCCCCTTTAAATACCATCTTAGATCACATCAAGGGAGATTGTGGACAAACGCCGAACCTACATATTATTAAATAAAAGTGACTATAATAATGGATATGACAAAAAGTAAGCAAACTCTCATTAGGCTTACTCTGTAATTAAGTCTCCTTTCCTGCTAGTACTAATTTTATTTCTTATCATAGGACGACAAAACCACTGCGTTGTATCGATAGATTTAAAATTCATTGCCGGTTGTTATTGTCATATCAACGTGCAGCGTCCTCGACTGCTGGATATGTGCACTAGATGACCTTGAAACACGACAGATCAAAATAGAGTCACTTTACGGTCATGTGCTTAGCGGTAACGATACCGTTGGGTGTAGATAACTTAGCATGCCGTTTTAATAATAGGTTTATAACAGTTGATGTGTTATAACATTGAGGATATAATTATTACAGTCAAGTTTATTTATTATCACTGCAAATGTTATTGCTTAAGCCAATAAAGTAAATTTATTTCAGTTTAGGAATTTACTTAAGAATAACCCGTAGGCTAATAATGTTTTACGCGGTAATAAATTAGCGGTGGTCACGTGTACCCTTTTTGTCTACCGCAATACGCACCTGGTGTGGTAAAATCTGCTAGTGAACGTTCTTTAAGCCCCAGGGGGAATAATCGCTCGATTCACGCCCGCAGTGCACGATGTTCCCTCACAGATGTGTTTATGTGATCATTAGAACACAGACTTACACATACATATAAATTACAATTGAAGCGTCTGTCGTTTGTTTCGGAATCTCCGTAAGGGCTCAACCTATTTTGACGACAGTTGTATTGGTAGGTAGAGAACTTTTCAGAGGATTATCGAGACTGTATATTATTACGCTCATGGGTAGAGGCTCCTTCTTCCACAGTTCCGCCGATGTCTTGTTAGATACAGAGTGATTAAATAATGAAATTCGAAAAAGAAAATAAATGTATATAACTTGTATTCAGACTGTGAGTTATTGTCTTATTCATTCATACACATATAAATACAGCCAAATTTAAATACATATCGATTAAAGGACAGACAGTTTGATTAAAATTTGATTGTCGTTAATTTTAATAAATAAGGACGAGGTGTGTAAAATAGGTATAGGGTTTATAAAAATCGAATAAGTAGTAACAATAATATTGACTAAAAGTAACTTAAAATAGGCAAAATAGCTATGAGAGTAAAGAGTAAATTATAAATAAAAATATTAAATCGTGGCCTAGAATGATATCGAAATAAGCTAATAATTACAAAGTCTCCGACACCAGAGAGGAGTCTTAAATGAAATTTACACGATCGAGGTAAGGAGAAGCTGGTGTTATATTTATGAAAAACGAGGTAATGCTATTAGTTCTATGAAATTTCATACGCTTTGTTTATTATAAAACATGACTTTGATGAAATGAGGTTTTCCATATTGGAGTGTTTTCTGAAGATTCACGACAGGGTTTTTTTAACTTACATTTTTTTTTTCTTATTCTTATTGAAATAAGGCTCAAATTTAATCCGAGTACCGAATCTGTATTATTATTGATCGCAAAGTAAAGTTTGTTTGTGGGAGGAAAGGATCCAATTTTAATTCCTTCACTAATCTACATTTTACCTTAGCTACATAGGCTTTTATATTTGTTACTAGCTGATATCCGAGACTTAATCTGCATTGTCCTGCGCATGCGCATCACACCGCTTGCAGGCACTTCTTCACAACAAGAAAATACCCATCGCTGAACGCGTGCTGCTTATAAAAATCGTAATTTCTTAAAAATCGAACAACATTATATTATCTGGAGACATTATGATAATTTTATTTAGTAGATAGAACAGAGTAGCTAAGAAGTAAAACAAAAAAAAAAATAGATGCAAATCTATGGAGTAGTTTTGCGTAATGCGCGCACTACCGCAGGCTTCTACCATTTTTTTTATTTGTCATAATTGTATACAAAAGATATTGCTGTTAATGCAAACGATATCGCTGGTGATCACTAACCTAAGAAATTAATTACCTTTTTTTTAAGAGGGGAATTCCTTTATGGATACCTTCACATTGCCGGAGGACAGCGTGAGGGTTATGTCAGACTCCTACTGACTAAAACCCCTCTGCCGCTCAGCGCGTAAGTGGATCACGGTGCGGGTTCACGGTGAGCATACGCCACTACCCTGGTCACGCGCTTGGCTCGCCCGAAGGTGTTAAACCGGGGACTCTCATCTCGAGAGAGAGAAAAAGCCTCTCTCTCCTGCTTCCTTCTGAAGCTGCGGCTAGCCGTGCTTCATATCTTCATGGGCACTCCATACGCGGCAGCAGACAGCCCCGTATCTACCGCCTGAAGGTTCACTAGGGAAGCATGGGATGATATATGTCTGAACCTAAGAAATTACCTAAGTTGACTACTTTCCGTATTCGAGTAACATTTTTAAATTTATCAAAATTAACATATAGCTGGGTGACTTAGGAATTCATCTTTGTTCTATTGTCATATTAGGAATAAATATAAGGTAATTATCATATTTCAAACAAGAGCATAGAATACTTTCATCTAGCGAAGTCCCGAGCAAAAGCTAGTATTGTACCATGCTATTTATGTCTTGCTTACTCTTTACTGGTAATTTGTTAGTGCGAGTAGAATAGTTAAAATATATTATCCACTCTTCCCGCGAATCGAGCGGACACTCAAGTCCATTGAATTTATTACACAGGCCTTGTGTTTCTTACTACGAATCTCATAGAATAACATTTAAAGTCAATGTAGATTATTAATTTAACTTAGGAAAGCAAAGGTAAGACAATTTCCGAACTAAATTCATACCTCGGAATATACACCAATATTATTTTAGGTGTACAACTTTCTCATTCTATCATGCTTCAGGCTAATGGGAAAGTTCGAAGTCATATTGTCTCAATAGCTTTTGGACACTGCGTCGATAGACGTGTGTTAGAATTTTACGACGTGATATTTTAGTAAAAAAAAAGATTGTGATAAAGAAGTAGTAGGATGAAAGGACAACGCTACGTTTTTATTTATTATTATGTTTTGACAAACAGTATATTATAATAGTTTAGACCTTTTTCTAGGTAAGCATAAGGTATATATCATCTTATATCGTCACATGAGAGATTATAGTAATACTTCATCATTTGTCATTTTTACTCATAATCAAAATGACGTATGCACCATACAAATACGCCAAATTAATTTGTATTCAATTATGAATACAGGGAACTTCATCGTATGCTGCAATATACCGTGGAAAATTAAAAAGAAAGAAATTGTCTATTCTAAGACCCAAATCTTATTTAGATAAAGAACTAACTAGTTAAGAAAGCTTACGTGTTAATCAGTAAAACTATGAAATAAACATAAATCAATAGCAATAAATAGTATTTTATAAAAATTATGTACAAATTTTAAAAGTGAAACTTTTTTTACACCGCTTTAAATTTATTCGTCCATCTATCGCATGTCGCATTACAGTCGGCCACGGAGTAGCGGTAAAGTGAAAGGCGCTTGGTAGAGCAGCCAAGACAAATATGGCGGTGCCCATAGTTCAATTCAATCATTTCACTTGCATCGTGTTTTTTGAAGTGAAAATTTCTTTAAACGCGTGGGCATTTTTTTGGTTGAATAAAACTCATGGAACTCGCGTCATTGTCACCGAACGCTTTCCATGAGCTATATGTATACTGTGTATATATGTACATAATTTTTCACTGTTTTGAGTTTTCACTTCTGTCGTCAGTCCTTATGGATTGTCTCGTTTTTTTTTTTACATTCGATTATTACTTTCAACAAACAAAAATATGAGGATATATATAATTATTCTCTTTCACGCAAATACTACTGAACGAATTTTAATACAGCTTTACAGTAATATAACTTATTATATCAGAATAAGACATAGATATACTCGTATACAAGAATATTGTTAAAAATTAGAATGGACGTTACTTCGCCCTTCCGCTTGGAATTGTTCCATGGTATTATGGATTTCCGCAAAGTAACGCCCTTCATCTATCTAATAAGAATATTGTTTTAATTGTCTAAAACATAAGAAGAAAAGTGGCAAGCGAGTTTGTAAAAATTGTGCCATTTGATAGCAAGTCGGTATGCGCTACATGAACCGTTACGAACATAATTTATGATAGCATAATTTATAAAGATACAAAAGCAGACGAAGTAACCAGCGACCGATAGTATAAACAAAACATAGCTCTAAAATAATATGTTCATACCATACCCGTTGCACCGTGCGCATTCAGTACGTTGTTGATACATACATATCGTAAAAGTCAACTTTCAACTGTTTAATAGATTGTCTGTATGTAGTTGCGGGCATAGCTAGTAATTAATAAATATATTAGCCTGTCTTTTATTTTTCTTCGTATATTTAATTTAATTCAACTGTTTGCGAAAGCGTAATAAACAAACTCACATTCGTTTATACAATATTAATAAACACATATAAAATAAATCCTGTTCTCTATAATTTTTATGACACGACTGACAAAATATTTGACATGCTCACGTTATTATTTATAAAAAGTTTTTTTCTTTATATATAAACACAATGAACGAAAGTACTAAAAATAATTTTCCCAATGTAGTTATTACCAATCGCTCGTCTGTAGTTGGCCTAAGCTTGCGCACATCGTGTGCCACTGTGCCAACGTAGCGGCAGTGACGCGTAGACTCCGCTACAAATGCTACGTCTCGCCCGCTACGGACAGTGATCGTAAAAACATAATGACTGACAAATAAATATTACTGGAAGTTTGTGTGTGCTTTCCATTTTTAAATTCTTAGTGTTGTGTATTTAGGTGAACTTTTATGTGACGTCGAAGGAGTTTTTGCGGCGAGAGAGGTTTGTGAACCAAGTTATTGTTTTTTTAATAGGTTTTTTTCAATATTATTTTTATATTTTTTTTATGTTTTTTTATTATTTAAAAAATATATACTATTTAAATCATTAATAAATATGTAAATTATAATATGTTTTATCTTTTAAATTTTTTGTTAGAAATATATATTTACAGATAAAATGACACTTTCTTAATGTGAAATTTAAATTAACTCTTTAGCTTAGTTTTTTTCTCTGTATATGTGTTATACTTATATATAAATGATGGTTAGTAAATATAGATTTATTTATTTATGTTTTTTTTTTTTCATTTAAATACGTCAGAGATTAGTTTAAAACCAAATTACTCTATATTTGAGATTTGTCTCGTACTAAAATAACAAGACTGCATTCTGAGAAAATCTAAGTAGTTACGCCAAAGAGACGAGACAAATATATTTTCATTTTTATTTTTTTCGGTCTTCTTCATGTAAAATAATTAAAAAAAAATTAGTTGTGAAATAAAACAGCGTATTATTAAAAACAAATATTATGCTTAATTTTCTGTTTTTTATTAATGATTAATTACCTTTTATTTCTGAGTCGATGAATTATTTATTGATTACAGTTTAGGGCTTGTAATATTTTATACTATAAAAAAATAATTTGATTTAAGCTGTCTATTGTACAAGCTACATTATAAGTATATATATAACTCCGATTTTATTTTAAATTCACTGTTTAATTATTACATTAAAAAGTGTTGTATGTCGTAGGTTATCACAATCATTGTAATAAAAAAAATAAACAGTACCATTTATAATTTAAAATTTGACCTGTTTTTTTTCGAACTGACTACACTGTTGGCTTTTTAAGGCCGCTACAGTTTCACCGGACTACTAAGGGGTGCGCTTAAGGCACTCACCCGATATAAAATTTGATCTTCGAAACTGACGCCATTATATAGCGTGTTGTAAAAATCAAATTTAAAAATGACTGCGCCATTCTCGTAACATTTTTTACAATTTTCACGAAGGAGTGGTATAAATTATATGGAGTGACTTGTTATCTAATGATTCATATTTATAATAAAGTGGTTTTTTATCTGGCATCTGGATACTTTCATGGTTTTATAGTTTACAGTAGGCGTTAATTTAAATATGCATATTAATATATACATATTTACGATTCTAAGACATATATTTTCTCGTATTTTTTTCTGATTTTGTGTAGTACGCCGTGTGGTTCAATTAAGTTTGGCTTATGAGATATAGAGAGATAGAAAAATATATACATATACTATAAACGTCGAAGTCTCTCCATTATTCTGTCTATCATATGGTAATACCAAAACAAAATGATGTTTATTTTTTAAATAACAATTGTATGCACTGGCCAGGTTTTAACATGTTTATTTCTTTTTTTGTTGTTATAAATAACAAATGAAATATACAGTACAGTCAAAAATCAATATATATGTGTATATATATATGAAATAATAGAATTTGTATTCCGATTGATCGGGTGAGTGCCTTAAGCGCTCCCCTTAGTAGTCCGGTGAAACTGAAGAGGCCTTGCCAGGTCATTAGTGTAGTGAGTTCGAAAAAAAAAAGTATTCCGATTAAAGCTATGCACAACATTTTCTTATTAACTAATTTTGAGTCGACCTGTAATTTAAATTGTATTCATAATTTTAGGCAAGCGCTTTAATTACTATTAAATACATATATCAAGATCGCTACTGTGTTCATTGTATGCTCTAGACATCCTTTTGTTTTAGGTTTGATAGGTATAGGTTTCAGGTTAGATTTCGAAGCGATGATGGCTCAGTTGGTAGTGTGTTCGGACACAGCGTCAAAGAACGTAGGTCCGAATCCAAGCAACTGAGTCGGAGCTTTCGGTGAAGGAAAACATCGTGATGAAACCGTAGCATGGTGGTAGGGCTTTTTCTAAGTCCGTCTCGCTAGCTACCACCCTCAAGTTGAAAATCTGTCGCCAAGCACCTGTTGGTGTGTTCCGGCAGCTGCAATCGAGAGCCGGTCTCCCTCTAGGTTAATCGTGACTTATCTTAGACCACATCATCATTTAACATCAGATGAGATTGTGGTCAAAACGTTTACCTATAAAGTATAAGAAAAGGTAATATAAAGAACAAGTTATTAACTTAGAAGTAGATAAATTCGAAATGAAATGACTATCATTCTATTCATTGTAATAATATGTTAGTTGAAATACTGCTATACTATAAATACTACATATCAGTGACATTAACCACTCGACTGAGTTTTTAAGACTCAGATCTGAAAATGGCGGATTATGTTATTCTTTTATTTTTTGTTTCACAACATCGTTAATTGTAAATTTTGTAAGTTGTAAAAAAAAAGTTTTGACAAATAAAAATATAATTTCAAAATACATTTGACATAAAAATAGTTATTTTGACAATACAGTATTTGTTGTTTTTGAAAGTTTTGTAATAAATCATCAGGTATTTTGTTAAGCTTACACTGCCAACAAGTCTGTTGACCTGTGCCTCTTGAAGTCTATATTCGTTTGTATGAAACTTAAAACTTATTGGTTTTGGATAGTCCAGGGGTTAATTGAAGAATTAAATCATACTGTCATCATTATATTTAATACTAGCTTTTACAGCATCCATTCGCGTTTTTGTAATCTTGAGTGATCACTCGGGAACAGTAATGTTTCAATGAATGTCCTTTTTGTGCCCATGATAACTTGTACGCAAAAGTTATTAACGATTATTTGAGTCATTTACGCGTGAAAGCGTAACAGACAACACAAACTCAATTTTCCATCTATAATATCAGAATTAGGATATTAGCGTTGTACGGTATCCAATTTAGGTGCAAAATTTAAGAGATCAATATTTTCTACAGGAAAGTGCTTTATAAAAGTAACTGTGTAACGTTTAAACCACATTTTTTAAAAGCAAATTAATAAAAATGTTGTAGTTTAAGCAGACGGAGGCATGGCGACGGACAGTCGTAAATAAAATGTACATTCTTTTATAACTTTTTTTTTCTTTTTCGAATTGACTACATTGTTAGCCTGGCAAAGTGTCTACAGTTTCACCGGACTACTAAGCGGAGCGCTTAAGACACCCACCCGATTTTATATAGGCGACTAGCACGAGGGCGCACGGCACACTTCGGCTTGCTTTTATAATTTTTTTTCAGTTTATATTTTTATATTGCGTTGTAGCGACAAAATTGCCTACGCGGTTTTCGGAGAACATTCGTCGGTGCGCCTTGCACGGCCTCTGGACGCGCTCGCCCGCTCAATTATATATACGAGTATGTTCAAATTGTAATTGTTAGGAGGTACTAATGTTGATAGAATTGTAAATGTTCATGTAAATTAAAGACTTTCTATTTAAAAACTGACAACCCAAGTAGATAAAATAGACCTTAAAAGCGCGTTTCGATTATAATTTAAATATGCAAATTTGTCTGTAATTCGAAGAAACCTAGAACTATGGGGACAGTCTACTTGTCTTTTTTCTGCAAATTTAGATGTTTATTTATTATTTTACTTCTGAATTTCAAGTATTTTAATCTATTTTATCCTAAAATATTCTGTTCATTATAATAAATAATTTCCATAATGAGATCTGATTATACATTTAAATTATACGCATATATTTATATCAACCTAATTGTTTTATTTTTGGTTTAGAAGTAATATTTATACTTGGCTTTCTCGGTCGCTTTTGTGTTCCCAATGAACTTAATGTTATGGAGATAATATGATTTTTCTGTTATTATTTTATTCCATAGAAGGTTTACCGTGTAGCCAGACATCTTTAACTAAATCGTTACTTCACATCAAATGAGGTTGAGGTTCGATTGAAAAACCTAAAAAAAATTAAAACAAAAAATACACTGACATTGTTTTATTCATTTCAACGAAAATTCCTTCCAAATCAGACCAGTAGTTTTTAAGAAAATCACGGACATACATACATACTCGTACATACATACGGGTCGAATACAGAACCTCCTTTTTTGAAATCGGTTAAAAATATCTTGCTCAATATTTTATTCATTATAATTTAAAATTGAAAAACCTCCTTTTATTGATTATTTATTTTGGTTTTTACCACATACTGTATCCGTTATGTATTATAGACTATAGGTTTGACTGAGAAATTACATTACTCGAATTACTTACCTTTATTAAATACCTATTGAAGTATGACACCACAGACATACTTAACGTTACATTTATTATAATATTTACACAGGTTTTTCACATTTGTATATATTTAATTTGTATTTATCATGTAAATTTTCTACTCCTAGGATAAGAATGTAACCCTGAATATCTTAGATAAAATTTTATTGTTCCTTTGAAGGGGGACCTATACAGACAGCCCTATAAAACTAAGGTCAATTACATCTATTGTAAACGCTCGTCACTGTTAAAGTTCACTGCCTACTCCTGTAACCTTTCTTTGGTACAGAGGAACTGTACTTCTTGCGGGAGGAGTAGATGCTTGACCAGGATTGAATAGCGATAACTTCGCAGTCGATACGTTCATGCTAGAGGTGCTTTCGAGTCTCGTCCTGATTGACGCAAAATCTGTAATCTCTTTCCTTCTACACTTCGATATTATACATATGTTCATTTAGACAACAGCACCAGAAAGTGCCTTCACGAAAATAAGTAGTTGATTCTTGCTAAGCGTCAGAGCCTTTACAACACTATGTTGATTATACGCAGATCAAGAGTGGAATTGTTGTCGTTGCGACATAAGGACTGTCATGAGAAGTGTGAAGAAACTTGAAGTTTTAACTGACATTGCCAAAAATAAAAATTTTCACTATAATAATTATATTACTTCCCCCATTAGTGTGATATTTATATTCAAGCTAAAGAAGAAAACTGCCAAAAATTTAAGCCTTTGTTCTATTTAATTTATCAAAAAATAATCTTAAAATTTAGCAGTATGGCAAAACAGTTTTCTGTATAGGTGTAAAATGTATTTCTTTTTTGTACTTTATACTTTAAGGTTTGACTACATTATCATCTGATGATAAATGATGATGTGGTCTAAGATGGTAGCACGCTTAAACCTAGAGGAGACTGGTTCTCAAGTGCAACTGCCAGGAACACACCAACAGGTGCTTGGCGACAGATTTTCAACTCGAAGGATCGTTGCTAGCCAGGTGGACTTACAGAAAAGGCCTTACCACCATGCAAAAATTAATAACATTGTCTAAATATACCTCTTGTACTTAGCCATGGACGAGGTTATTTTGACCTCGTTATGTAAGTTATGTGCGGTCTTAATGAAGCTCGAACTATACCTTGCGCTTCCCACGTTCTTTATTATTATAACTTAGAAGTGTTTATTATGTAATAATAACATTTCTCTAAAATAGCACCTGAAATATAATTTAAAATCTTTGTTAATTTATAGTTAAGTATACGCAGGTTTTGAGTTAAGATTTACAAGCAGATCAACAAAATCTTAGCTTTAGAATATTATTCATAGGAAAGCTATGCTAAACATTAAACAAGGAATTACATAAAATGCTGGAGTTACAAAAAAAGGGTGTGCTTTGACCACACGAAAGAAGTAAAAACTTCTTTATAAAAAGTGTAAAATAAAGCCAACTACGCGCGGTTGTCCTTAGCGGTCACCCATCCATGTACTGGCTCCACGCTATGTTGCTTAACTTGGGCGATTGCACGGGTTTTAGACACTCTACGCGACACAGTGTTTACCTCTACTACTTTCCGTCATATAAAATGGTTGCGAGTCAGAATTTCAAAACCCTCGCATAAGAAGTTTCACTTAACAAAATAATTAAGATACGTTTAATAGTATAAATTGTATTTCGCTTTGTTTCAATTGAAATTCAAAAATACTTTATTTATTGAGGCCATAAGAAGAGACTTATGATCGATAAGATACTAGGTCCCAGTTACTGAGGAAATACGGTAATAAATTCGATCGCGTTTTTTTTTACATCTTTTTGCGGTCTCCTTCGGCATGGTGTTTGAAGTTACTGTGTGGTAAATCGATAGTGAGCTTTAGAACCTTATTGTAGAACCTAACACTATTACTTCAAACCTTTTTAATTGTCCTCCTTCGTAGTTTAAAACAAGAAATCTGTATATAATAAAAAATCAGTTCCTTTGAAACCCAATGACATCAAAAGTACTGAACGTATCGGCATACGACTATGACCATTTAATGCGGAATTTTTCGTGAAGGGATTCTAAACTACTTACTTATATAATTAATTTGATTGAAAATTTACCATTTTTTAATGCCCAATAAAACGAATGGAAATCAGCTAGTGGTGGTGGTTACAACGTATTAATTTGTGATATTAAAATTATAACTGTCATGTATAAAATCTGGCTTATCTAAGTTTTTGGGTATATTAAGAATGAATCGGGAGGGAAGAGTTAAGATATTAAATTCCTGAAACGATTACTAAATTGTTCGCCAAAGAAACTTTTAAAGAATATCGTGTTAATTATGACCTTTTATTCATAAAATTTAGAGTTTGTATTAATTTATATTATGCAGCCATTTGAATGTAAATGGAAATGTTGTAATTAATTAAAAGAATTCAGACACTGTTTAGTTCCCAGTAGCGTGACTCATTTGCGTGATAACTACTCTAATATACATATGAATATGCTTATAATTCACAGTTACTATTTGTTGCGTGTTACAGGGTTATATGACATAACGGGGTCGTATCACGAAAGCATTTCACGGTTACTGTATCATTTGACACTATCAGTTTTAGCTGAGGTTACATAATATTAAGACCATCCATCAAGAAAATTGACTGACAAAAGTAGAACACTCTCTCTAGGTTCCGCTGTAACGCAAAATAGCTTATTAGAATTAAAGGTAAAATTTATAAACGAGCCGTCGGATTAAGTCCAGTCCTCCGAAATGGAGCTCTTCAGTTCATGGTGTTAGCTAAAATAATCAAATCCTTAATGATGTACGCATATGTGTCGCATTGACGTATACACGTATGGTTAGTTTAGTTTGCAAGGTTACAGCACAAATCGAGGTTCGACCACTTTATCACCTTTGCGCTGGTTCCATTTTGGTTGAGTGCCCTTTGCGCTTGTCACCAAGCCAATTAAGGCTTTTCAGATTAACCAGGTATCATCGGTTCCAAAACAAATACTAATAATGGTCTGAGCATCGGAGGACAATAAATTGAGAAAAGTAAGATGCGTCACAGAAATAAAATGCTTCAGTGGGTTGAGATTTTTCTATTTTTTATATTATTTCCTGATCTTAAGTCACTATGTAACTCAAGATAGTAACGCATTTAATCTATTGAGAAGTGGTCTTCAAGTACAAATGTTGGAAGACGCTGATAAGCACTTGGCGACAGATTTTTAGTATGAGGATGTTAGCTAGGCGAATGGAAGGAAGTATTAGAAAATTCCCTATTCCTATTCCCTAAGGTTTTATCGTGACGTATTCCTTCACCAAATGTTTCGGCTTGTTATTGTTATTATTATTCTAAACAGGGCTATGCAAGCCTTAGACCTATATCACTTCGACCAGTATGATCTATCATTATCCCCCACAATGTTAAGCCTACCTACCTAGTACTATAGCATTTATGTACTGTAGGACTTTTTTGGCCGAGAGCGTCTGTACCTCATCCGGGGGCAATACATGCTTTCTCAGAATCCAGCTTGTTACAGAGTTCATATCTATATTGATCAAGAGAGTGTCGGAGTACGGTACCTAGCTGACCCATTATCGTGGTGAATATTATTGTTAAATGATAAGTTATTGTAAACATTAACACTGTAATTGAAGTAACATTTCTCAGCTGCAAGAAGATCTCCCGTCATGCAAATATATTTATCCTACAAAACTAAATTCACGATGTATTTTCCTTCACCATACTTCCGCGTATTATTTTCAACTTACACACTTCAAAGCGAGAAACAAGCGTACCAACGACAACAAAGCCTTTATCAATATTTTCACGCTGAATAAGAAGAAAACTGAGAAATAACTACTAGTGTACAACAACACAAAAAAGCAATCCGATGAAACAATCTATAGACAAGAACACGATATGAAATGTGCCATTTTACCTATGGACATTTAAAGAACCGGATTTGTTACAACAGTGAAACAAAATTAATTACCTTTTGTAATTAAAATCAAAGACTAAATGAAACGAGAGACGAGAGAGTAGTACAAAACAAACAAACTATAAATTACCTCAAAGCCTTTCATTTTAGTCAAAACCAACTTTGTAACAAGTTTCTGTAGAATAGTAATTGGCTTAGTTAGATTATATCTAAACAGAACGTTTACAATATTGTTATACGATTGTTGTAACTCATAAAACTTTTAACCATTTCGTTGCCAATGGGTTAATCAATTTAAATAACTTTGCCGAATTACCTTTGGTTTCGTGATTAGGGTGTTGTTGAGGTCGCGAAGAATATTATAACATTTTAATTAAGTGATCCGCAACTATATATATAAATAAAATTGAAGTGTTTGATCCAGACAGGATTAATTTCCAAAATAATGATACCGATTTTAGCGGAACTTTAACAGGTAGATAGTTGATTTAGAGCATCATTATATCCTGTCGTGGGGACTAAATTAATAATGACAAAATTTAACAGAGCTAACCTTAAAACAGTAAGAACAGTTGTAAAGATTTTAATAGAAATGGGCAAATAAGAATTAAAAAAATAAACTATATTCCATAAGAGAGACCATAAGTTTTAAGGTGCATGATTTTTAAGCAAAAATAATGAAATTTTTAGACAAAAACTGTGGTATCGTCAAAGCAAATACTGTTCTTTTAGTTAAGTAATGGACCATCAATACACTTTTATGCGATGATAGCGTAATTGCTGAAGATATTAGTCCCATTTGCCGCTGCACCGGGTAAAGTATCCAACCTCATACAAAGCAATTATTCATCTAAATCTGACTACACTTTGTCAGTTAGTTGTATGTTTGTAAAGTTCCCAGTGACTTGATCTCTAGAGCGGGAGATAGTTTTTGTTAAAGACCTTCCTTTATCGAAAGCTTAGAGTTCATTTTGATTCAAACCACCCTTTCTTGCTTCATACGAAGACGGAAATACGACATTGTACATACTTCATGTAACAATAGATTGAAGTAGTACTGTGTACTATTATAAGTTCATAACCAAGTTTTAACAAGCATTCCATGCATCAGTGGAGCAAAATCGGTTCATGGCAGCAGAAAAATTGCCGACAAAGCTCAAACACTATTTCATTTTGTTCACTACGCTATTAGGCCGAATTTGCTAAGGGTGTAATAGTTTAACGCTTTGAATGTGAAATTTAAAACAGCAATAGTAAGCGTTTAATTAATAATATTTAGATTACAGAAACAGTATAATTTTAAATAATATATTGGTTTTATGTATTAACAAAAACAAAAACTGAATTAGTATTTCGTTCGTAAAATAAAATTATCTGGTTTAGAAAAAAAAACGGACAATGAAAGATGCTATTTTGTTATAGTTTTTGCATGATTCATAACAGATTCTAGCCTATCGGCTGTTATCGGAACTTCTTGTATAAAAGATATTATATTTATATGGTGCTTATTCATTCAATTATTTGTATGTTTGTCCGAGTGAAATTTTGTCATTTACTTTTAACTAACTTTCTAATAATATAGAAAATGGGAATTTGAATATAACCCATGTTTGGGTGACAATTGTAAGGTAATGAAGTAAAAAATAAAACACTAAAATCTATTGCGAAGTTACACACATAACAGTAATTTAAAAGTACTAATTTATAAGTATTTAAAAGTACTTTGAATTTGAAAGCCGTCTTTTGTTTTCGTGGTGTTGTATGTAATCTTTATACAGATTATGTTAATATTGAACTAGTTTCTGCTCACGGTATCGCTCGTGTTAATAACCTATCCTTTGGTAACAGTACTGTTGTTTTAGATGATAGTTACTCTATATTCTGTCTGTACCTTTGATAACGTACATACAAGAGCCCTTGGCAACGTAACATACAAATAAGCTTATATTCTCATTTATAATATTAATTAGGATTAGAATAGAGGTACCTCCGTATAGGGATGTTCCAAGAATAATACTTTGGATAGCTTTGCTGAATTACCTGGTAGAGCTACGCTGAAACGATTACTGGTTTCAGAATAAATGGGTCGGCTCGCCCGGGGTAGTACCACACTCTCACAGTGCACTGTTGCGTTTCGTTTGGTCAGTGAGAGTGCCAGACGCCCACATACATTAAAAGGCCGGCAACGCACTTGCGACTCCCCTGGTGTTGCTAGTGTCTATGGACGGCGGTGATCACTTGCCATCAGGTGACCCACCTGTTCGTTTGCCCCCTATGATATAAAAAAAAAATACCTTTACTAAATGTAAAATTATATTACTAGATGAAGGCAGACGTCTTGTAAGAAAATGAAAGGAATATTTCCCTCTGGCTGAAGTTGATTGAGTATTATAAAAAAATTATAGAGCTCTACTCGCCTCCAAGGACAAAATATTGCTTGGAGTTATTTGACAACACCCCGATATAAGCAATTTCCGGCGGTTTAGCGACGGCCTAGACATTATTTATCTGCGTTTATAACGTCCTCAATGATGTCCAATTTCTCCATTTTTGGCTTCAATATTGCTATTGACCCATATCGAATAGTTTGGATTAAAGGTTGTCCTTTATATCTTTAGATTGAGTTCTTACGATCCCGTTGTTGTTGTTTAGTAAACATGTACCAACATATTTATATGACAAATTATTTCTGGTTAATAGTTTTTCAATATTAGGTATACAATATATTTTAGATTTGTATTTCGTCCTCAAACTCTTGGTTAATTTTTTTTCTCAAATTGCAAATCAGTTGCCAAGTACACTTGAGAATTAGTCTCCTTCAAGGTTAAGCGTTTACCTATAAACTATGAAAAATTAATGTTTTATAGAGAACACTCATCACGGATAAGATGTAAAACAAGTAAGATTATTAATAAATAAAAAAACCTATAGCAAAGACTTTGCAATTTTTTTTATCATGTCGAAAATGTAATAAAAAAAGTGGTAATAAAACCCTCACAGGCGTTATTTTTTTTTTTTTTTTTTTTTTTTTTTTATGTGATAGGGGGCAACCGAACAGGTGGGTCACCTGACGGTAAGTGATCACCGCCGTCCATAGACACTAGCAACACCAGGGGAGTCGCAAGTGCGTTGCCGGCCTTTTAAATAAGTGGGCCTCCGGCGCTCTCACTGACCGAACGAAACGCAACAGTGCAAGCACTGTTACTTCACGTCGGTTTTCTGTGAGAGGGTGGTACTACCCCGGGCGAGCCGACCCATTCATGCTGAAACCAGTAATAGCTTCAGCGTAGCTCTACCACTTATTTATATATTTATATGTTACTAGCAGGACCGGCGGACGTTATCACGGCCTGATAATAAAAAAGTATATACTTATATGCTTAAGGCGGTTTGACTTTTTGACAAATTACATATCTTAACCTTTTTTTTTTTTTTTTTTTTTTTTATATTACAGGGGGCAAACGAACAGGTGGGTCACCTGATGGTAAGTGATCACCGCCGTCCATAGACACTAGCAACACCAGGGGAGTTGCAAGTGCGTTGCCGGCCTTTTAAATATGTGGGCCTCCTTCCAACCTTCCCCTTGAATTACTCTATCTATTGGTGAAGTCCGTATTACAATCCGTTCAGTAGTTTTTGGGTTTATCGCGAACATCCAGACAGGCAGACAGACGCGGCGGACGACTTTGTTTTATAATATGTAATAATATGTCATGTCACTTTGACAATTAAAACTAGATTAACGACATATAAAACCGTGTAGGTTACAAAACATACCAAATAATTATACATATATAACTATACCCGCATTCAGTCATAAACTATTAAAATCCTTATGCGCAGTCGGGTAAAAATATTATGTCGGTCAGATAATTTTTTATATCTGGATTTAACTCAAAAACAGTTTTAACGATTTTTATATATATATTTTTTTTTTATGTAAAACGAGCAGTATATGCCATCTCTCAATTGGTTAAACTATAAGAATTGTCAATAATAATTGTCGAAATTACTAGACGCACACAACACACAATACAATACACAAATACAATGCACACAATAGCGTTATTATAATTTTATTCTATTGGTGCTTATGCACATGAAAATAATATTCCCCGTTCCGGATATAAGCGGGAACAGATAATCCGGATATGACGTATCCAACTGAACTGTGGCTTAAATATGGTCTATTGTTATACGATACGTATTCCCATTTCCATAGGTCATGAATAAAAATTCATAGTTAACGGAGTTCTATTTCAGCACATATTATGATTTACTTTTTATCGTGCCTTCGACCGTATGTTCTCTCTATATTTAGAACGACAAATTGACAAAAGACTATAAATAAATAATTTGTTTCAAGATATTCTTTTTTCTTTTGTTTAAACGTGCAAATGTCTAAAATTTTCAGTCTAATTTGAAATATATATAGGTAGACAAACAAGTATAATAATGCAGAATGATCAGGTGGCATAGCACGGAAATCTCGTGGCAACGAAAGTAATAACCCGGTTAAAGCTGGCTACGGATTACTTCCCATAATGTTTTTTTATTGGCTGGAATATCAAACAGATATATAGCTATCCTTATGTTAAGTGATTACTGGAATCTATAGCTTTAAACAACTAACATTAAAAGAATTATTCTCCTGGACATAACCATAATAGATTGTTATTCTAGAGAATTGTGATAGATTGCCTAGTGAGGTAATACTTGTTGTTGAAAACATCCTTGGGATTAGAAGACAACAGAGGTGCGGTGTTAATATCACAGTCGAACCTTGCATAGGTTCTACAATTATCATTTTCTTCCCTTATCTCACCTTAGTACGGTTGGCACAATATGTTTTTCTCTTCCCCTCTCCTTTGTCAGATGTCAACTCAATATTCACACCTTTCATTTCCGTGTCATTTTACACACATTCCATCTATACATTCTTCGAGTATCCTCTACTTCTATAACCGTCCACCGTCACACTTGAAACTTTTCTAGTTACATGACTTCGACGTTTTCTAAGTAGGTGGTAGAGCTACGCTGAAGCTATTACTGGTTTCAGCATGAATGGGTCGGCTCGCCCGGAGTAGTACCACCCTCTCACAGAAACTGACGTGAACAAACAGTGTGGCACTGTTGCGATTCGTTTGGCCAGTGAGAGCGCCGGAGGCCCATATATTTAAAAGGCCGGCAACGCACTTGCAACTCCCCTGGTGTTGCTAGTGTCTACGGACTGGTGGTGATCACTTACCATAAGGTGACCCACCTGTTCGTTTGCCGCCTATAATATATACAACAAAAAAAAAAGACTTCGACATCTAATCATGACACATCCATACCACTGCTAAACGATTACTCCTCAATTTATCTGTCACTGGTGCTATTTTCAAACTTCCTCTAGTATACTCATTCCTATTGTTATCCATTTCGGCTACACCCCAGTTTCCATCTTAACATTCGTCTTTCTACCATATGTTATCTTCTTTCATCCATCTCTTTCGTAGTCCAGCAGTCAGATCCATATAGCACTACAGGTCTTATAATACTTTTATATACATTTCTCTTGTATTTCAAGGGTATCCGTCGATCACAGGCGTCCTAAAATACCTTTCGCTATTTCATATATCCGGCATTTATCCTAATCCTCAAGTCCTTGCCTATGTCACCGTTATATTGGATCAATGAACCGAGGTATCGAAATTTGGACCAGGCTGGTAAGGATACACTATTTAAGGCTATATGAAGCAAAGTATCAAGGCTCAGGAGCATAGGTTCTACAAATACCAAAAAAGTTTTATAATATTTTGTTCTCATTATAAGATAATTTCTTAAAACACCATAACTTATTACTTCAAACTCGTGGCTAAACTAATATTGTAACTTACTTTTTACAGTTATAATATACTTTTGGCGTAAATATTTCTGTTATATAAAAGTGTTGGCCGCGTTCATCGCAAACATCGGGGGACGTACACGACGCCAAATTGCCTAATTACTGAGACGGCAGGTTTTTTGCCAACTTAATGCAGCTTTTGTAGTTTTTTTTTTAATTCTAACTTAATAACATAGTGTTTTTTTATAAACAGTTTTCTGGGAATACAATCACGATGTTTCTTATACTTTCTATTTTATTCTATTCTCCTACTTCCTCTGGACAACATTCGAGGCGATCTATTTTTAGAACCCCATTGTAATCCGTCCCTAAGCCGATGTGCAATTCTTTATTTACTTATATCGAATTTGCATACAATAACAACATTGTAATTTAGCGCGTGTTACTGCTACCATAAATATCATAATCGTGTGAACTCGAATTATTAAATGTATTCCTACATTACATGCTATTTCAATATTGTATTAATAAAGGGAAATAGGATTTTCTTTTATACACATCACTGAATACTGAATAAATTCATACGCGTGACTTTTTTGATATTGCATTAAAATATTGTTAGGTAATATAAATGTATTTTCAAGTATTTGAATATGTCTGCGCCGCTTTATCATGGACGCTGTAGTAACTGACCAATCCGCGCCCTGGAATCCTACGTGGCGCGGGTCAGCCAGTGAGGGCGCGGATTGGTCGGGCGTGATTGGTCGTGGGTGTAAGCAGCGCGGCGCCGACGACGACGGCATCATCATTATACATACGACCGGTACACTGAGAAGACGCAACCAGTTACAATAAAAAATGTTTTATAAAATAAATACTACTCAAACCAAATAAAGTTATGTTTATAACGAACAGAATATAACAAAATAGTAAATTTCCAATTTTTACACGGATAGTACATGAAAACTACTGTGCTTATTTTGTATTCATATTGTATTTGTTTTCAGATTCATATAAGATAAACCCCGATATATTTCTAAGGTATAAATCATTACATTTTTCTATAGATGTTAAGCAGTAATGATAACATTTTAGCGAAAAACGCAAATATGAATTTGTTTGTTAAGTTTTTAACCCTTATTTACTCGTCCGATTATCATGAAATTTTGTGTAAATGATAGCAGGATTACAATAAATACATAGGGTACCTTTCGCCGACAAAAAAGTTGTGTGGAATACGAACGAGGCTGCGAGCAAAATCTGGTAATCCATAAAGATAACCCACGCTTAATCCACATCAAAGACGAAAGACACGTGCAATATCAAACTTATTTTGCATGCGAACGAAGTCGAAGGAACTAGCTAGTTTGAAAATAAGGACGTTGATAAGGACAACGAGTTTAATTACGTTTATCTAGTTTGTCTAAGTGAAACCTTAGAACATTTTTAGAAATAAGATCAAGTGGAGAAATTTCTAGATAAATATTTTAACATAGCCGCAGTCCCGGAGCAATTTTCTTGTAGCTGCGAACTTTAATAAAGAAATTGCTCTCGAGTGACTTTACGGTGTGCATCCAATTAAGGATAGTCGGAGAACAACTGCAGAATGTCAAGACAGCAGAGACCTTACAACACAAAATTTCTCAATTTGCTTTATATCAATTCCACGATGTATTATTAGTAAGTACATTTTCAAAAATGTTATTTATCAAATTAAGAAATCTGAATAAACACAATAAAGAACTCCTTCTATATTACATTTAAATAGATTTTGGTTTCTCAAATATTGGAATCGGATTCCAATAAAATATGATGACTACCACAAGATATATTATTTCGTTCCTTTTTTTTTCTGTCGGTTCTATGAGAACTCTCTGTTTATATAACACTAGTAATTTCCCGTGGTTTCACACATGATTTCTGTGCAGTAATTACTTTCGACTCTTTATTTTATATCTGTATATAGATGAAAGGACAGACTGAATGTCGGAAAAATTACTGATTCTCGTACAAATTTTTCATCCCATTTTCACCAACTAAAGAGATGAATTTTTAAAAATCCTGCCGTAGTATTGTTCACCTCCAAGGAACACGCGTGCAGATTTTCACGGCCCTAGCCAGTAGTTTGTGTTGTACATTGAAATATTAGTCAGCTATTCTTTATATATATGCAAGTAGAGGCTGAGCATAGATCTTATCTAAGCGTTTCAATTGAATTTTCTGCATGTTTGTGTTGATCCTTAATCTAAAATTCTGATGCGGCTTATCTTAACAATATCTCTGACCAGAGTTCTAAACCTTTCTATTTTAACAATAATACATAATATAAACACTTGTCCAAAAAATAAATCAGTAATTTGACGCGTATTCTACAATATGAACTCACCAAGATTATAAAATGACCTTCCAAAAGGGCCTTCGTAAACAGTTACGAGCCAAATTGGCTTCCGATATCTTCAAAAGTGTTTCCAGAATAAGATGTCAAGAGGCATCATGTTCAATAGAACTTAAGACACCTTTCGGCGATAAGAGTCCATCTTTTTCGTCCTTAGGGACACTATCTTGAGTAATATGAAGGTCTTAATAGACTTTGTTTCAATTGTTATATCTTATCTTCATTTAATTTATCTTCTTAGATAATCTTCTTACTGACTTATTGACTGGCATCTCAATATTCGTACGTTGTAAATACATATTGTTTCTGATAAAATTCATGCATCTGTTCTGTGGTCTTCCATCATTTCTATAGACGTCTACCTTCATGTTCCTTTAGTTAGTTATATAAGTTTTTCTTCCTCTTCATAACACGCCCTCAATTTCATAATAATATATATATCTGTACATTTAAGTTTTTTCTTTCACATATGTTTCGTATAAATACCTACCTGTCTAATTTAAAAATGTCTTAACCGATTTTTATAAAATATTGTACACAGGAAGCTTACATCGTTCCTCAAGTACAATGTAAATGTTGTAAATAAGGTTTTGAGAAACTATACAAACAATGTTATTATACCTATACAGTCGGTCTGTATACATATACAGTCAGACTTACAAAGATATCGTGTGCAATGTTACCGACTCTACCAAGTTTTCGGTAGATCTACCAACTTTTAATATCTAACTCTTATCTACTAACTTGCAAAAAAAAATATATACCAACTTTCCAAATCTTAGAAAAAATTGTGATGTGAAAGTGGTATTAATGCCTTCAATTGTTTTCACGTTCAAGTAGGTATATTTATACGAATAAAGGAATGAAATATTTAAAATTAAAAACTATTAAATCAGGATATACTACATTTATCAAGATTCGTTTTACAATTTTTACTTTTTTTTTCGGATTTTATTTTGGGAATTGATTATCAATGATTCTGCTTTCACATGGGGATATCTTATAAAAAGAAATGAAATATTTGTTACCCAATAAAAACATTAATGATGTAAATCATATTATTATGTGAACGATAGTGATGTCTGGAATTGACTCGTCTCTGTGCATCCACTAAAATCGATTGTAATGTATAATTAATTTTAATTATATAAGTATATGTTAAAAAGATAAACCCGATCGAGTTTCTTGCCGGTTCTTCTCGATGACTGGAACGTATTCCGAACCGGTGGTAGTTTTGACGTTCATAAGCGCCTTCTTAGGGCCTAAATTGTATAAAGTATTTTTGATTTGATTTGATTGTGAGGTCTCTAGAAAACTCAGAAAAAATATAGCTACCACTTATATTTTTTCAAAGTTCATATCAACCTCAGAGGCAAATTTCGAGTTGGTAACACTGGCCGTGTGATATAACCTTTAACAAATTTAATACGTGTCATATAATTCATTATTCAATTATTCACAAATTCGTTTTTCATTCATTGTAAATTATATTCAACTCGTTGCCCGCCGTGGTTTCACACGGGTGAATTAAGAAAAAAATGGCCCAAATGTAAACTTCCAAGTACGACCATATAGTTAAACAAAACATCTATCGAAGAATTTAACTCCTGAATTGTCCCAAACCATAACAGTTTTCGTTCATACACACCTTGTCCTGACAATTATAAACAAGCCAAAAGAATTCACTAAATATATGCAGCCGTTCTGAAATAATGCGCTTACATACATACATTTGGCCACTGTTTTTGTTTTGGGTTAAAAAGAGCCAATGGTAATTGAGTACGGGTCAATAGTACAAATACAAAGTCAATAGAATGGTTAACGACATCGATATTTATAATAATTAATTAATTATCAATTAGTAATGTGTATCATACCTGAATATCTATCTCTATCTATTGGCTATAATATTCTACAGGCTATATATTTGTTTATTATTAATAGTCGTTAGTATGACATTTTTAGATTGTTTTCAATTATTATATATGTGTTTATTATATATTATGTAAGCTATTTAGTCATGTAATGATACTCAAAAAAAAAATAATGGAAGATGTCAATAAATTTAATTGTATTTTTGTACTTAGTGTTGCTATTTAACACCTCAAAGGAGACACTTCAAAATTTAATTACTGAAATATGAACTTAACCCTCCAAAATATTATTATGGATAAAACTTAGCAGATCGGTTATAAAAAAGAAATGCCGAATAGATGCAAGCAGTTTTGAAGTGCTTCACTTATTCTATACATTCTACAATTGATTTTTATATATATAGACAGATAGATGATGCAATTTGCTAATTATCAATATATCTAGCTTAATCTCGCACGGTACTTATCAAGACAAAAAGGCGAGAATATCTTCGTTATCCTCAATAAGTTTGATTAGACCATTTTTCTATACGGATTCGCATCTGGTTTTTGCCAGAAATACGACAAGGAACATTCAAGAAACAAAAAGGACAATCAGTGTAATTAATGAGCGGTGAACACACGAAATAAAGCGAATGGGCGCGAGGATGGATGACGTCACGGACCGTTCCCACGGTACGCTTTTAATTAACCGTATTAAATTCGAGAGTTTCTGTAAGAAAATTTGTTTGCCTTTCATCTTTTATATTTAGTCTGTGGTTTCCATTTAAGATTCGTGCATTAGTAATCCGCATGTATAATTTGTCAAAGCAAATTGATCACTCTGTATAAAACTTTGTTTACAATAATTCTTCTGTAGTTTATATTTTGTTCTATTTCTTAAATTGACAGAACTTTTCAAAGTATTCAGCAACGTATTATGTATTCGTTATGTGGCTGTGCACCTGTTTATTACGCAATCACTAATTTCTCCGCGTAAAGTTGTTTTACCCATAATTAATAATTCGTAAATTAATTGTAGATTATTGTTATATGATATTTAAGTTTAAAATATCCATGAAGAATTTTATGAAAATCGATTGAGAAGAAATAAAAAAAAAAATATTTATTGTCATTTTTACGATTTCGCAAACAAAATGTCATTAAAATTGGTTTAGACGCTTTTAAGTTAATTCCAGAAAAGTACATAGATACATTTATTTTAATTTTATTCTCATGGTCAGTATACACTATATACAGGTCTAATTCATTTGGAACAAATGTATAAATAAACATAATCTTTATTTATAGACTAGCAGCCGCCCGCGACTTTGTCTGCGTTTGTAACTTTATAAAGGTCTTTATAAGATACTTATATAATTTGGAAAAAACTATGAAACTTATTTTTATTATTTTATAACTTGATTGTTAAATACCAATTTTCATAGATGTGAGTTAAAAAATGACGGATTTTTATAAAAAATGTCATCCCCTGTTATCACAACCGTAAGGGTTGAATTTTCAAAGATCATTGAAATAATGTAGATAAATACGAAAAACTTTTATACCTGCTAAAATTTGCACGCCCCTTTTACTCCCTTAGGGATTCAATTCACAATAAGAGATATCAGCAATAATCATAATTAGAAACTTATAACCTAAATACAACATTTTATTGAAATAACTTTGAATATCAAAGAATTTTCATACTAACTTTACACCCTCCTTTTACCCCCCCTTAAGCGATGATTTTCAAAAATTCTTTCTTAGTGCTCCCCTACATTATAAAAGGAATCCCTGTGCAAAATTTCAAGTTTCTACTCCTTTTAGTTTAGGCCCTGCGTTGATATGTCACTCATTAAGTCAGTCAGCTTCTCCTTCACTACATAGTATAAAACAAAGTCGCTCTCTCTGTCCCTATATCCCTATGTATGCTTAAATCTTTAAAACTACGTAACGGATTTTGATGCGGTTTTTTTTTAATAGATAGAGTAATTACAGAGGAAGGTTTATATGTATAATAACATAAATTAAATAGTGGAGAAATACTGTTAGTTTTTGAGGTTACTCCAAATTTAACGCTTGCGGGCTACGGGCAGTAATGAATAAATCAAAACTACTGGATCGATTTTAATCATTTTTTCAGTGAATGACATAGGCTATATATTTTATACCCGTGCTAAGCCGAAGCGGGCTGCTAGTTTATATATATATAGATAGATAGTAGACCGGTAATAAAAATATAAATAAGCAATTATGTAACCCGAAACTGTGACAAATAGTAAGTAATCAGCAATAAGGTTTATTACTTTTCGTCCACAGTTATGGGCAATAAAACTGAGCGAGAACGATTGTATTTGATAGGTTCCTCATTGGGACTAATTTATTTTATTGTCCACTAACGTGATATTTACCGTGAGTTCGTGACAATCGGCACTGGTTATCTTTTAACTATCGACAAACGATTGGGCGTAAAATAGCCCGGTGTCATTAAATCGATGTAGATAGTAATCGATGTTTATCGAGGTTTGTCGTTATTTGATATTTTCCTTTTTTTATACTTTATAGTTAAACGTTTTGATCACAATCTCATCTGATATTAAATGATGATGTGGTCTTAGATGGTAACTCACGCTTTACCTAGAGGGTGACCGGTTCTCAAGTGCAGCTGCCGGAACACACCGACAGGTGTTTGGCGACAGATTTTCAACTTAATGGTGGTAGCTAGCCAGACGGACTTAGAAAAAGCCCTACCACCATGCTATGGTTTCGTCACGATGTTTTTCTTCACCGAAAGCTCCGACTCAGTTGCTTGGATTCGAACCTACGTCCTTCGACGCTGTGTCCGAACACACTACCAACTGAGCCATCATCGCTTCATCCTTCTCTATAATAAAACTTCGGTTCAATAATAATAATAAAGGTATAAATATCACATTGTCCTTTTAGCGTAATGGCCCATTCGAATTGAAATGAAACCTGTTTGGTGTCAGATTTCAAAGTAAAAATTTCTTTCATATGAATATTGTCGCATTCAAAATTTAAAAACATGACATCTCATTTGATTTTCAAATGTTTCTATATTCAGTGTTTAAAAGTGAAAGCGGTTACAACGAAAATTAGAGCAATTTTCGAATATAATTTTCAATGTGGGCCAATGCACTTGAAACTACTTGTAATGTTAGTGTTGTATATGGAGAGGATGACGAGCGCACCGTGCGTTTTTTTTATTTAATTGCATTCGTAATGGAGACTTCGACTTGAAGAATGTACCACAAAGCATGCTTTGATGTTAGATATATAATATTGACCATTTGCAGCAAATTGATAAAGTTTAAACAGAGACCAGTGCACTTAGAAGCTTACCTTATATTGTTGAATCGATCCAAAAAGAAGGGATTACGGACCGCATTACAATGTGTGACGAAAAGTGGATTTTTTATGATAATCGCAAGTATAAATTGCAATGGCTTACCCAAGGCTTGCACAACAATGCCTAAAACCTAACTTACACATAGAAAGGTGATGGTAACTGTTTGGTGGTTACTACAGCTTTCGAAGATCCGGTCAAGCTATGTAGATGCGGATAGTGACCTTGCTTTGCAATATTTATTGATGATGTAGGTCAATCTTATATTATTTTGACTTGGGGTTACATGCATATAAATATCTCAGATGATTAGATATCCAGATATTGGCAATAGCAGTAGTTCTGAATTTTTTATTACAATTAATGTTTTGGCGCATGGTCTTATCAATCCCCCTTGCAACAATGTTGAAACATCATTTTCATTAATTAAATTGTAATATATTGTATATCAGTAATATTTTATTTGCAATTTAGCTTCATCTGTAATTTAGCTTGATGTGTTCCTCAAGAAATCGGCAGGGAGAAAATTTCATCACCCGAATGCTCCCAGCACGGTGTTACGTGTAATCCTGATTTAACTAAATTTGACGCCAATTTCTTGGGTACACAAAGCATTGGGATAAATTGGACCCTATACGCTCAGTTTACGGGTCAAAATTCTTTGGGGTGAACGGCAAATTTTACTGTAAACATATTGTGTTCGCGTATCGCGGGGTAGGTTATTTGGGTATCAGGCAAATTGCTGTTGACAATGTAATTTGCTTTACATTTGCTAGATCTAAACTGAGGTGGCGTATTACACTGTGAAATATTAACAACGAATAAAGGATGCTGTCGGTTTATAAGGCTGAGTAATGAACAAAAGGGAAAATTGACTTGATTTTCAATTCCAGAGAAACAGGTGCTGTTGAATCACTTTTGCATTATATCGTGTTATTGAATGGTCAAGTGTTAGTATAATGTATTCATCAAGCGTAATTTGTTTGCATAAGTAACTGAAGCAGTTATTCTCGTACACGAAAACTAGCTTAAATGGTGATTTTAGAATAGCTTCATTTTTAAAATTCCGAGTAAATGTCAAAACTGCTGTCTAAGCTGCAATTCATTGTTTAAAAAGCACGACTATTATGTAGGACCAAGCACCTGAGTCATGCGACGTAGTACCTTGCTGATATAAATATTCACAGTTCGACTCTTCAGGGTAATGCTCGTATCCCGTTAGGTGAGCGAACGGCTCTTGGCTCTGGTGCGTCACCACACAGTTTGTTGTCACTATTAATATGTTCTTGTTTTGCATATTTTCTGATCTATAATTTTTCTGGTAATCAGTTCGTTTTCAAAGTTATAACACGATGTTAGATATCTTATATAATATTCCATAATAAATGGGCCGAAAACATAAAACAAAATTAAATCTGCATGGAAATTCCAGACATTTGCGCATTTAAACGTATTAAAAAATGGTACCGTAAGCTTAATAGTATTAATATTGAACATAGCTTAGTGCAGTGAGGATTAAACATAATCTATATGCATATAAAAGTCAAAGCCAATTGATTTGCAAGTGTCAATAAAATAGGTCGTTCAAAAGCAGCCGAATATCGTCGAATCGATACTCTATTTTTCGACCCACTTTCAATGTCTGTCGTCTGTTGACATTTCACGCTGTGGCGACCGAATCATTCGATTATATTCTAAATATTCAAGGTTCTGATACCAATTCACTTCGTACAAAAGGACACTACTACCTTTTATTAACTTTAGTGAAGATTCGATTTCATTTTCACCAAAATAAATGTTGCCGTTAAATTATTTTTGGCTTTACTCATCGGATATTAACAAATGTTAGGGATTCTACTATCAGTTTGGGAAATTGGAATACTGAGTAAAAACTAATCACTATTTTCGGCTTATTGTCAAATTGTTTTTAATAGATACATCATCGCCTTTTAACCTAAACTGATTGTATCTAATTATTTCCAACCGCTCTTCATCATATACCATTCCATTTGGTTTAGAGGCATTCTGTGCTACGCATGCCAAGACCTTTTAATTAGAAACAAAGCAATTGGTCAATATAACTATCGTAATGTAGTAGCCATAAGCTAAAATTTTCATCTCTTATCAGTGCACTAACTAGTTGCATGGTTTTGTTATCACTTATACAAATGTAATAGATTCATTCCTTTTGTAAACTTACTTATGAAGTATAACAGTCTTATCATATATTCAAATATAATATAACATATTATTTTTGAAGTTATACTTCTTTTGGCGCGTTAGGGAAAAATGATGAGAGTAAATTTTTTGGATGCTCGTGTACACCGTCTTGAAAAACCGATACCCTGAAGTTAGCTGCAGTCAACATATTAGTTTTTTCACAACAGATGTCGCTAAATTTATTCAAAAACAATTACCAACAAAGTAAAAGTAAGGACATCTACGTATTGCGTGAGAACTGACAACTGTATTCACGATATTTATTTATTTCTATTTTTAATGTCGTTTTTTTACAACAGATGTCGCTAAATTTATTCAAAAAAAAGTTACCATCAAAGTAAAAGTAAAGACAACTACTTATGTTTGCGTGAGAACTGACAACTGTATTCACGGCATTTATTTTTTCTATTGTTAATGTCGCTTATTCTACAAACGTAGAATAAGGCGAAAGATAAAATATTTGAAAAGATTTTTATCTTGTTACGCCAAAAAAGTGTAATTTCTAACGCACGTGTACATAATACAGTATACATTATCTTTTTTTTTATATTATAATGTTTTCTTTTTGAAGACATTCGCTTTGGTCTTTGAAAAAACATAATCACAAGTTCGAAATCCACATACGAATCTGCCCAAAAGAAAGAACCAAAAATTATTCTTTTATTTCTATTATATATACCACGAGACTTTCTATTTCTACAATTACCTATATCAATTATGATTATTTTCAACAGTTACAATAATAGCGATTATAGTTGAGAAACATCTAGATTGTGCTTTTATAACATGAGATTAAAGTGACATTCTAGAACTTTACGATCATCATTTGATAATTTGAAACCAAACAAGTTGGGTTACTTTGATTGCTATGCGAGAACAAAAGGGTAATAATCTATTAAGGGATAGATTAAATATTGAATATTCATGGAAACTACCGCAGATTGTCGCCTGTGAGTGTGAATCGTTAAATTTAAGCACAGTTTAGTTTGTTAATAACTACGAGATCTTGAGATTAGAAACTTATCGTATTATCGTCACTAATTTACGCTTTTATAAGATATTTGATTGACGAAAGTAACAATTAATTATGTTTATTGTTATATACTATTTTCCACCATTACAGAAACCATACCTGTTTAAATTTGAATTTTGACAACTAGCTGCGAGTTTCAAATTTCTTCTTCTTCTTTATTTTTTTGGCTCCGTCGCGGTTTGTGCACTAGCCAGCGTCAAGTAACAAGATTTTGCTAAGTAAGTGTCTTGCGATAATTATAATGTTCTAACAAGATGGTGGTTTCCTTGTTAGAACTTTCCATGGAGTTTTGGTGGCATCTCAGAATGCATGCTCCGTGGTATTATTTCCCATCCACTTCACTTGTGCATAATAACCGAACTATATTACGTAAAAACGACCAATATTACAAAATATAGAGTCCAATAACACAAGATTATGAATAAAATATAAAAACCACTACATGACAGACTAAGATCCCGCCATAAACTCGAGTTTCAAATTTATAAAAGTTTTTTTACGATCTCAAGGCTGAGTTGCACAGGAAAAGGTTAACGTCAAACGTTCGGTTAAAGTTATTGTTAGGCGATAAATAGGTTGCACCAGTTAACAATGGTTAAAATGACGTCATAATTTAATGTTAACAATTACCGGTCGATGTTGGCCGGTTAACGTTATTGTTATTGTCAACTTTTGAACTTCTTGTCAGTTTAGTAGTAATAGTTTAAAATATTATGTAGTTACTGGAAGAAATCCCGTGGGGAACTCAAAATAGTTCTTTCGATGAACAGAAATAATACATATGAAGTTATTTGCGTCTTAGAAAGAGGAAAATTTATCTTCCTAAAGTTAATCTGTACGTTAAATAGGGCAAAGAAATATTATTGAACAGATTCCGGGTGTATAAACAATTTGCAGGTGCGCTAACTTTTCACTTAAAGCATTTGTTGAGGTCGCTAATTGTGAAGTAAGTACTGTTCTGTTTACACGTTATTAAAATTGAATGTGGATCATCGAATAAAATAATATATAATAAACATGTAATAAAAATATATATTGCTTACATGTAATAAAAATATATATGTATTGCTTTTCTCCGAATTAAATACAATATAAATAAATATATCAATATTTAAATATCTAATATACAACTTTACAGAAAGAGATAGGTAGTAAAAAACAAAGGATAGTAATTATAACACATTGATTTTTTGCGGGCTATGACCATCTGGTGAGGCATACAACACAGACTTGCCAAGTAAAAACTTGTTATCCCCTTCGCTTTTAGGGACTAACTGCTTCATTTACGTTGTAACCCTAATAACGTAAACTATTACAAAACGTTTCATGGTGCAACTGGTTCTGGTAAATGTAACTGTTAGCGGCTCCTGTCATTGTTATTGTTAACTCTAACTATTACAATAACCGACGTTTTGGTGTAACTCAGCCTTAGTAATTCTAGTTTAAAATTATATAGCCTAGAATCCTTCTCAATAAATAGACTATCTATTCTTCAAATTAAATAGATATTTCCTAAGGTAAACGGTTCCAAATAGCATGAGCATTTGTATTTTTAATTTTTTTTTTATATTATAGGGGGCAAACGAACAGGTGGGTCACCTGATGGTAAGTGATCACCGCCGTCCACGGACACTAGCAATACCAGGGGAGTCGCAAGTGTGTTGCCGGCCTTTTAATATATGTGGGCCTCCGGCGCTCTCACTGACCGAACGAAACGCAACAGTGCAAGCACTGTTACTTCACGTCGGCTTTCTGTGAGAGGGTGGTACTACCCCGGGCGAGCCGACCCATTCATTCTGAAACCAGTAATAGTTTCAGCGTAGCTCTACCACCTACAAGGGCAGAAGTTTCCTTTAAGCCTGTTAGTTTTTTGTAGTTTGTCTATAGTCAATTCTATTAGTTTTACGCGCGTCAAACAAAACGTCTCCATGATGGATTAATGACCACACTTGTCGGTTGAGTTATAAAAATAATGCTAGGTGGTAGGGCTCCTTCTAGTGTCGCGGGGTTAGCTAGCTTTAAGTTGAAAGTGTGTCGTCAAGCACCTATAGGTATCTTCCGGTGGCTGCACTTGAGAGGCAGCCCCTCTAGGTTTAACGCATTTACCATCTTAGACCACAGCATCATTTACCATCAGCTGAGATTATGTTCAAACGCTACTAACTATAATGTACAAAAAGAGTAGTTTATGGCATTTTAAAAGAGCACTATAAAAAATAGTTGTATAACGCAGTTTTTGTTGCTAGTGTTAAATTACAACCTCGCGTTTCGTTAAAAGATGTTGAATTTAAAGAAACATGTGCTTTAGAATAGTAATCAGTAATAGAAGGGGATATATCTTTAATATCTATAAATCGCGATATACAATATTAGGCTATTCAAAAGAAAATTGAACAGGTTTTTGAATGGTCGACAAGAAGCATCACACGAGGTTTACTTCTGGGGTTGCAAGCTCTATAAACTTCGTTGATTGCTCACCATTAGCAATAGTATATAAAAAAATGTGTGTGTACTTATATACACGCGTTAGAAGTTATACTTCTTTGGGGTAACAAGATAAAATTCTTTTCAAAAATTTTATCTTACGCCTTATTCTACGTTTGTAGAAAAAACGATACTAACAATAGAAAAAATAAATATCATGAATACAGTTGTCAGTTCTCACGCAAACATAAGTAGATGTCCTTACTTTTACTTTGTTGGTAACTTTTTTGAATAAATTAAGCGACATCTGTTGTGAAAAAACGACACTAACAATAGAAATAAATAAATATCGTGAATACAGTTGTCAGTTCTCACGCACTGCGTAGACGTCCTTACTTTTACTTGGATGGTAATTGATTTTGAATAAATTTAGCGACATCTGTTGTGAAAAACCTAAAATGTTGACTATAGCTAACTTCAGGGTATCGGTTTTTCATGACGGTGTGCACGCGCAGCGTAAACATTTACTCTCATAATTTGTCCCTAACACGCCAAAAGAAGTATAACTTCAAAAACCTAATATTTCTCGCTGGTTATTAAGTTAATAAAATTCCACCAGACAAACTTATTCCAAAGATTTATAAGTAACCAGTGACACAGAAAATATTATGTGAAATAAGTAAAAGTTGTAAATAAGATTGATATACAAAAATCAAGTTACGTAAATCTCGAACACACAAAGGAAAGTTCCGAATAACTTCTATGGTACATGGTATTGAATATTTTGAAGATAAAGCAATGTTTAGGTATATAGAAACACATCGTATTATGTAAATGGGTTGAAGAGCAAAGTCAAACAAATTAAGTTAACACTCGAACGGATACGGTAAATTAGAACGAGGCCACGTTAAACTCCTTCTTCACTCGTAAATCAATAGATATTTTATGCAATTTCCTGAAAATAATCGTTTCGCGTCCGTCCGATGAAAAGTGATTTGTGGGCCATTATAATCAATGATTCGTTTTTGAAGTTGTTAGGCGTATGTATGCGTTATTATGACAGGGGAACTCGTTGAATTTTTTTTTGTTATACATTCTTTTTCCTGCTAATACTATTTTTTTAATTTTTTTTTTTTTTTTTTTTATATTATAGGGGGCAAACGAACAGGTGGGTCACCTGATGGTAAGTGATTACCGCCGTCGATAGACACTAACAACACCAGGAGAGTTGCAAGTGCGTTGCCGGCCTTTTAATATATGTGGGCCTATATATATGTTACCTAATTAGATACGCCAGTGCCATAATAACAGTTACACGTAATGCTTACGCCTAAATGACATATTAGCCTCAATAGTAACGTATTTGGATAACTCGATAATCGACTTAGAATAAAGATTCTACAACAGCCATAAGCTTTTGGTAAATGAAAACATCGTGATAAAACTAGAGCTGGGTGATAATGCATTTTTTTTTATTTCTGCATGGGTAACTTCTACTAAGCTAGTGCCTAAAGTTGGAAATCTGTTCCCAAGTAGTTATAGATGTGTTCCAGCAGTTGCACTTATACACCACCTAGTCATATAACGTCAGCTGAGATTGCGGTCGGATGAAAATATATACAAAATTAAGTATCGATTAGGTGACTAATGGTGAAGACAAAAATGATTAGGTAAGGAAAATGCTTGACGTTTGTAAAATTTTTGGCAAAAAAATTGACTAAAAATCTTCTCAATGTCAATACACTATAGGCTATAATATTTAGTATTGGTTAGATTTGTATCTTCTTCGATATCATAACCCTGTAATTATGGGTATATGGACCTGTCAATTATATTATAAATATTTAAAGCATGTTATCTAATATGTCAGTGTACCTATTCATACTAAGTGATCAGGTGGTCATATTATGGCTCTAATGTGTATACTATTGACCTAGTGTTTAAACTGTCGATGGGATATTCGAGGATATTTCTTAACTGTATTCAAAGTATCATAGTATATCTAAATCCACTGTTTCAGGTGTTTACTGTATACAAAATGCTAGTCCGACCCCATATGGAGTACTGTTGCCATCTCTTAGCGGGAGCACCTGGATACCAACTTGGGCTATTGGACTCGGCTCAACTATAAGAGTTATTGACGATCCCAAACTGACAAACGGTATCGAATTATAAAGATTAAGAGAGACATCACTACTGTCCATTGTGCTGTTTGTTCTACCGTTTGTGAATGGGTTGTGTTCCGAGGAATTGTCTAATATTACGGCGGTGTTCATTTTCCACAATCGGCATCGCTCGTCATTGACAGGAAATCCACACTCATACCTTGAACCGAAATGGTTACTCCGTCCAGTTCAAGAGGAGTTTTCTCGCACGAACACCACGATTGTGGTATGAGCTTCCTGCAGAGGCTTTTCAAGGGACTGCATTATAGGGTTCTTCAAGGTGGAAGTAAACAGACTATTAAGGGTCGATAACACACGTTTGTGACACGTCCGGTGTTGCAAGCGTCCCAAGCTATGGTGACCGATTTAACCTCAGACGGTCCGCATGCTTAGTTGTCAACATCGTGGTATAAAGAAAAAGTGTTTTTTTTTTTTTATAATTAGTGGCTTTAAGATTAACGTTACGGATGGCTGCATAAGACATAAGTACCTTCAACACTATTTCGTTGTTCCTGAACCCTGTATATTGTATTTTTTAATCATTCATAGGGATGGGGATTACTCGCTCTTGAATGTAGCTGCCGGAACACAACTATAAGTTTTTTACCGGCATATTTTCAAGTTGAGAGTGGTAACTAGCCAAGAAGGGTTAGGAAAAGCCTTACCACCATACAAAGATATGCGTACATATCTATTTGAATATTTTTTCTATAATCACACTTAAATGGGTGGACGAATTCTGATGTAATTTGGCAAATATGAAGTTTACCATAAGAAACTTCTGTAATATTTACTATATAATTTACACCCTCACAAGCGAACTGGTAACAGTTGTGTTTAATATATAAAACAAGTTCTCAGCAGTCATAAAATATTTACGATTCAATACTGCGTAATGAACATATTCTGTTCTTTGAAATTATTTCATAACAAAAGCTCGCTTGGCTCATTCACTACGAAGAGAAAGTGACTTATTTCATACTGAGCCTATGAAAGCCACTATCCTTTGTAGCTAACAATACATTCCAAGAGTGTGACTCAATAAAGAAGTTCTTTCAAGTGTCGTTTATTGCTGTTACAAAGAAGATTGTGTGAAACGAATTTCAATTGTATAGGTTACAGTTTTAGGTTCAAAGTTTTATGAACAGCAGAATAGGACGTGTTGCTTAAAGAGACGAAACATATTTTCTGTTATTAAGCTATGGGGAAATGAATTTATTTAATATCGAAAAAATGTGAATTCGTATTACAAATATGGTCATGCTACATACCGTGTGAATACTAAATTGCCTACTTATATATAACTAGCGGCCCGCTCCGGTTTCGCACGGGTATAAGATATATAGCCTATGTCATTCACTGAAAAAATGGTTAAAATCGATCCAGTAGTTTTGATTTATACATTACTGCCCGTGGCCCGCACGCGTTAAATTGGGAGTGGCCTCAAAAATAACAGTATTTCCCCACTATTTAATTTATGTTATTATATATATAAACCTTCCTCTTCAATCACCCTATCTACCTATCTATTTAAAAAAAACCACATCAAAATCCGTTGCGTAGTTTTAAAGATTTAAGCATACATAGGGATATAGGGACAGAGAAAGCGACTTTGTTTTATACTATGTAGTGACGAATTGCCACAATGTATTTATTTTGTCGTGCTAAAATAAAGACAGTACCTAAAATGGTCGACTAAGGGCCATAATTAAAGCAAATGGATCATTAGTTAGCAATAGAATTGTTGAATTAACTATTACAGTTATACGAGTATTTCATTACGCGTATTCATTTGAATACAAAGGGACTCGTTTTTTACAATCTCTAACATTGCTATTCGATTTATTTCTCTACACAATCCATCTTGTTTTTTATATTATGACGTCATGTTTATTTCCACTATTATTCATGTCAGGGCTGTTAAACGTATATTGTTTATTGCTGAATTAATTACCCATGCAACAATATATGGAATGTATATTTATTTGATTATCCTAAGTTTCTATTCATAACGAATTGTTAGTTTAGCACTAGCGCCTCGGATGCAATTGGATCGTTATTTGTATCTGAAATAAACACTTTTCGTTCTGTAGGAAATATATACATAGTTATATATTTAAAACGGCGATCCGCCCCGGTTTCGCATGGATGCAATGTACTAATATGGCGGACGTAAGCGTCTAAACGAATTAAAGTCATAAAAGCTAAATAGCATTCTTCACACAAATACCTTTTTGTTTCGTGTAATTTTTAATCTGTGATATGTTTTTAAATATTAATTGTATATGTACTGTAAAGAGCAATCTCGATTTACATTTAACACTCAACGTAACTTAAAGTATGTCATTACATAAATACTAGTCGGTTGTTTTAATCATATGTAAAATATAAAAAATAATTATTGCGGGTTATTCTTAGAAAGTGATATTGTGGTCCAACACTACGATCTATTAAAAGAATAAAAAGGTTTTATTTGATCTAGACACGCACAGGACAGAAAAAGTAAAACTTTAAAAGCAAAAGTTCGCTTTTAATAACGCCTACTTCTAACACGGCTTACCACTCGTAATTTAAGAACGAGTTTATAATGCCACTTGGGAAAATTGTCCGTATGTATAATATTTAAAATTGAATTATTAAATGTCAAATATTTTATATATCAGCTGTTAAAAGTGTATAATGAAAACATTTCTGGACAATCTAGAAGATGTTAAAAAACAAATTACATATATATATATACTAGATGACCCGGTGAACTTTATATCATCACTTACGTACATTTGTGTAAAATATGGTCAAAACTTAATACAAAATTTTAATTTTCATTATAAATGCAACACAGCTATGCACTTAATCAATTTAAAGCTTTATCATGTACTATTATTATTTCTGTAACAGAACTGTTTTGTATTCCAACAAAATAGACCAAAAAGATCGGGCCTTACACTACAGCTACGAAATAGACATATTTCTGAACGCACCTATCAATATTTGACAAACGAATGACAACTTTTTTATATATAAAATGACAAAAGACATCAAATTTATCATAGGTAGGAACATTTTGTATTTGAAAATTAAATCGTCTTTTTTTGTATTTTCGTTTTCTTATTATATGTATTTCTCATCGTTTAAACCTTCCCTGAACTTCCACAAATATTTCAAGATCAAAAATAGCCAAATCGATCCAGCCATTCTCGAGTTTTAGCGAGACAAACGAACAGCAATTAATTTTTATATATACAGATTTTCTATATGAGACATAAAGATTTCAAAAACGTGGCATGACAAACATATATTTAGAAATATTATTTCTGTTATAGTTATTTTGTCTACTACTATCGTCTACGTTTTTATTATCTTAACAAGATATTTGATATCCAGAGAGTATAAAACATTATTTTTTCTAAATAATGTTATGCGTTTACTTCACCACGACTGTGCATGCACACCACACCGGTTGCCCCACCTCTTCATGGCAAATAAAATATACATCGCTGGACGCATAGTGCTTAAATCGTAATTTCTTAAAAAAGCAGTTATTAAACGAATATCTCGTGACTGTTCCTTTTTTTAGATTAGAATCAAGCGTCTAAGAAGTCATACTAAAAAAGAAATCTTAACATATTCAACAGCAAGTCTATTATTTATATAGAATAATTTACAAGGGGATTTTCTATGTAGGTTTTCATTTGCTTACCGATTGTCTTGCGAGCTATGAACAAACATGAACAGTTTTATAGTTAGTGCTGACTATTTCAACTTAAACCATTTTATTTTATAAATGACGGACAGTTTATATATTTAATATAAATTCCAGTACGTAGCGTCGGCACGACGGCGCGGCAGTCCGTAATGGATTTCCTATACACTTAACTGCGCAATATTGCTGAAATTACGCGAATTATATGATATTAATAAAAGTTATTATGTTTCTTCACTTTTATGTATTTATACACTATTTTACTGATTTTACAGTTAATGCGTCTGTTCAATTAAATATTATTGGCGTAACAAGTGCATTGGTTTAACCAGAAGTAGCTGACAACATAATTATGACGATATCTTAGTGTAATATCAAAATCAAAATCAAAATCAAAGATATTTTATTCAGTTTAGGCCCTGAGAAGGCGCTTATGAACGTCAAAGTTACCACCGGTTCGGATAACAACCCAGTCATCGAGAAGAACCGGCAAGGAACTCGATCTGGTTTATCTTTTCATTAACATATTATATAACTCATATTTTTAAAATATAGTTATAAATAATTACATTCGGTTTTGGTGGATGCACAGAGAGGGCGTCAGTTCACATATTGATCCAATTGAATTGATCATGGTATAGCCTATAATTGATAAGATATTGCCCAATAAATTGTTACCTAAGGAAACAATATCATGTATACCCGTTTATCGACGCAAGTGACCGATGCAGACCGCTGCGCGTACGTCAGTGGTTGACAATTTCATAATTCCTTAACCAAAGTTATATGAAGGCCGCTGCGCGAACGACACTCGTTGGTAATTACATAACGCCTTAACTAAAGTTATATGAAGGCCGTTGCGCGAACGTCACTGAACTTTAGTTAAGGCATTATGAAATTGTCAAGCAGTGACGTTCGCGCAGCGGCCTGCATCGGTCGCTTGAGCCAATAAACGGGTACACATGAAAGTGTGTTTCCCTAGATAATACTCCCTTGTCACTCAATAATTAGTTCACAAATCCTACTTGTGATACTGGTGACCCCGATGTGATTTGAACATGTAACCTTCTGATCTGTAGTCACAAGTCTAGAGTCACTACTTGTGATAACATTAAAGTTTTACTAGAAAGTACGATTTTTATAAACGCTATGCGTCCATCGATATGTGTTTTCTTGCCGTGGAAAAATGGAGTAAGCGGTATGGATCTTATATTTTTTGCTCCAAAGATAATAGACGACGACATACGAAGACACGGGGTTCAGCTAGTCGTCATTATAACCATAACATTTTTTTTTACATTATAGGGGTCAAACGAACAGGTGGGTCACCTGATGGTAAGTGATCACCGCCGTTCATAGACACTAAGCCACACCAAGGCCTTTTAAATATGTGGGTCTCCGGCGCTCTCACTGAACGAACGAAACGCAACAGTGCAAGCACTGTTACTTCACGTCGGTTTTCTGTGAGAGGGTGGTACTACCCAGCGTCGGGTGAGCCGACCCATTCATGCTGAAACCAGTAATAGCTTCAACCACCTTTAATAATAATAATACCTACTAAATGCTTCTTTCATGTAACACATTTTTAAAGTGAACAAGAAGTATAAGACAACTTCTTTAAGTCTCATTAAGAATATATATTTTTAATATTTACAGATATTCTAGAAAATTTCTCATCGAAAGTTTTTCATAGCTTCGATATTACTCTCGAAGGAATAATATGCCTACCAATTAAATTCTAATTAACTGTGTATACGTCTTAATTGACATTATAAATACGAATGTCTGCTTATTTGTTTGTTACGTTTACACGCATTAACTACTCAACCAACCATTAGGATATTTTGCACACACATTGTCAAGGATACCGGAAAAGTACAGAAGGTAACTTGTATCCATAAAAAGTACCCTTCTCAAGGAATAGATCAAAATCTATGTTAACGCGAACGAAGCCACGAGCAAAAGTTAGTTTACAGGTATAATCATTACATTTTTTGAATGTCTTTAATGAATTTGGTACGTTTAACACGTTCCATGCCACGTGTACCGCCGGTGGTACACCTTAAATTTGACCTTCAGCCCACGTGTACCACATGTGATACACGATGCGATAACTACTCAAAACGAAAGAACTACTTATGTATTAATGTTGTAATATAGTATCGTATGATAATACATCAGCTTCTGTCAAAGCATCAAGTGACCTGAACGACCTTTCAGGGAAAAATGGCTTGGCACGGAACGTGTTAATTTTTTTTTTTTTATCATATCTCTATGATTTTTTTATAGAATTGTATTTTTTAAACTTTAAACTACTTACTCTAAGCCTACATTTGATTTTAATGTCATATAAAATTTTATTAATATAACCTTAATCTAGACAAAGAAAGATGAAAAGACTACTGGTATAGATTTCGATAATTGTTTTTAGTGTTATTTCTTAGACCCTTGGTCCTTATCTAAAATTATCACGATAGATTCATTTAGTATAAAATGATTACAGTTTTAAGAAACAATAATTATTATAAGTTCTGCGCGCGTTTAGCGCTATGCGTGTTCTTGCCGTGAAGAATTGAGGAAGGTGTGGTTGTGTTACTTTCTACACAAACTATATTGTTAGTATAATTGAAAAACGCAGACGAAGTCGCGGGTATCAGTTAGTTTGGTAAAATAAAATTTAGGGATGTTCTACGACGTACATCATACATAATCACAATAAATATAACTTGAGTTAAACGAAGCGAATCGTGTTTCAATTTACTACGAATGTTTGTAGTGAGCTAATTCGTAATTCATATACACACTGTTTGTTTACTTCTTACAGTTGAAGTAACTTGACTACTCATTTAGTGTAATTCAATTGTTTTATTGGAGTTAAAAAGTTCATAGTTAATACGAAACCTCCTTTGAGATAATTGATGTCGATTACATTTATGAAGTGTTTAACTCTTTTAATATACTAATTTTTTTTAAAACTTAGAACTATTAATAATATATCATTCAATAGATTTGGTATTTTTTGTTACAGACAATATTCAAATCTAGCAGTGACAGAAGGAAGGGATTTGAATATCGTATGAAACGTCATCACGAGCGTTCCTAAATTAAAAGTTTAAAAAATGACTTGTCCTTTCCGGCGAGCGTCATCGCAACACCAATTCGCAAATGGCGGCAGCTCGGCGAATAAAAAGCCAGAGTTTCGCTCCAGGACGTCGTCTATCCACCTACCCGGGCCGGAGGAAGAAGACGCAGAGCGGAATACATTGACGCTTAAGAACTTAAGCGAAGCCCTACAGCTGCTCACTGCGCCGTCGGTGAGTAACACGCTATTTTTAGGCTTCACATTGACAGGGCTTACCTATATTATTACAATTATATGACGTAGCTTCTTGACTTCTTTATTCGAAAATAAAATGATACTGCATAATGTAATATTTTTATTTATAAGAGAATAGATGAATAAGGACATTTAAAGATTCTATTATAGCTCCGTTAAATGACAGACCGTACAATACATATTAATGGCGGCTGTGATTGCCGGTGATGTAATAACAAGAAACTAATTACTGTTGCTCGTGGCAATTGAGGTGTAGGAAAAAGTTGCAAACCAAAACCTATTATTATTATTTATTTATTGTCTTACAATGGTCAAAGTATAATCAAATTAAGATCGTCAAAATTACTTATGTTGTTCGTTTATTGATTAAACTGTAGGAGAAAGTGTAGTGGTTTCGCAGTTTTGCATTTTTTTTAATTACATTAAGCTATTACAATTACAATTTGAATAAGAATGGCTGGTGGAAAGAGTTCCATAAAATATACATACTTTTTAGAAATATTTACGTAAATTATAGTTATTTTATTATTTTTATCTGTGGCAAGTAATCCTCCAGATTATTATTATTATTGTGACAATTTCATCACGGGACAAGATATTTTTGTTAGAACTTTCTGGGCTGTAACACAACAGTTACCCCAGAATCCATGGCCCATGATATTATATCCCATCCACTTCACTTGTGCACAATAACCGAACTATATTACGTAAGTTGCCGCGAATATTATTAAGTATAGATTTAAATAACCCAACATTATGAACCCAAGATAAAAACCACTACATTACAGACTAAGTACTCTCCAAAAACTCTAAAATATATGTTGTTATATTAATATAATTGTATAGCTATGAAATTATTCTTTTTATCACTGCTATATAACTGGTGATAAATAACAACCTGTTATATTGAAAACGAAAACAATAGTTAACAGTGCTCCTTTTTGGGTGTTCTTTTTAGCTTGATAACTTAAATATAACTTTCATTATCATATGAAAAATAGCGAACCATTTAATTCATAGCGTAGAAAAGTAGCAAGGATATGACATTTAGGTAGAAATATTAAATACTCTTATTTTGTCTCACGAATACCTAACATCTTATATATATCTATGCTATATTTTGTGTTTTTTATTTCGAACTTGACTACACTATTAGCTTGTTAAGGCCTCTACAGTTTCACCGGACTATAACACGTGTGATTTGTTTCATATAAAGCAATGATAGTTTAGTGTTAACACTGTCGATACCGCTGACAGAATGACGAGAATCATTACCATATCATCACCGTACATCAAACGCTGGTCAATAATAAGGAAAACTTAAATGAAGGTCAGCTTGACGTAAATAACGTAACATATTCTGTCTGAGACGGTTATTTTTATCTTTATGAATATTCTAAAAATACAATAATACCATACACTCGAAGTTTATATCTGTGTGTGTTCTATCTGGGCTATTAAAATTCAATGCACGGCGCCTATCTATTTTAACGACGCCATCGAAATCCGAATATAGACGAGTTGGTCGCCAATAGCTCTTGAATAATAAGTGAATATGTATTATCGAAGACTAGTTAAATGCGCATATATATTTACACAAAACTATTAATTTGACTTTGAACTTCGTGTAGTAATTACATTATATCATCGAGTGCTTTTGTTGGTATAAAATATACGAGTTACCTACTAGTAGTTTCCCGCGTCTTCGCACGCGTTTTTTTCTGAAGTATTTATTTTTGATTCTTTATTTTATATCTATACTAGTTGACCCAGCGAACTTCGTACTGCTTAACATTCGATTCTTTATTTTTTTTTTATACTTATTCTGCTATTCGGGCCGCTATATAATGTTAAATGTTAACAAATATTGACATTAATATTTATACGATACTAACATCACTCAATTGTTTTGCCTTCCCAGACTCTCTTAAACTCTCTAACACTTAAGCTTTATGGTATGGTATGAAGGTTCAAATTGACTTTTAAGTATTATTACGAGTCGTTTGTATGGAAGTATAGAAAAGTGTTATTTTTAGACTTTTCCAGGTAATTTTTTAATTTTTTCGCTCCGTAAGAACCATCCTCGTACTTCAAGGAACATTGTAAAAAAGGAATTCGCGAAATCAGTTCAGCTGCTGTCGAGATTTGCGCTTAGGAACACATTCAGCGATTAATTTTTATATTACAGATCTATAAAAGAATAAATAACTGATGGAATATGAATTCTAAATTTGATTTATTTGATTTGATATATTTGATTCTAATATGATTTCTAAATTTGCAATGGTCCTTCCTTGTATCATTTTCACGGCCCTAGCCCTAGCTCTGGGGACTACTGGTAGTTTGGACTGTGCGTTGATATGTCAGTCAGTTTTGTTTAGTACACGTTATATAGAGACAACAAAACAGATATATTTTAAATATTCTTCGTATTAAAATACCCAAACATATGTATTAACGATCCATTAGTGCTAGATTGAACGGTAAGAGTTGATGCGTTGCAACACCATCTAGTGGGAGATTAGAAGAAATATCATAAAAACTCTTCTGTATGAAAAAAGGTAGGTGTGCTCATATTTATGGCGATAAATCGAATGGTGTTGGAGTTCAATAATCACCAATGGATAGCTCCAATAGATCAGCAAATATTCTGAATTCTGTTTTTTTTTTTAATATATAAACATGCTATAAATATGATATCTTACTTTTTGATTACGACCCTTTTGAAGTCGAATTTAGAAGTGACAGAACCTACATCTATTCTGGTATCTAATTAAAGAAAAAGTTTAATAGAACTCGGTACGGTAAATAGTTATTTTCCGATTCAAGAAATTTGATATAAACAAGGTTTCGAGTTCGAAAGAAAATTACCGGCGTCCGTCCATTATTAAACTGTCTCTCAGATTAAAAGGAATTTGAAACGTTAAAATTATCGGGTTTCTTTAGAGATGAACTTATCTTTACTCGTCGAGTTATTAATTTAAAGGGGTTGTTTGTCTGAGGAGAAAGTTTGAAGATTTTTGGGTCACGAGTAGGGCTTATTATATATAATATCAACTGAGTAAATTATGAAAGGCAAACAGTATAATATATTTGTATGTATGTTTTCGGCTCCGACGATGTTATATTAAAATAGTTTCGTTTTTAAATTGACTAGCGGCCCGCTCTGGCTTCGCACGGGTATAAAATATATAGCCTATATCATTCACTGAAAAAATGATTGAAATCGATCCAGTAGTTTTGATTTATTCATTACTGCCCGTGGCCCGCACGCGTTAAATTTGGAGTAACCTCAAAAATAAGAGTATTTCTCCACTATTTAATTTATGTTATTATACATATAAACCTTCCTCTTCAATCACTCTATCTATTAAAAAAACCGGATCAAAATCCGTTGCGTAGTTTTAAAGATTTAAGCATACATAGGGGATATAGGGACAGAGAAAGCGACTTTGTTTTATACTATGTAGTGATATATTTGATAGTAAGGGTTGATTTCTAAAAACAGTACATTATTCAGCTGGTCTTCTGTGTAAATAGGTATATATAGGTAATAATGATATATTCAGAGTGTGCATATTTTGGAATTAATTAGCAATACCTAGTGGATTGGACGTATTATGACAGGTGAATAAAAATATTATGTGACACCCCAAATGCTTGAGAAAAATAAAATTACAAAACGTATAGCGTTTTGACTATTTCAAACTATAGCTGTTGTTACAATTTAATTCTGTAGCAGTGAAATTATTTTTTTGTTTATCACGACTCTTTCAATGATGAGAAATGTAAATTTGCTATAATAAAAAAGGAATAATTTAACATGACTTCTAAGAAACTTATTAGATTTTTTCACGTTTTTATTTGTAGATGTACAACTTTAATCATAATTTATTTACTTTTACGTCTTCGTCGCGATACGCCATTTTGTTTTTAAAAGAGTGAACTCATTTTATATTAATTTAAGTCACACCTTGCGTGGCGGTACTTATTACATACATACTATAAAGCTAATTGAAAAATAGCAGTGATACCAATTCGACATTATCATAAAACTAATATTTTTTCAATGTATTTTGTAGGTGGTTGAGCTACGCTGAAGCTATTACTGATTTCAGCATGAATGGGTCGGCTCGCCCGGGGTAGTACCATCCTCTCACAAAAAACCGACGTGAAGTAACAGTGCTTGCACTGCTTGCGTTTCGTTCGGTCAGTGAGAGCACCGGAGGCCCACGTATATTAAAAGGCCGGCATCGCACTTGCGACTCCCCTGGTATTGCTAGTGTCTATGGACTGGCGGTGATCACTTACCATCAGGTGACCCACCTGTTCGTTTGCCCCCTAAATTATATAAAAAAAAAAATAGCAATGATACCTGAATATTTTTTAATGTATATGAAATGTATATGTAATGATACATGAATTGTTTCCATGCCTAATTTGAAACTGATAATAATACGTTCTGTGTTACCGAAATAATGAAGCCTATATATCATATAATATTTTAGAGAGTCATTTCTATCAGAGACAAACTCACGCTGCAGGTGCGACAATAAAACTTATCAAGCAGAGAGGTGTATTGTTTTCTTTTTGAATTGACTAACCGCTATTGGCTTGACTGTAATCATAGCTTCACGGGGATTTTAGGGCGAGCGTTTAGGGCATTCAAGTGAAATTCAACAAGCTCTAGAGTTCCGAAGTGAACGAACCTTGGCATCAGCTGGTGCCTTGAATACAACAACGCATATCGAACTAAACTAATCATACATATATACTTTAGTGAGATACATAAGTGTACCTTCATGATTGCTACACGAAGACGTATATGTATTTTAAATTTGTCACTTCTATCTTAGGCTATATGAAAAATAAAATAAAAAAAGGTATCTTACAGAACCTATGTAACTGTCGTCTGTACGTGCAGTATGTTGTGTAAATAAACTAGACTGTGTAGCGTCACTGTATCTCGTTAACAGCATGCTTGAGGGATTCACTAAGGGGAATGAAACCTAGGCTTGAGGTGAGATAGGTGTTGCTATCAAGGTGGACCGCTGCGGGTGTGCGGAAGTGAAGTTAACTGCCCGAACATGATAGCGTGATTGGTGAGAAAAATATATGGCATGTTCCCTTATGCTTATAGGTTTTATAACAATATGTAGTGATGTACAACATCCGTATCGATAAACCACCATCTCTGTAAGAATCCGAAAACGTAATGAATAAAAATGATGTGTTGTCAGACTTACAAACGATTGAGCGTGCTTGACACTGCTCGTGAGTCAGCCCCTGCCACCGGCTTATTATTGATAGTATGCTGTTTGCATGTGCATGTGACTATTTGAAAATATTATTTATGATCCTAGCTGCAGCGAAATGTTGTCCTTAGTATATATGCATCGAAAGTAAATAGTAAATTGCGAATCTAGGGCGAAGTTCGTTCATTGTTTTCCATCTGAATACAGTTACGCTCGACTCTCATCTGTTCTGGTTGCGAAGGCTGCAGGGAATTCTGTATGGTTTCAACTCAATTACGCGACATTGAGCGAAACTTTTAATGAGTGATGAATAGTCACTCGGTTCGTCTTTTCATGTCTTTTCATTCGTGACCAGGAGCTATGGGAGTTTGTTGTTTTTGTGTTAAATTAAATAAGCATGTTTCATTCATATATTTCATTAATTATTATATTATATCATGGCGTCGTTTAAAATTATTATATTACTATCTTTTGCTCGTGGCTTCATCCGGGTTACTGTATAACTAAAAAGGCTACCAATGATAAATTAACAACATTTCTTATAGTTACAAAATATATTTGACGTCTCAGTATACAGCGAATTTAGATCTCGCTATAAAACTTATAACGGGTATTCGACGAAGAAAAATATCATGACGATACTATATAGCTTAGTCATAAAATAAAAATTGTAATGCTATCATAACTATTATTGTAAATGTTCATTGTAATGTTCAAGAATTATTTCAGTAGCCGCATTTAAACGTCACGCTTCATTTCTAGATTTTGCTTGTTACTTAAATTTAGCTACATCATCACTCAACAAGTGATATTACAATGAAATATTGGGAAAAACTAAGATAGTGGCTAAGCAGTATGGATATAATTAAACTGATATTACTTGAAGTCGTTAAAAGGATAATAGCAGTTATGGTAACTGAAGTAGTTCCAGTTACCTTCGATGATGATAACTCTCCAATCGGAGGTGATCGGGGAGGTTGTGGACGCTTTGTTCCCTAACCCTACGTTGACAACTGTAGACAGAAGGCCCGCCAGCAGTCCGCCTGTTGGGCTCCTGCCTGCTCCATAGGGGACCCACTTTTGTGGAATTTGTGCTATAACAAGTGGTACCTTGGTGCACTCACTATGGTGAAAGACACCCTAGTCGTGGCCCGAGAAGGGGAGGGGAAAATGGGGACAATGGTTGGGCCTGGCCACGAAGATTTCCACCTTTGTAATCAATGCATTTTAAGAAACACAGACTGCGCACTTCAGGGTTGGCTGTGAAACTCGGCCGACTTCTCTCTAACAAGGGAGGGTCGGATGTCAGCTGCCGCAGTGTCTATATGGAAGTCGTATTGTAGATAGTCGCCTACAGTGTACCGGTATGGGCGAACGCTTTCGACACCAACAACGTTATGGGTGTTATGGACGAGCCGCGGACACCGCACGATAACCCTGGGAGCAGCCTTCCGAATCGATGGCTCACTACTCTCGGAGCTGAAGGCACAGGTCCTATCCACGATAGCAGGGAAGCAATTTGGGAACCTCTAGCTTCCAGAAAGATAGAGGAGATACGGGCACGGCCTCTAGAAGAACAGGTGGGGAGGTAGAGGCAGAACCTGCGTGACATGCATTTGTATCGATAGACAATTGATGTCGTCTACCCGGGCTTAGGGAATTTGATAGACAGAGAGTGGAGCTCCCTGAAGTTTCGTTTGGTGCATGTACTAATTTGGCAGCGATGCTTCAGCTTGTAGCTGCATTGGATTGTGCGTAAGGAGCCAACTACCGTATGTTAAGAGTGCGACGCTGAGCGAGGCACTGCACAACACACTCCGTTGGACATTTATAGCTACCGAGCGTGGTGATACCTGTGCTGGGCAGCGAGAGAGAGTGGGATGCAATGGCCGCTTTGTGCGAGGAGATTATCTCGCAGAAGGAGGCGACGAGAAGGGTCGGCTTGGAGGTCTCTGTCAGCAGTTCTCTTCGCCAAAATATGGCCAGAGGAGATGAGTTGGGGACCCATATCTCTATTGCATTGATTGGGCGAATAGACAAACAGTTAAAGTTTCCTTCTTAGGGCGGTGCCTGATACGATAACGCCATGCCGAGGCGACGCAATTAAATGCACAAGCGAGATCGCACCGCCCGCGGAGCTGTGGATAGTACACCGTAGAGTTTTAGTGAGCAGGAATCTCATATAACACTATCTCAAACTGGTGTTAGAGTACGTATTATAGGTTGTTTCACGTTAAAAAAAAGTAAGGACAAAAGCAAAACTATTATAAAAAAGATAGCCTACGATAAATGCAGTTATCAGATTTAGGTATCAAGAAAATCATAATTGAAGTCGTGGACATCAACTTCTTTATAAATATTATAGTTATGTGTCCCAAAAAAAATGTTACTTGTTATAGCATATTTATTTTCTTGAACGCTATAAGTCATCCAATGTATCAAAATATCGCCATTTGTAAAAGTATGTCTCAAGTTAATTCGCCTGGGGGTTGTTCGCAGGTAATATTTTTTTGTTTTTGACATTCCAAGCAGTCAGAGCGTCGCGGGTGTTCAATTAATGTCACGTGCTTATAAAACTTTACTTCTCCTATTAGAATTGGGTAGCAATTTTAGTCTTTTATTATATCTAGTTTCATATTAGTGTGTTATTTGCTGCATACTGTAGTTTATTACCAACAATTCTGCTTTATACGCTGAGTTTTGCAATATAAATATTTGTTTTCGAGGGGTAATTTATATTACACCTTACCGTAAGTGTGTGTGTCTCCACTCGCGTGAATTACTGCTACGATGTTGTTTTTTTTGGTATTACATACTTATTTATATGTAAAAATTTAATGACAGGGCCTTTTCGATATAATATTTAGTACATAAAAAGACTCAAAATGTAGTACTGTTAATGAGTAATTCATATAATGAATAAGCAGTGACAAAACTGTTAAGTACCACTTATTCCTCTATTCCTCATACGTTTTTTTTTCTTTAGTAGATAGTGACGTACTTTGAGATAGAAATTTCTAGTGCGGACGCGAATAGACCAGAAATACCATGTATTCATCTGCCGTATTTGTTTCATATACGTCGTTGATTTTTCCTATCGTCTGTACTCCGTTGTTGTCACGGTATGTCTCGTATTTGAAAATAACGAGCAATGTCGAATTTGCTATGGTTAAAGAAGCTTCGATATTTTAAAAAATTCGGACGGCGGAAAAACACATTTCTTTAGAGAAATGTCATGGATATATAATAAAAATTATTTGAAATTGGAATTGTAAGTAGAGAGTGAATACAGTGAGCGCCAAACTTTTTGACCGCTCTGAACATGGTTACATAGAACACGAATTCAGTTACAAATCCGTATAGAGATATCTTAACGATGAATTAATGCCAATTTTAGATTCCTGTATATAGAAATTTGTGAAGTCCGATACATTCTACAACAGTTTCAACAAAAATTTAAACCCTTTCACATATTTAAACGTTTTAAAACAGTTTAACCTCATCCGCTCAGTTTGGTATCCGATGCGAATATTCCTCAACGTATAAAACGGCACGATTGAGTTGCACTCACACGGTACGAGCGCATGAATGGATTTTATAAATACCTCGCACATTTCGAGCCCTTTTTGAGTGTAACGAATACATTTTTTTATCGCGTACATACGTTGAATGGGGCGGTTTTAACGGGCGATATATCGATCCACGATATCTCGATGATGCTTAATGTCGTTGATATCTGGATGTAGGATTTATGCCTACACATTAATAAGTTTGATTGATGGAGGCGTTTCTTTTGCGGAAATCCATCATTAAATATTGGGGTGGACGTTACATCGCACTTTCGCTTGGAATTGATTGGCTGCTTAAAACGTTTAACTCGACTATCAATTAACTGACGCCTTTTAATTACTTTATGTTGTTCCACAAACGTTTTCTGCTGCAGTAAGACGTGATAGACTATGGTCAACCAGACACCATCATGAATTATTATGCGGCCTTCGATAGCTAATGTAGATATAGCGGTTGCACAATATGAATACAGTTGTGGCGTCCTTGCGTCGTGCGGGGTGCGCGTAGATATTCTCCAGTATACTATTCTAATCTATTCGTAGACTGTCCGAAATGACGTGCAGATTTCACGACATCTACAGATAACAGCGACATGACAGTAGTCAAATATGGAATAGACAATATACATAATGATAGAGAAGCGCCATTGTGAGGCGCGAACAACATATATTTCACACTTCTACTATATGAATAGATATATAAAGAATAGTTACATTGAGAAATTGGATTCGTAGACCCACTATCATCACTACATATTATAAAACAAAGTAGTCCACCGCGTCTGTTTGTCTTTCTGGATGTTCGCAATAAACTGGAAAACTACTGAACGAATTGTAATGCAGTCTTCACCAATAGATAGAGTAATACATGAGGAAGGTGTAGGTATATAATTTGCGAAGGTTTTGTGTAAATTGGTTGAAATATAACGATAATTGTTGGAAGTGTTGGATAAAATCAAGCCGCTTGGGAGCTTCCATCAAAAACGCTGCCTAATTCTTTTAAGATACAACAAAAGAATGTATAGTGAGATATTCCTCTTTTATAGAATTATCTTTTAAGGATAGCTTACTATACCCACCTATCTTCTAAAAACATGGTGACATACAATGAGGTAATTGTAAGGCTATTTAGACGGATACAGTATTAATCCTTATCAAATTAAATACATTAGTTACCTTAAGCATGTCATGCTCATAAGTATATATTTTTTATTGTCATATATTTACCTGTATACATATCACTCATTCAAATGTAACTTAAGAAACAATGACCCATTGTAATAATGACGTTAATATAAAAAAAAAATTAACACAATACTATCGACAAAGGAAACTGAATAATCATTTCTAACACGCTTGCCTTCTTGTCCTTGTGCTAGTAATTGTATAACTGTTCATTGTCAAGTACCAAAAAGTAATGGGTGGGTAATAATTCCATCAGCAATTATATCAGCAATACATTGATTTCCTATAACTTTAACAACGAACAACATTTTTTTTTCTTACATGTTACAAAACACAACTTGTCTCTTTCTATCAGTTCCCTTTGTATGTTTTTTTTTTATATTTCGGAGCTTTTTTTTTTTTATATAATAGGGGACAAACGAACAGGTGGGTCACCTGATGGTAAGTGATCACCACCGTCCATAGACACTAACAACACCAGGGGAGTCGCAAGTGCGTTGCCAGCCTTTTAAATATGTGGGTCTCCGGCGCTCTCACTGACCGAACGAAACGCAACAGTGCAAGCACTGTTACTTCACATCGGTTTTCTGTGAGAGGGTGGTACTACCCCGGGCGAGCCGACCCTTTCATGCTGAAACCAGTAATAGCTTCAGCGTTCTATCCAATATATCAGCTCCATTCTTTCAAGGCTTATCAGGTTCTGCCATATTTTGGCAACTAACGCTCATCATCGACTCTCTTTCGAAACTGTTCTTGGCAGACTCCATCATCAAGTCTTTGTATGTTTATTACTCAAAAATTATAGAATCGATTTTCAGCATTCTTCGCAAAAAAAAATAAGCATATTCTCTGACCACTTTTTTGTATACATTTTACAAAATTAGTATAGGGCACAAATTATGCTCTTCAAAGGAAATTAGATATATACAAAAGGACTACTAATGCATTTGGTTGTAACATTTTACCTAGACTAAATTGTAGTTCACGCAGGCACAGCTGATGTTAATGTGGGGGGTTCCACGCTAAATTGGATGGGTTGTAAAAAAAAAATTCCCTCGAATGCCGTGATATTTTTAGTACCCCTCAACATAGTCTTCCTGGTAAATTTTTAGATTTTTTTTGATAAATATTTGGAATAAAAAAAATGCTTTTAATATCTTAAACTATATCGACATATAAGGACATTATTAAATAAATGACGTTTCATGTAACATTACCTGTTATGTTATGAAAATTAAAAAAAAATTAAATGTATTCAAATCTAGAATTTTCAAGTATCGAGGAAAATAGAAAATGTTGACTGGTTCCTTATAATACAAAAATTTAAAATATTCAAATATAATAAATAAATACAAAATATGTCAAACGACACAATACACAATATTTATTCAGAATCAAATATGCTTTGATTTAGATATGACATGAGGATTCAATCGATCATAACAGAGACAGCTGCTGTGTAATAATCTGTCACTTGTTTGACAATAAGATAACCAACGGGAGCATTATTGCCGGTCCAAAAAACTTAGTTTGATTTTTGGTACCTACTTGGAAGGTTATTTTATGTGTTATTTTTTTGTTGTCATTATTCATTTTGGAACGAAACTCCTTGAGGTGGTTTACAATAGAAGTTAACTGATAAAAATCGTCACGTAAGGAACATGCGTTATGCCTCTTTTATGCGACTTTTTTTTTCTATTTTATATAAGTGCGTGTGAGTATCGGAATTAGAGATGAAAATTAACCTTAATAATTAACGCGTGGAAATCTCATCAAAATTTATTTTGATTTAGCATTTTTTATATAACTTATAGTTCACTAATTTGTGTCAAATGTTTTATAAATGAATATGTTTCCTATAATATTAAATTAAACTCTTACATTTCATTCTTTAACTCACGTTAATCGTTTCTAACGGGATTCCCCGACGGCAGACACGCGGTTGACGGTATTGTTGCCGATAGTAAGTACATTGTAATTTAAAAACAAACGTTACGACAGTGCGACATATAGAGATAGATATATATCGCTATTACTCTGATCTGTAAGCCTCTCCACAGTTGGATAAGCACTGATTGATTCCGAATTGTCACAAATAGAAATATAATAGTTGTCATGGGTCTAATTTTATACCTATGATGGTAATAATCCAGTCGGATACAAATACTCCATCTTCTCGTTTAATTATTGAATATACATTAGCTAACCCTGGATTACGATATACCAAAGCGTTCCATTATTTGGGGTATGAGAACAGATCAGGCAATTGCGATTCGGTACACTGGAAAGGTATAAGGCTCACTTAGCTAAGTCACACAGTGTGCAGTTTTTGCTAAGTGGTCGAATGTCTGACAATTTTCGTACACAAACCAATGTGACCTGAGTATCGTGTTCTAAGATTATCCAATGTATATACAGTCTCCAATCAGTGTGGTAAAGATCTGTACCTGATTGTATTGCGATTACCATACACATGGCGACAGATCTTTCATAGTAACTCTCTTTTAGATTGTCTCGTTTCGGGATCACCCCACTTCAGTGACAATTGACAATGGACTTTAGATTTCTCTGTGTAGTCACCATTCGTTTTTAGATTGTACTGTGGTTATCTTCCGATATGTTGTTGCCACTTTTTCGTTCCATTATAAAATAGTCGGTTAAAACTCATTGCAGAAATATGTATGTTACCTTTGGAATTTAGAAAACAAGAAAGCAATTAGTTCTATCTGAATTTTATACTTCTTGTTTCCTTAACAGTATGAAAGAGGCTGAAAATAGAATAGAAGAAAAATACGTAGAATTCTTTCATGACCGCACAAGACTAATGAAAGATGTGGCCACCTATATTATCAGTAGATGAGAAGTTATAAATGAATTTTCTTTGCCGCACCCATCCATCAATTGAAGGCTATTCATTCCTTATATTAATGTGATTCAGTAAGTTACTGCTCATCAAATGGCCGTAACTAATCAATCTTACCGTCACTATACGAAAGATATTTACCGTATTTTCTGTATAGATATATTAGATAGTGTTCATTTATTCTTCTTAAGAAGATGATTACAAATTATTGGAGACCTCATTATTTTGTTAATGATTATTCGTTATTATTAGTAGCAATAACATTGTTCGGCTGTATGACAATGTGTGAATTATGCGTAGCCTACAGGCCTGAAAGGGATAGCGTTTCACTTCGCTCACACTCAAAGTCACGATACGAATAACGAATATTAATTTCATCACTATGTCATTATTTCAAATTGTATTACAATTTAATCGATAAATAGCAAATTATCTAACTGCAAAACAAGTAGCAACTGTTCATAAAAACAACTGGTATTAATTATAAATATTTACCCGTTAAAGTTACCTAACTGACAATCCAAAAAGTTTAATAGTTTATGAAGCATTCTAAATCCATGACGGTTCAGAAGCGGTGTGCATAGCATGGTGTTACCTTACAACACTCAAGTTGAAAAAAATATATCACCAAGTATCAGTATGTGTAGTTTGGCAATTGCATTTAAAAGCCAGTCCCTGTCAGCTTAGCATGTTGCCAACTTAGAGTACACAATTCTTTAACTTTAGTTAAAATGTGTCAATCTTTTCCTTTAATTGCCTTTAATAAAATATCGGCATTGTATTGTCAATTTTAGAACGTACGTGTTTACCGTTAGGAACAATTTCAAGCGAAAAGACTCATTCTAGGTGTAGGTGGTAGAGCTACGCTGAAGCTATTACTGGTTTCAGCATGAATGGGTCGGCTCGCCCGGGGTAGTACCACCCTCTCACAGAAAACCGACGTGAAGTAACAGTGCTTGCACTGTTGCGTTTCGTTCGGTCAGTGAGATCGCCGGAGGCCCACATATTTAAAAGGCCGGCAACGCACTTGCGACTCCCCTGGTGTTGTTAGTGTCTATGGACGGCGGTGATCACTTACCATCAGGTGACCCACCTGTTCGTTTGCCCCATATAATATTAAAAAAAAATAATCTAATCTGTTAAAAATAAAAATTAGAAATATGCGAATATTCGAAATTTTCAATAGTTAACCAGTGAACGAAATCGAATAATTCGATTCGTAAGTCCATTTGAATATTAGGACAGTTTAAACTATTCGAATTATTCGAGCAATTTGAGCAGTTCAAATATGTTCAAGTTATTGAATTCATATTGATAGTATTATCGTTCTATTCATTTGAAAATCAATTATTCCTATACTTTAAATTGTACGAGTTATTCGCGCACCTCGAATAGGAATATTCGTGAGAGTAGATCGATGTCAGTAACTAATACTCGATAATAAAACATAATATTTCACGAGCCATAAGTAAATAAGTTATTGTGATCTATAAGTTTCGCACTTAATAGGTGCGAAAAACTATACATACAATTGCCTAAAATAACAACGTATTTAACAAGAAGCTTTAATAGATAGATAGGTACATGTAAACATCGTAAATAATTGGGACCAAAATAAATCCGTATATAAAAATCATTTGTCGCAAGTATGTAAACGCGACACTTTGAGAACACACTGCACCTATTTACCTAATTCGTTCTTTGTTATGTATAAAATTGTCAGGACAAGATTTGTATGAAATAAAATTTTAGAATAATAATGTACGCAAAAATGGAAATTTTAGGGTTAAAAGATCTCGACATATAGAAGTGAGTTAGTAAGACAGAGAGATAGAGAGAGAGAGTATCTTAAAAATACATTTTATGTATAGGGGAAAAATGTTATCTGTTTACTATATTTCCCTTTTCCATTCGCACCATATCGCTTACCCCACTGCAAACGTAGCTGAAGGCGTAGAGTACACAAAAAAACGTAGTTTCTTAAAATAATAATAACTCTTATGTTAAATAAAGATATTGTTATATTTTTATACAAAGACAAAGTGTCTAAGAAGTAAAACTAATTAGTAGTAAACTTCTTAGTAACTAAGTAAAAATAATTATATTATATTTTTTTTTATTGTAAATACGTTTTACAGTGTATCTATTTACAACCTAATGCAATGAAATGGACCCTAGCACTACCTAATGGCAATTTTCGAACGTTCAAACCTTCTCCATGGAAGAACACTGTGTCACTGTGTCAATTTTCAATGGCGATCGAAGACGACACCGTGTTCATTAAGGTTGTCGGTCTCATGTATACCAACACTCATTTCTATGTAATGAAATATATTGGCGCGATGTCGGCTTTATTGGTGGCGTGTTCGACTACCGCGTTTATCAAGGTAGGTTCGAATTAATTCGACTGAACCGAAGTTTACGACGAAAGAAAACATCGGGATGAAACCGTAGCATCATGGTAGTGGATGCTAAGTCTGCTTGACTATCTATCGCCCCCAAGTTGAAAGTCTCTTCTGTAGTCTCAAGTTGTAGTCTTTTGGTAGTGGTAGAGCTACGCTGAAGCTATTACTGGTTTCAGCATGAATGGGTCGGCTCGCCCGGGGTAGTACCACCCTCTCACAGAAAACCGACGTGAAGTAACAGTGCTCGCACTGTTGCGTTTCGTTCGGTCAGTGAGAGCGCCGGAGGCCCACTTATTTAAAAGGCCGGCAACGTACTTGCGACTCCCCTGGTGTTGCTAGTGTCTATGGACGGCGGTGATCACTTACCATCAGGTAACCCACCTGTTCGGTTGCCCCCTATAACATAAAAAAAAAAAAGTCTGTTGCCAAGCACGTGATCATGTGTTCCAGCAGCTGCAATTTGAGAGCCAGTTCTTCTCTAGGCGTAGTATGTTTACCGTCTTAGACAACATTGTTATTTAACATCAGATGAGATTTTGGTTAAATGCCACAAATTATAAAGTACTAGCGGCCCGCTCCGGCTTCGCACGGGTATAAAATATATAGCCTATGTATTTCACTGAAAAAATGATTAAAATCGATCCAGTTGTTTTGATTTATTCATTACTGCCTGTGGCCCGCACGCGTTAAATTTGGAGTAACCTCAAAAATAACAGTATTTCTCCACTATTTAATTTATGTTATTATACATATAAACCTTCCTTTTCAATCACTCTATCTATTAAAAAAAAACCGCATCAAAATCCGTTTGCGTAGTTTTAAAGATTTAAGCATACATAGGGATATAGGGACAGAGAAAGCGACTTTGTTTCATACTATGTAGTGATACATAAAAAAATAAAATAAACAAGCTATTAAAAAAATGCAAACGCAATAATCCTCCCGTGTAGTGAATATGGTTGATTCCAGTACTGTTTCACGTTATAACGTTTTCCAAGAAAATTCTTCATTTCCCCGCTAGGAATTTTTGGAATGAAATAATATAGTTTAGGGCAATCGTTTCCAACGAACGAACATTTCGAGTTTTTCACGAGAAATTCTTTTACCAAATTACCAAAAGGATTAGAAGTTTTTTACCTTTGTGAAAGTTTTTATGCGAATAATTGTAGAAGTTGCGTTTTTTATGACTGTACTGGAGTTCCGCTTCGAATACCGGCCAGGACAGTCATTAGTGTGATCCATAAATTTCTAAGCTAAGTTTTAACATTCTTCGGTGAATTGTATGTTTGTAAAGATCCCTATTTTTGGTCTATAAATAAATAGAAAATATGGGAATACTTTATATGTTTGATATTTTAAATTTCTTTACACTAGAATTCCTGTAAAAGTCTCTCTAAAATCGCTTTGTAGATCGCGGAGACCACTTTACGTTAGATGGATCGTATGATTTTTTTTCTCAATACCACAACCATAAAAAACCTAATAAGACTTATTTATATGCTGTGTTCATGATACTAGTCATTGTCTAATGGTCGCAATTCGGCTAGTTTTCAATGTTAAAGAATAAATAACCAAATATTTCCAAAATTTTTATTTTAGACACTAAAGCTTGTGAATATAGAGCTACTAAACATGAATGAAATTAAAGAATGAAGAAAATCGACTGATAAACAGAGGTACGCGGTGTTTTGAACTGTTTTACCTATTCTAGGCTCAGTCGGTAGTGTGCTCGGATACAGCGACGAAGCATATAACATGCATGAAATCATAGCATGGTTGTAGGGCTTTTCGTAAGTCCGCCTGGCTAACAACCACCCTCAAGTTGAAAATCTGCCACCAAGCACCTATTGATGTGTTTCGGCAGCTGCACTTGAGGCGCCAGTCTCCCTTTAGGTTTAGCGTAACTACCATCTTACACTATACCATCATTTAATATCAGAGAAGATTTTGATCAAAGCTATCCCATAAAGTATTAAAAAAAGGGAGGAAACTGGCTCTCGTGCACCTATCGGAACACACCGGTACGTACTTTGCGACAAGCTTTCAAACTGAGGGTGTTTGCTAGCCAGACGGGTTTACAAAAAGACCTACCAACCAACATGCTATGGTTTCACCACGATGTTTTCCTTCACTGAAAGCTCCGGTTCAATCGCAAATTTAATACAGTTCTCTCATTTCATTCAGTTTTCTTATTTCATTAATTCCCTCTGTAATTCGATAGTTGATTAAAATTCATGCGGATCAAACTTATTACACGCTCCGCACATGAATGCCGCATTGAGAGCGCTGTAGACGGCAGTCATATGAGAATTAATGATTCTGAACTCAGACAAAGCGTACTGTCAGCTTTAAGATAAACGACTATCCCATTTAGTGTATAAGCCTAGCGTATCCGGCTGATAAAATACAGACACTGTCGTAATGGATTTATATGTACATATTTGGATTTATTTCTTGATTTTAGTAATGTTTATAATTAATCTACTTGATTTCCGCTCGCTTTATTGGGCATTAAAATATGGTAAAGATTTAATCGAACCCAAAAAGTAAATATTCTAGAACCCTTTAAGACAAATTCTGCATCAAATGGTCGTAATCGTATGCCGACACGTATATTAGTTTTGATGCGATTGTATCTCGACAAATGGGTAGCATACTTTGGAACTTTCTTGTGGAACCTAACATTAGTATCTAGAAAAACTGTAAATTAAAACGCATTTACTATACTATACGTTTGTAGGTGGTAGAGCTACGCTGAAGCTATTACTGGTTTCAGCATGAATGGGTCGGCTCGCCCAGGGTAGTACCACACTCTCACAGAAAACCGACGTGAAGTAACAGTGCTTGCACTGTTGCGTTTCGTTCGGTCAGTGAGAGCGCCGGAGGCCCACATATTTAAAAGGCCGGCAACGCACTTGCGACTCCCCTGGTGTTGCTAGTGTCTATGGACGGCGGTGTTCACTTACCATCAGGTGACCCACCTGTTCGTTTGCCCCCTATAATATAAAAAAAATATTTTCTCACAAGTTAATTTCTATAAATGTATATGTTTGTCTCTTTTAATGTCGCTTATTTTTGTTTTCTAAAGAAGTTTTCACTTTATAAAGCTGTGAGAAAAAGATAGCATGTCAATAAACCCGTCACAGTGACTCGGTTTTTGGTAATCGAATCGGAATTTGCCTACACAGTGGCTTGCAAGTCTAAATAATACGTACGACCGGTGACGAGTTGCGGATGTCTTGTTGGTCACCATCGTTTTACGATTGTATTGTGCTAACAATTAAGCACAACTAGCTACGATTTCGTGCTACACACTATAAGGGAAACAACTTGCTTCTTCATTTTTATTTGAAATTTGTTATCTAGCATATATATGAAGTAAGTTATTTTAAATAAGATTTCAGTTCGGTTTTTTTCTTCACTAAAATTACTACAAGCAATGTGCCTTATGGTATTTCCCGTCAGATACATTTCTGGAGCATTTTTTTACGTAAAAATGTAACATCCATCCATCCTCTTAAATGCTCTTGTTTACAAGACTAATAGGATATATCGAAAATGTTTATGTTCTATCTAAGATCACGACATTTTTATTATTTGTAACGTCTCTATGTGATTGAACATCAAAACTTATTTCTTAATATTATACTTATCTACAATATTGAGAAACTCTTGTACAAAATATCATGTTTCTAGACTTACTAACTCTTCAAAAGGTTAGTGCTTTGTGTGCCAGTCTTTTTTTTAATATTGTATTTTAAAAAAATGTATATAGTATTTTTTTTATCTACTCTATAGACCACAATTTCACCTGATGTTAAATCTGGTCTAATGGTAATGGTTAATGACGATGTGGTCTAAGATGGTACTCACGCTAAGCCTAGAGGGACATTGGCTCTCAAGTGCAGCTGCCGAAATACACCAATAGGTGACTGGCCGATAAATTTTCAACTTGAGAGTGGTAGCTAGCAAGGCGGTCTTAGAAAAAACCCTACAACCATGCTATGGTTTCATCACGATGTTTTTCTTCACCAACAGCTCCGACTCATTTGCTGTGATTCGAACCGACGTCCTTCGACGCTGTGTCCCAATTTACTACCAACTAAGCCATCATCGTATCATGCAATAAGAACAATATTGTTCTTACCAATTTGCGAAAAAAAACTGTGCTCTAAACTTCTATTAAATACGAGTAGACTATAATAGATTAACCCTACTAAAATCACCCGTTTCCAGCATCCCTAATTTGTTTGCATATACCTTCTCTTCTAGCACACAAACCCTGTGTTGCTCACTGAAAATATAACTAAGCCTTAGCAACTCGATCGTTTATATCTACGAACATTTATGCGACACAGCTCTCTAATTAAACAGTGGAAAATTCTCAGTATTACATGAACTATTCAAGCTGCGCCCACGCTATACAAAATAGTTAGTGTGGACTAGGACAAAAGAGTAAGCGATTTGAAACTCCCGATTGTCTTCTGTGTGTTCCTATTTAATGAATTGATTTGTCATTCTATCCATTATGTTGAACACGAATGATTGCAAGAAATCGATTTTATTTTGTATATGTTTTGCGCATTCTGAATACACTTTTCACGACTGGACACGGACGGGGGACTTGGGCTTGGGGGCTTGGTCAATCTAACATAATTATTTTTTATTTAGGTGTTAAGCAGTGATAAAAATTACTTTAAAGATAATAAGAGGCAGTCCGTAAAGAAACCAAATAATAATTTGTAATCGAATCTCTGTGGAGGATCACAAATATTTTCATGTGTACAAAGTCGCGTGCAACGGCTAGTATAGAACAAATGAATGAATGAATGTATCCAAATAATATTAACTTTTTCATTGAAGTTTACATTAAATAGTCCTTATCGTCTGGCTGTAGGCTAAAATTTATTGGGGCTACGAGCATGATGTCCTATCTTTTAGCAAACATTATTAGATCTGCTTTAATACCATCAAAGACATAAATATATTGGTGAACTTTAAAAGAGTAGCAATAGTCTATAGCAAAAATTTTTAATGAGTGTAATAAGATTGACGACATATATCATTTTTTATTAGAATGCAAAAAAAAAAACATACTGAAAGGATGCGGTTTGTTAAAGATTTTAATATGAATATAAAGAATGTGGGTGCTTATAACAGCGTTCTAGCAGAACCGACATCGGATTGTTCGAAAAGGCTGTAGTAGTACATTTAGATTTTCTGTTTAGACAATTGGTTTTCTTTTTTTATTTATTAATATTTACACTTAAGTATTTTAGTTGTAAGTAGATATAAGTTACGATGGGACTGGCATATCAGTAATGATAAAAGTCCCTAAATTAAATAAAGAGGAAAAAAAATATTGTTTTTTAGCGCATATTAGATAGAAATGTTGTTTCTCCTACTTCGAAAATAATATGTCGTGTTAAACAGTACGTAAGTTACCTGCGGCCTGTCGTCAACTTTTTACACTACTCTTTTTTTTTTTTCGAAATGACTACACTGTTAACCTGACAAGGCCTCTACAGTTTCACCGGACTACGGCCTTACACTTCTCACCTAAGTGATGTTAATACTTTTTTGACACAAAGTACTTTTCATTACGCATTTTTAAGATTAGTACATTACTTTTATACATATATTTCGTAAGTTATTTAGCCAGTGTTAGAAGTGTAATCGTTCAAAAATTTCTTTATACAACTTCGTTAGAATACATCGACTTTTCTCTATTTTATATAAATATAGTATACATGTATTATACTATACATACAATGCACTTGAAAATAGAATGTCTTTAAATGATGGGTAAAACATGAAACCACATGAAAATCCTTTGCGTATTTTAAAGGTACTAAGGGAATACATATAGATTCGAAAAGTGACTTTATTTTATAATCCTTATGGATAAAATTTCATTAGGGTTCTTTTCTATAATTTTTTACACTATTCTCTCTCATTTCTTGTGACATGCGGCAAGTAATTTGTCTTTACTGCTCCTTTAAACTTTGTAAATTACCACTCAAACTTAAATAGGCCATTAAAATCTTACGTTTCGTATTTCGTTCGTTTTAATTATGAATACCTACTTGGATAATTTCTTTTTTTTTATTATAATATCTATTTCAATGGATATTATATTATCTGCTAGTTGAACCCACGACTTCGTTGGCGTTGTTTATTATCTTAAAAAGTATTTTATGTATAGATGAAAAAACAATAAAAAAAATTGTAAGGAATATGAACTCTTTGCTTTCCCTATTGTACACTATATCAATAGACCTACTTCTGCACCACAAGAAAATACACTATGTTGTGCTTATAAAAATCGTTGTTTTTCAAAACTTTCATAAATTTGTATTAAATATTGTGATTGAAATTGATATGAAAAGATATTATGTTATTAAAAGATCCAAGTTTCTGAGAAGTAGAACTAAAGCAATTTGATCGAAATCTATACAGTACTATTTTCATACTGCGCGCACCATAGTAAGCCTCTATTATCGGAACGAAGTTCCTTATCGCAAGGCACGGGGTTAGGCGAAAAAAAGTGTAGAATTTTTCCGTTACGACGCTTCCTGTGCGCTTATTCTTTCAAGGCAGCCAATAACTTTGTACCGACTCGCGTCTGCGCAGGTATAGTTTGTACACATCACCCGTGTCTAATGCTTCGTAACGTATTATGTGTAGTTGTGTACTTATACGTATATTTGCTTGATGAAGTTTTTTATTTATATACATTATCCAATTGTGTATTCAACAATATTTATTTTTATGGAGAAATTACTTATGATTTTCATCGTGCTATAGATCGCCATTACGTGATGCTATAGTACATTTACTTCTGTACTATTCAACCGATCGTTCGATCGGTATGTGAAGATATTTGGACTCGGAAAATATTTAAACTACGCTTTTGCTATTAATTTACTATTGATTACAACAAATGATCATAAACGCATGTAGTTTCTCGGGGTTACTTAGTAATATACATTAAACTAACAGCCATCCAGCGACTTCGTTTGCATTTGTATCCTTATAAACGATACCACCATACCTTATCTCCTACCGGTTTATGTTGCACACGTCAAGATAACTCTCAAATGACAGGATTTGTTTTAGATTACTTGACACTTTTCTTTATATATAGGTCAATTTGAATAATAGCTTTATAAATAATAGGCTCTATATTATTCTGATGCTTAGGCTATATTAATGTAAAGTTTTATCAAATTCAGAGTTTTTGCGTGAAAGGGTAACAAACTTAGAGTAGTATTTACAAATGTTCTCATTTCTTACATTAACTAACTTTTGCTCGCGGCTCTGTTGGTATTCATATAGTCTAGACCTTTGCCTCGAAAACAATGTTTTTTTAAAAGAATAGGGTACCCTATATCCTTTTCTATCCACCTAACATACTGTATGCAAATTTTTATAACGATCCGTTGAGTAGTTAAGTCGTGAAAGTGTAACAGACAAACAAACTCTCAATCGTATTTGTAATATTAGTTACTTGTAATATCATGTAGAATAGAATAATAAATAGATGTGGGTAATTGGCAACTATTACTTAAAAATGTACTCCACAAAAATGCTCAATTTTTATTGGTATAAAAATATATATCGAAAATAAATATGTGCACTTTTAACGAACATAAGCTACTTTACTCCGCAGGCTTAAAAACTAGACCGAACTATTAATACACAGCAAAGATAAATCCTCGCTAGAGTTTAATTGAATCTTAAATATCCTATATATTCATTGTTGGTTTTATGAAAAAGAAAAAAAACTCTGGGAGAAATAACAATATTCCAAGGGTTTTCGTACTTGAAAGGAAAAAAAAACTCTTGAGCCTTTATGTATTCAAATTGGCTTAAGGAATTATTCAAATGAGATCAAAATTGAGGAGTTCACTTTGTCAAGGCGAGTGAAATATTATATTACGCCTAAAATATCGCTCTACGAATTACTAATAGTTTGCACACATTAAGAAAAATAAAACACATTTTTTTTTAATAACATTGTGCTATTTCGTACAATTATTGTTAATTCAAATCATGATGATTTAATTGGATTTGTTACAGTACTTTAAATAAATTTATATTAATTTTAATTAGTTTTATCTTTCCAGATTCAGTGAGGTCATAAATTATTATTATTATTATTTTCATAGGTGGTAGAGCTACGTTGACGCTATTACTGGTTTCAGCATGAGTGGGTCGGCTCGCCCGGGGTAGTACCACCCTCTTACAGAAAACCGACGTGAAGTAACAGTGGTTGCACTGTTGCGTTTCGTTCGGTCAGTGAGAGCGCCGAAGGCCCACATATTTAGAAGGCCGGCAACGCACTTGCGACTCCCCTGGTATTGCTAGTGTCTATGGACGGCGGTGATCACTTACCATCAGGTGATCCACCTGTTCGTTTGCCCCCTATAATATAAAAAGAAATAATATTAGTGTATCAAAATTCAGTAATAATGTAAGTTATTCTGATATCCTTGAAAATAATTTAGAATTGATACCTGAAGTTATTGTATTGAAACCTACAGTGTATTAATTTAAGTATCACAGTAAGTGAATTTGCAGAACCATATAACTGGTTCCAGTAATAAATAACCTTTCGCAAACAAACAAATTATAAACAAATATTATAGATATCATATATATTTTCATGTATTATTCCGTTACAATTATTGTCTCGTGCATGTAAGAGAGAAAATTCTAGAAATATAATTTCCCGGCGCAAGCGAAACGACTGAAAATCGATTCGATAGTATCACCAAATTAATGGGTTACCCAAAGAGCAAGGTAAAACAGACGAGACACCGCACCCATTAAGCACGTAGCATGCCCCCTGAGCATTCTCATTTTTCTAACCACTTTAGGAGGCGACCACTTAAAGTGTTCTGTTACAGATAAGTAGTCCGAGTCAACGGATACCGACCTTTTTGTTAACCTGTTCACATTACTCTTTGAACTTTAGTTTTATGATAGACACTTATCTATAAAGAACTTGACTTATAGATTGCTGGTCATAAAGAGTAAGATAGAAAATTAAGTTTTACTGCAGCATATGGTATACAAAATTAAGTGTATATATAAATGTCTATTAAACTCAATATTTCTATTGTATGGAGCTACTAACTAACTATTATTAGGTTCACAATAATAATGTATATATTGACCTTTGGAAATTGCATAAAAAAATAATAAGACATCATATTTATCATGGTCCATTAATGTTATATTTCAACCCTAGGTATTTTTGTTGGGCGAAGATGATTTTTTTTATTTCAACATATAGATAAACCTTGTAAAAAATAAAGTATATTATTTGTTGTATATTAAAGCTTTTATAAACATCGAACGACAAATTCGTAGCGAAAGTGTACGGTTTCACTCTTATCGCACTTAAGTAGGGTCAGCACAAAATGTTTTTCCTCTTCCATTCGTCACTATCAGCTGCCAACTCGATATTTACACCTTCACACAATTCACCTTCTTCAAGATTTCTCTACTTCTATATCTGTTCAATTTCATACGTAAGAACGCATGTGAAGAAACGAATAAAAATAGTGTGTACTTATATACACGCGTTAGAAGTTATACTTCTTCGGCGTAACAAGATAAAAATCTCTTTATAATTTTTATTTGCTTTTACTATTTTACTTTTGTAGAAAAAACGACACTAGCAATAGAAAAAAGGTATTTAATACATACATACTTTTTTTTGAATAAAATGTTGACTATAGCTAGGCTTCAGGGTATCGGTTTTTCGTGACGGTGTGCGCGCACATCGTAAAACTTTACTCTCAACATTTTTCCCTAACGCGCCAAATGAAGGATAACTCCAAAAAAGGTGGAATGCAAAATATACTGTCGTCGCTCTTAACTTGTACCGAATGCCCATCAACTCAATCTTTGTTTATAGCCTTCGATTTTAATTAAGAAGATAGCACTTTTGCCATTTTATGAACGTACAATTCCTACGAACCGTACAATAAACCGAAATTCATTTTCTTCGACAGTTCCGACGTTATTGATTTTTTAATAAAATATTATTGTTGCAGTGCCGTTATTGGAGGTGAAAGTTTTATTAGCTTGTACAACAAACGAAAATTTATTATTTAAAATAATACTACGGTAACCTTTTAAATTTTTAACTTTTCGTAAATTAAACATTTCTAAACAATAATACCTCGCTTTAAATGTTTTACTGATGCCCAAAAACTTCTTTCAAAGAGAAGGTACAGGATTCAACGATATTAAATACACAATAAATATCAACAGGTTTAAATAATATTAATCTAATTTATTACATGGAGATAAGAAAAAGGAACTGGATAAGTATCTATCCCTAATGTATTAGTGATTAAAAAAAAAACGAATATTAAGTTTTAAGGATCAAACTAAAACTGGGTATCACAACATATTATAAAAAAAGTCGTCCGCTACGCCTGCCTGTCTGTCTGTGTGTATGTTCGCGATAAACTAAGAAACTATTGAAGGGATTGTAATAGAGTAATTTATTACGAAGATTTATATATATACTCGTATATAATTTGTCAAGGGTTTGTGTAAATTAGTTTTGTTGAAAGAATCGGAAAAAGTCAAGCCGCCTGGGAGCTTTCGTCGGAAACGTTGCCTAATTAATCCCTTTATTCAGATATAACAAAACAATTGAGACAATAAACGACGCAGACGAAGTCGCGCGCGGGAATTAGCTAGTTTACAAATAAAGTATTACTTATTCTACGTAATTAGGTTCTTACATTAATATAAGTACAAATTGTAACATAACACTTATAAATCAAGGCGAAGTAGAAATAATACCGAACTAAAAATATGCCACTAATAACCTCTAGCCGAAAGAAGGCACGGGCTTAATATAACCGTCTCATTATTTAACATGTGTTTTGTAATTTCTAATAACTACTGTACAGTTACATATATTTATCTCATATACGGTGGTAGTGCAAAAAAAATAGCAATCAATTCAAAAGGAAAAAATAAAGGCGACTTTTGAAAAGCGTTTGACACCGGCAAGTTACTTATGTAATCAATCAACGAACAAGAATTATTGGAATAGGAAATTTGTATTTTTATATTTATGGTTTTTTTAACGAAGTAGTAGTAGTTTAATGAAACCATGGTGGATAATGTGAAATTGATTTCTTATACTTGGTAAGGTGCACACAAGAATAAAATATTTTCATCTGTCTTATAAGATGTGTAATTCGGCCATGCGTCTGGCGACGTAGGCTATCATTACTGTATAACTGGTGAAATATTAAAATAATAGCAATAAACAGGTATTTTTTCATTTGTGTTTATGTAGAAACATGAGTAATGTGAGGTGTAGCCGTGCTGGCATTGGATAGGTTTCACGTCCTTGTACCATTGTTAATCGTTACGTCACCGTATGACATATTCGCGTTATTTGTTTTTTATAATGCGCGTCCAGACTATTGTCTGACTATAATCAAACTGATGTTAATTGACGTTGTGGTCCAATATACGCAAAGTTAAGAAGATATACCGGTTCTTAAATTCAGTTTCCTAATGAATGCGCTTGGTGATCCAATTAGCGTCTGTAGGACTACATACCTTATTAATGAGTTTACCTACAATATTACAATATCTGTTATCTAACCTATATATATTTAATCAAATATATTAATTATAAAATAATTCATGTAGTTAAAATAAACTAAATGTGACCAAAGACACGGTTTTACACCACATAAGTAATTATACATTTTCTGTACTTTCGCAAAGCGTTCACATGAATATCTGTTATTAATTACACAATGTACACATTTTAAGAATATATGAGTTATACCCGAGAATTGTGTTTGATAGAGGAGGTGATAAGGTCTTCAGTAGAATCGGAGGAACTATTTTGACAGTGGTATCATGGGCAGCTCGGCTAATGTAATCATTTTGTATAAGTCTTCTATGCTTCAGCATACGAAGCTAGATGTCATTGTGAGCTTTGTCGCCACCATACACATACCTTCCCCATTTGGTCCTAGCCTCAGCGAGCGTCTCCGATCATGAGTGACTGATTTTGACGACAGTCATATCACATTTAATACAATTTTGGAAGCGTAACAATAGTTGAAAAAACGTCTTATGTCGCAGTTTGTAAAGATAGCAAGCTTCAGAAATTACTCTACCGGTTTCGTTACAAGGTTTTTTCCATCGGTTGCTTAAACACAATGTAAATTATGTTGAGACATTTGGGACTGCGCTTCGCTGTAGAACGATCAAGTATCGATTCAACATTAAACTGTGTTGTTTTGAGAAGTGAACGAAAGTAACCCGTCATGTTCGTTTCGGTGACGTTGAATCGTCTATACTCGGCTTTAGTTGTCATCAACCAAATATTTTCACTTCTATCGTGTGGTCAAAAGCACACCAATTATTTTCTTTTCTTTGCATGGTTCATCGGACATTGTCAAATGAAATAATATATCTATATATGTTACATACACAAGTATTACATTCGTATGTATTTATACACACGTTTATAATACGGGTGATCCATTCCATTCCACAGTTAGATTCAATTGGTGGAATTTTATACTGAGCCGAAGTTAGGCCACTTTGACATCCTTGAGGTACACTATTTTTTGTACTCGAAACTAAGCTCGCTGAAGCTATCAAAGATAACCAAGTCATCAGCGATAGTAAAAAAAATCACTCTCAATTCTTACTATGGTCTTAAGTTATTGGAATAATAGTTATAATTTGGGATGACAGATCGCTTCTAGAAGATTGGACCGTGATGCACAACTATGTAGTATATAACCACTAAACTATGGAAACTATTGTGTACAGTAGATTTTATGATGTTTTAAATAGCTACGTAATGTATGGTTAATAATTAGAACATTCTAGAATTTATAGTATCGTAACGTTTACCATTGTGAAAACATTAGTATTATTATATAGTGTCACATGTTAAGGAATCAAATAAATAAATGTCATATTCAGGTCAACAATCGCTAGGGAAATGAATGCTAATCACGAACTCTAGGTAAAAAGGTTAGTAATGACATTTTCATTAGCGGTTATTCGCTTTTTATCGTAATGTTTGCATATTATTTCTTTAACACATATTCATTTATTTTTATTTATTTATCTGCTATCGTAAAAGCATAAGAGTGTAATTGAAACATGTTTATTCTGTCCGTATACTTATAAGGATAATAAAAGTGTTTTATTGCCAGGAATAAAGATTACATAATATTTATTTTATAGCTTAAATTCCATACAACGCTCAAGTCAATTTGATATAAATTTATATCATAAATATCGTGTGTTAATTATAATTAAGACTATGACATATTTTCTCTATCTACTTTTATATTAATGTGTTAATAAAAATGACATAAAATTTGGCTGTATAACCTGATGACCTTTGCCTTTGTTAACAAAAAAAAACTTAAGAAAACAAGTTTCAATGTAAGAGAGTTCCTGTAACACTTTACATTTATTATTGATTTTAATAACTATAACAATATATTTTATGAACATTTCAACTGGTCCTTCCTTTCACGGTTCATAAAGCACGACACATGAAATATAGAATAGATAACGTCGGATTAGAACATTAACAAACGAATTAATATGTATCCATGTAATAATAATTTTAAAAAGTAGTTAAATAACATGCATAAACCAGATGGCGCCGATTCATATGTAAACATAATTTTAGTTCCGCGATTTTATTTAGATTATCTATTTTTGATTAAGGACGTTGCGATTACAAATTAATGGTGCGATGATATTTCTCAACGACGCCATTTGTGTTTTTTAAACTTACGCTTGTAAAAACGGACGTATGGTTTGGGCGTTGGCTCAAATGTTACTTTAGAAATGTTAGAAAAATATATTGGCGGGATTTTAGTCTGTAATATAGTAGCTTTTATTATTTATTAGCTGCTTACCACTGCAATTGTTAGTACACAAATAAAATGAGAACAAATTATTCCTACACAATACGACGATGTAATTAACCCCTCGGCTTATATTCAAAATGACCGTTTATGTTTTTATTTTTTTTTAATTTCACGACATGGTACATTGTAAATTTCATGGCTTAGTAAAAAAGAGTTAGTACCTACAGATAAAAAAAAATAAAAAAAAAACATATCACATAAAAATTGTGATTTTACAATACATAATATGTTATTTTTCAAGGTTTTGTAATGAATCAGGTATATTTTTAAGCGTATGATGCCAACAGTCTTTTGACCTGTGCCTCATGAGGTGTACATTCGTTTGTATGGAACTTAAACCTTTATGATTTTGGATAGTCCAGGGGTTAAATAAAATGGCAACTAAACAATTGAACATAAATCTGTCGATTCTTTTAATATTTTTAAAGGTATCTCTACTATCTTCTGCCTCACTCGCTCACTCCCTTTTTTATAGAGATTTTGATCCTATATTTTATAATATTGGTGGCACTTTTCATAATATAGTTCGATTATTGTATACAAGTGAAGTGAATGGGAATTAATTCCACGAAGCAGGAACTCTGAGAAGTTACAAAACAACTCTAGAAAATTCTAACAAGGGGCCGCAATTTTATTAGATTATTGAAGATTGTGGAAATCATATTATAATAATGTTTCCCATTTGACGGTGGCGATGATAACGAGTTATCTCATTGATATTTTGTATAAGGTAGGGTAACAAGCTTTACATAATTAAAATTGAGATTAATTTAAAAGTTTGACATATTTGTCCATATAGTGTATCATGTGTGTACATCGATACTTTTGTATCTTCAGTTTTATTATATCTATATCATTCTCGTTAATTACATGTCGATATTATAGTTTTATCGATATTTCTTGCAAATCAATTAGATTTTTTGTTTGGTAAAAATTAAAACACACACAGTCCGCTTTATAGTCTGTTTAGAAAAATATTAAGTATTTTTTCACGCTATTTACGATACGATACGACTTTACGCGTATGATTTGACATGTATTTTTAAATTCGAAGGGCATTGATCACCGAACGATCTTAAAGTAATACTAAAAACATAAAAGGCAGCGTCTATTGATTAAAATACTAGCAGATGCGGTAATCGCTTCTTGCTTCTGGCAAGAAAAAAAAACTTCTATTAATGATTAGCTATGTTTTGCTGATTCACTAACATTTAGTTCTTACTTCGCTCCGTTGGATTAGGAACGTTCCCTAATAAGCGAACTGTCTAATGGTAAATATATTTTTTCAAAATAAAACTTTTGGTTAGTCGTTGTCGAATTAGTGCGTTCGTACATACCCTTCATTCTAAATTGAAACCATATTTTAAAGTAGTTTCTTCCTTAAATAAAGGGAAATGTTATGATTTTTGTTACACTAAGTTATGTACCAGGCAAATATTGAACTGCTGGTTATTTAGTTATTAGTAGGAATGTGTACCAAAGCCATATATATGCATTTTTTATTTGCTGAAATCTCAGGTCACTGGATTCAAAGTTACTAAAGCAGTTGTTTACTGTAAAAGAAATATATAATGACCTTAAGAATTATTACAGACTACTATTTTTGTTTAATGTAAAATGCAAAATTATTAAACATCCTGTCTATATTTGTTTCAGAACGAGTGTCTCCACGCAGCGGTGACGTCATTAACAAAAAACCAAGCAGAACACTACGACAAATACAACTGCCTGTTAGTAATCGAAATGTTCCAACGTTCGTTTATCTCTGAACATCTCCGCTAATTAATTTCTCCCACGGCCGGATTATATTTAATTACTGCGACCCCTTAAATTGGCCGTTTAACATGCCTAAGAGATGTTACGTAATCGAATTACGTAGTGTGGGTGTTGCGTTGATAACAATTTGTATTCTATTATCATTTCGCTTATTATGTTTAGTTATGTATACAGATTAGGGAAAGTAGTATTGTTTTTTTACGATTTATATGTGATCATGGTGGATGTGAGGTATAACTAGAATCGATAATATTAAGAATGAGTATATAAAGGAAGTTTGTAAATAGCACCAGTAACGGAAAGTTGAGGAGTAATCGGTTAGTATGGTACGGACATGTTGTGACGAGAGATGAAAGCCATGGAATTAGAAAAGTTTTAAATATGAAGGGGGACGGATATAGGAGTAGAGGAAGACAAAAGAAGGTATAGATGTATTGTGTGAAAAATGATATTTGTATTATACTGAGACGACATTTCACAGGGTAGAGTTAAATAAATAAACATGTTGTGTCGACCCTACTTAGGTGGGATAAGCGTAAAATTATGAAGATTATGACGTATAATAAAAAAAATTTTTTTCGACGCTATTCTGACAAATATAGTATGAATTCTAATCGAAGTAAATACTTTAGTTATATTGAACATTTAGTTTACATCGTAAAGGTCCTTTATAACGGATTATTTTAATTGATATCTATCTATCTATCAAAGAACCAGAAATGTATGTAAATCATTCAGAAATATATGATAACATAGTTTGATCCATGCAAAGTCTGAACAGGTGGCAAATTATAATGAAATCTTGATTTCCGATTTTAGTTATACTTGTTTATATAATATTAATTTATGTCCTCGATTTAGATACAAAATATTATTACAATTCAAAGTCTGGTTCACAAATTAGGTGTTTTAAATATTGGAGGAGAAATAGGAAAAGAAAGGGAAAAGGAAACATCAACATTTTTCACCTGTCCGCTTCACGTGGAATGTCAGATGGCAAGACTAAATCGGAACTACAATACACCACTGTGAACAACCGTGTTATATCCCGGTATCAACCGGCCTATATCCATTTTTTTTATATTATAGGGGGCAAGCGAACAGGTGGGTCACCTGATGGTAAGTGATCACCGCCGTCCATAGACACTAGCAACACCAGGGCAGTCGCAAGTGCGTTGCCGGCCTTTTAAATATGTGGGCCTCCGGCGCTCTCACTGACCGAACGAAACGCAACAGTGCAACCACTGTTACTTCACGTCGATTTTCTGTGAGAAGGTGGTACTACCCCGGGCGAGCCGACCGATTCATGCTGAAACCAGTAATAGCTTCAGCGTAGCTCTACCACCTACTAAAAACTAAAAAATCAATCAGGGTCTGTATCTTACTGGTATCAACCAGTCGGTGTGACTCTATTTTGGTTTGTCGTGTTTTGGGATCAATCACTGTACATTAAGCAGCTAGGAGGCTTATAAGCCGGTATGAATGCGACAATTGCCAATGGATTACAGATTTCTTGACGATTACTGTTCAGTGTAGTTAGTTTTCCTTTACATTAAGAGATGGCGTTGTCACGATTTTAAACTAGACATCGTTATGTTTTGTACTTTTGATATAGGTGTTTTTAATAATAAATAAATAGAGTTCAAAATTCAGAGTTAAGAGTTCTGAGATACGAGCCACGAGCAAAACAGTGTTTCTTTGTCTACCCCTTACCCGAGTGCTATGTGTTGATAAGTATACGATATTTAGTGAGTTTGTAAACATTTGGTGCCGAAACCCGAGATAAGTGAACAATTTCAAGTACCTATAGTGAAGTGACATAAACAAAAGTGTTAAGAAAGACTTAGAGAACTTAAAACAAAAAATACAATTCATCTCAGTTAAAATAATAGTGTGAACTGTTTAGAATCGTGAAGTGTGAATGATTACAAGTGCTACAGAGACTTAGAATATTTAAACAAAAAATATTCCATTCGATTTAAAATGTCTGAGAAAATTAAATCTGAGTTAAGAAAGCAAGAAGACTTGTTCGACCGCGTAAAAAGAGCATATACAAATTATAAAAAGTCTCCAAAAGATAGAATTACAATCACATACATCGAAACTAAACTTGAAACGTTAGAGAAATTGTGTAAGTCATTTTTTGATGGTCATAACGATATTGCTGCTGCTTTGGAGAAGTCAGATAAAGCGAAGCTTGATTATTTTGAAGATGACATCTACTCACAATTTGAAGATGTTTACGCAGACTATAAAACTAAACTTAAAGATGATTTATGTGTATGTAAACCGAGTCAAGAGACTACTTTTGAGGCTAATTTCAAAACCGGCAATGTAGGTATATCGGGATGTGAGGTCAAACTACCCCAAATTTATTTGCCAAAATTTTCTGGAGGATATGAGGAATGGGAAACATTTCATGATATGTTCGATTCTCTTATACATAAAAATACGAGTTTGAGTGCTGTACAAAAGCTACATTACCTAAAGAGCTGTTTGCTTGGGGAAGCTGAAAGTCTATTGAAGAATTTATCTACTACAGATAACAACTATAGTGAAGCATGGAGGCAACTTACCCGTCGTTATAGTAATAAACGCTACAACTCAAATGAGATAATGAAACGTTTGTTTGCGCAAAAGAGTATTACAACTAGTGAATCTGCCACAGCTATAAAGCAACTACTAGATACGACATCTTCATGTTTGAAATCGTTGGAGAACCTAAATATTAATACGAGTTCATGGGACGTTATAATCAATTATCTCATAGTGTCAAAACTTGACTTAGAGTCTAGAAAATTATGGGAGCTTGAGATAAACCGATTAGACTCCGAAGACTCTGCAGACTACTTACCGAGTTGGGCTGAACTCAAACGATATCTAGAAACCCGATTTAGAACATTGGAAATGTTAGCGCCAGCGCATACAAACAAACCTACATCAAAAGCTTCCAATTCTACGAGTAATTCCAACTATACGGCAAAACCAATTGTAAAACAGAGGTCGTTCCATTCATCCATAGAGAAGAAATCGAATAAGTCTTGCCCGATATGTTCAGGTGAACATGCTTTGTATCAGTGTAAGCAATTTGAAACGCAAACGCCTGAGAAAAGATCTGAGTATGTACAAGCAAATGGTTTGTGTTTCAATTGTCTGTCATCGACACACGCAGTGAAGAAATGCTATGTGCCCGCTTGTTGCCGACGCTGTAGTAGGAGACATCATACGCTACTGCACTTTGAGAGGTCTCCTAATCAAGAGTCCACTACACCGGCAATTTCTGAGAAAACTTCTACTGAAGTATTACCAAGCACAAGCAATCGTACTGAAACAAGAGTGGTGGCTCATTTCGCAAAAAATAGTCATCAGAGCAGAGTGTTGTTGGCTACTGCGATCGTGAGAATACGATCGTCCAGTGGTCATTCACAATTAGTTCGAGCACTTATAGACCAAGGTTCCGAAGCTTCATTCATTACTGAGGCTACTGCACAGTCCCTTCAACTGAAAGGATCTACGGTGAATGGCTTCGTATCTGGTATAGGTGATGGTCAAACTAGAACTAAATATAAAGTTTCCTTTGTCATTGAGTCGATGCAAAATCCTTCTTTCTCAGTTCCAGTTGATGCGTTCGTACTAAGAAAACTTACTTCCTTTTTGCCTTCTAGAGATACATCAATATTGAGTTGGCCAGAAATAAGCCACTTACCTTTGGCTGATCCACATTACGGAACACCTGGAAGAATTGATATGATTTTGGGAGTTGAAGTTTACAGTGAAATATTACTAGAAGGAATTTTGAGGCATACTGCACTGAGTGGACCAGTGGCGCAAAATACGCAACTGGGATGGATTGTGTCTGGGAAGGTAGGAACAGATTTGACATCCAATAGTAGAATTGTTAGCCTTCACACACAAATAAAAGAAGACCAGCTATTAAAACAGTTTTGGGAAATAGAAAGAGAACCAGACAGTATCGAAAAGAGAATGACAAAGGAAGAGATACGATGTGAAGAGATATACGAGAAAACAACATCAAGAGACAAGGAAGGAAGATATGTGGTGCGGCTTCCTTTTAAGAGTTCTAAGCCGGAATGTCAGTTTGGTCAGTCGATAGAAATAGCGATGAGGAGATTCAAATCATTAGAGAAAAAGTTTAATAATGATAAAAATCTTTATGACGACTACAAAACTGTGATAGAAGATTATGTGAAACAAAACCACATGAGAGAAATTACAGAGAGAGAAGAATTAGATGATCCTTATGTCGTTTACTTACCACACCATGCTGTGATCAGAAAGGATAAAGAGACGTCTAAATTAAGAGTAGTTTTTGATGCTTCGTGTAAAGGTATCAATAACATCTCGTTAAACGACAACCTTCTTGTTGGCCCTAAACTTCAGCAAGATTTACGCCATATTTTGATGCGATGGAGACGACATAAAATATGTATTGTAGCTGATTTGGTGCAAATGTACCGTCAAGTATGTGTTAATGAGCAAGATATAGACTTTCAAAGAATACTTTGGAGACAAAGCCCAAATGATCCTATACAACATTATAAACTGTCAAGACTTACCTTTGACACGTCCTGTGCGCCATATCTCGCAGTAAAGTCTTTACAACAACTAGCTAAGGATGAGCAGTCGAAGTATCCTATAGCTGCTAAGATTACGTTACTGGATTACTATATGGATGATCTACTTACGGGTTGTGAGACTACTACCCAGGCTATAAATATTTATAACGAGATGAATAATTTAATGAGAGAAGGTGGCTTCGAGCTCCAGAAATGGTGTAGCAACAGTCATGATTTGCTAGATCATATTAAAAAGGAGAATCAGAGAACGAATCAATCTGTGGTGTTTAAAGCCAACGATAACATTAAGGTGCTAGGTATTTCATGGAATAAGACTACAGATCAATTTGAGTACCACTTTTACTTACCTGAGAATGAGAATAAAGATATAACTAAGAGACATGTACTTTCTGTGATAGCTCGTCTCTATGATCCAATGGGTTGGATAGCCCCAATTATAATAACGTCAAAAATATTTATACAGAAACTTTGGAAGTCAAAACTATCGTGGGATGAAAAACTTAATCCAAATCTTTTACTAGAGTGGCGACAATTCGAAAAGGACATAGACAATATCAAGAATATTATCATACCGAGATGGTTACAAACGAGAATTGATGACCATGTAGAACTGCATGCATTCGCCGATGCGTCACAAGCGGCTTACGCTGCAGCGATTTATCTGAGGTCGACGGATAAAAATGGAAAGACAATAGTAAATCTTGTCACAGCCAAAACAAAAGTGGCGCCTGTAGAAAAAGAGATTTCCATTCCGCGCATGGAGCTATGTGCTGCATTACTAGCGACAAAATTATTGTATGAAGTCTCGCAGATCATGGACATACCGAAAAAAAACCTCTATGCATGGTCTGATAGTACGGTCGTATTAGCATGGATAGCCGGAGAACCAAGTCGATGGACAACTTTCGTGAGCAATCGTATATCTGAGATACTTACCATGCTAGATCAAGATCAATGGAGGCATGTTTCTACAGATGAAAACCCTGCTGATTGTGCTTCTAGAGGAATGTTTGTTTCAGAATTAGTACGACATAAACTGTGGTGGCATGGTCCAAAATGGTTACAGCAAGATGAATATCAACATCGTCTTTGCAATAATTTTGAAACATCTGAAGAAACTAGGACAATTAAAGTGTTAACAGCTACCTTAAAAGAGAAAGAAGATTTTATTTGGACAAAATTTTCTAATTTATCTAAAATGTTGAGAGTCTTGTCATACTGTAAGAGGATTTTAAACCTAAAAGTACCTAAAGAAAACAGGAAGATTTTACAGAAAACAGTTAGTAATGTAGAGAAGAACGAGGTTTTATACTCTTGTATTAAGAAAACTCAAGAGAAGTATTTTGAAAAGGAAATTGATAATGTGATAAATCAGATGAGTGTTGCAAAAAAGAGTCCACTTTATACTCTTTATCCTATTATAGATAAGGATGGACTTTTGAGAGTGGGAGGTCGGATACATAAGGCTCAAATAGATTATGATAAACGACATCCAGTTATATTACCTAACGACACTCATCTCACTAATCTAATAATACAAGATGCTCACCAAAAAACTTTGCATGGAGGACCTCAACTAATGTTAAACTTCTTGAGAACAAAATACTGGATTATTCGAGCTAGAGATTTAGTAAAAAAATATTGTAGAACTTGTGTGACATGCTTGCGTTACTCTCAGCAAAACAATAACCAACTAATGGGACAGCTGCCAGAATCTAGATTAAAACCTATGAGACCCTTCAAAGTATCTGGAGTTGATTTTACTGGCCATATCAATATTCGATTTTCACCTGGTCGAGGATCAAAATCATACAAGGGGTATATTTGTCTTTTCGTTTGTCTCACCACGAAGGCAATACATCTTGAAGCGGTTTCTGATTTGTCTTCTGAAGGATTTATAGCCGCCTTTCGAAGATTTGTGTCGAGAAGAGGTCATTGTCATACTCTATACTCAGATAATGGCACAAATTTCATCGGAGCTGACAAACAATTACGAGATATGTTTAATCGTGCGAAGTCTCAACTGCCTGATGAAATCCAGCATCTTCTGACAAACGAAGGAACTGAGTGGAAGTTTATTCCTCCACAAGCACCCAACTTCGGAGGGCTCTGGGAAGCGGGAGTACGCTCCACTAAAAAACATTTAAAGAGAGTGATTGGGGATTCTACACTTACTTTTGAGGAGCTCACGACTGTTCTCTCTCAGATAGAAGCGTGTCTGAACTCTCGTCCCCTATCTTATTTGAGCGATAACCCAGAGGATCCAATGCCTCTTACACCTGGACATTTTCTTGTGGGAGAGTCACTTATAACCATTCCAGATGAGAGTTATATGGAAAACCACAAAATTTCAAACTTGAGACGTTGGAAGTACTGCCAAAAATTAATGAATGATTTTTGGAATAGGTGGTCCGACGAATATTTAGTTACTTTAAACCAAAGATATAAGTGGGCCACTAAAAAGATTGAACCCGAAATCAACGACGTCGTGATAAGTAAAGAAAAAAATGTTCCCCCTGCCAAATGGTGGCTTGGTAGAATCATAGAGAAGCATACCGGACAAGATAATCTTACTCGAGTGGTTTCTATAAAAACCAAGAATGGTATTTGTAAAAGACCGTGTAATAAGTTATGTTTTTTACCAAGAGCATCTGAGTAGATTCTTATTTTACTTGTTTTAGGATATTTTTATAAGAGAATGTAGTTTATTTTCATATAAATTTGTGACCTTTGTGCTAAAACTTATTGTCTTAAATTAGTTTGTGTAACATTGTATAATTTTATCATTTAGTGTTAGTTTCGTGATTTTTATTCATTCAAGAGTTTGTAAAAGAACTACGTCTTTTGGTGGGCGGCATGTTCAGTGTAGTTAGTTTTCCTTTACATTAAGAGATGGCGTTGTCACGATTTTAAACTAGACATCGTTATGTTTTGTACTTTTGATATAGGTGTTTTTAATAATAAATAAATAGAGTTCAAAATTCAGAGTTAAGAGTTCTGAGATACGAGCCACGAGCAAAACAGTGTTTCTTTGTCTACCCCTTACCCGAGTGCTATGTGTTGATAAGTATACGATATTTAGTGAGTTTGTAAACAATTACCATTGTCAAATTCCATTGTACATACAATCAGGTACGTTTAAGCTCGGATAAAAATATATGCGTACAAACGAGAGAGATTTGGCTCGTTCACTCCTTATAAATAAATTCGCTGGAACGAAGCTTAAGCCAACATTATTAGAGCGTAATATGACGTACAATAAAACATTGTTTTCTTTGTACGTATTACAAATAAGCTGCTATTATTATTATGGGAAATGTTTTTATTGCCGTCTTGTGACGTTTATAAAAGACGATTGAACGGCTTTCTATTAAGAGACTTACAGGATAAGGAGAGCATTATATCAAGATAAAACTATTATTAAACATATGGGAAATAAACAAGAATATCATTTCAGATTATCCAAACATTTTATTGATATCATCTTTTAAGTGAGATCGTGGTAGTCTAGTGGTTTGACCGGTGTAATATCAATGTAACATCGGCATGTACCAACGAATTTTTTGGAATTCACATTCATTTACAAATTTAAATTGGTAAAACTATCGGCTAATGGTGAAGGAAAATATCGTGAGGAAACCTAAACCTGAGACAGGTTTTTATAGTACCATCGTATGTAGGAAAACTATAGAACTGTAGATTTCTCAGAGTTTGATTCGCGAATACGCCGTTGACTGACATGGTGATTATGCCCGCATATTCTTTTGGGAAGAGGCCTATAGTCCTCCAGTGCGTTTTTAATAGGCTGGTGATGATGGTGATTATTATACGGTACCTATTTTGGTATTGTCGGTTAAGCTATTTATTTATCATAAAATAGGCGTTTTCCTTGGTAGCTCGGTAAATCAGCACTTTATCTTACGTGCCAGTACAATCCAAAGCGATAAGGGCTTAGAGATTAACGTCATAGTACACCTCATCGATTGACGTAGGTTAGTATCCTTGTGAATGAGACAGAGCCTTCCGTGAAGAAAGGCCTCGTGATAAAAATATTGCCAAGTTGAAAATTAATGCCAAGTAACTAAACGTGTGTTCTGGTAGCTGCACTTAACAGCCAGTTCCCTTTATGTATTTACCACCTTAGACCACATGGTCATTTAATATCAGACAGAAACTTATAAAGTAATAAGAAAAGAAAACTACGGCGATAACCATGAGATGTACTATAATCAAAATTTAGTTGCCGCTGTCATGCCTTTTCATATCTTTTCGGTTCTATGCCATTCTTGTACATGACCGGTAATTTGAAAATAGTTACATAATCATATTTTGCTGAGTATTTAAATATGATAACCATATGTGGCTGGAACGTGGCTACCACACATCAAGTGTAGTCCCCACCTCAGTGGAATGCTGATACGTGTTACTTTTCGCACAGAGTTGATGTATATCTAGTAATAAAGTGGCGTTATACGGAATCTATATCCTACTAGAGAAAATGTGAAGTGACTCTCCTTTACTTTGTAGTGTTTTGAAATCAGTTGCCGTGAAGATTGCAAATCGGTATGAAGCAACAAATGCAGATAAATTGTAAAGCGATCAGTGGTCACTGTTGTTTTTAAATCACATTGTGTTTACCCTCAGTCACTGTTTTGTGCTTTAACAACAAAAATAAACATAGGTGCAGTTCACACACGATAGAAATGAAACTATAGATGGTACATGTGAACAATACACCATACTGGTGTAACTGGTGTAACACAAGTGTGTAATACACATACGTACAAACTTACATGCGTAGATCGCTTGAATCAGAACAACAATTAGCTAGTGGAATATACAATTAAGAGACTGCAAATATAACAAACATTGTATAATGTATTCTATCTCTTTCTCACGCACGTTAAATACTATTTGTTTCTATTTAATGACGCTTTTTCGTTTAATTGAGTTTCAAGTCACAGTGGGTTCAAAAAAGTTTTTACCGTACGAAAATACTTTATATTATAATTTCATATTCCTACTTTAATTACAATTATGTGTGGCCTATTTATTTTTACACACCTCATCAAACGTTCGTTTTGTTTGTTGAGTGAACCATCTGATCTTTATAATCTGTGCCACATGTTGATTGATACGTTAATAATTAATGTTATTGCCCGTAAGAGATGTTTATCTAGTGATTGTCAGTATTGCCAACGTGATAGTTCGAAATATATCCTGTAATCGTCAAAGGCGACATGTGTTTCCATTAGAGGAATCAAGTGGGGGTTAATATCGATCTAAATTCATTATAACATCTGCCTTACTACGTAATTAAATATAATGCAATTGAAATCCACTGAACTTACTATTTTCTATTCTGACACCAAAATGAATAAGAGCACATCTGACTAAGCACACAAATCAGTGAAATGTAAAAAAAATTCAACTTACGCCTTCGTTTTTTAATCACTACATAGTATAAAACAAAGTCGCTTTCTCTGTCCCTATATCCCTATGTATGCTTAAATCTTCAAAACTACGCAAAGGATTTTGATGCGGTGTTTTTTAATAGATAGAGTGATTGAAGAGGAAGGTTTATATGTATAATAACATATATTAAATAGTGGAGAAATACTGTTATTTTTGAAGTTACTCCAAATTGAACGCGTGCGGGCCACGGGTAGTAATGAATACATCAAAATTACTGGATCGATTTTAATAATTTCTTCACTGAATGACATAGGCTATTTCTATTATACCCGTGCGAAGCCGGAGCGGGTCGCTAGTTAAGTATAATTTGAGAACAGAACGTTAACAAAAAATAATATTAGATGCAGCCTTCTTTTTCCTCATTTTGAATATATATAAATCGTAATATTGTAGAAATTAGTAGATGTATTTCTATTTCTTTGAACGGTAGTAATGTAGCATGAAAAAATTCGTTAGCTACATTATGTACAGACTGAACTCGCAACATGACAAACCAAATAGGTTTATGTAGTTGTGAATGATTACTGGATCAGCTAATCAGTATGGTAAGTGTTACATCTGGTGTATTGTGCTAGCGAAGCGATCGGACACAATTGGCATATCTTACAATAAATTACAAGCCGAAATTGATATGTTTGGTGACTTGCTACGCATTTACATGGAAAAGGCTTTATTGTTCTTTAAAGACAAGTTTTCAATTTTGAAAATACTTTATTCACTTTAGGCCCTGAGAAGGCGCTTATGAACGTCAAAGTTACCACCGGTTCGGAAAACAACCCAGTCATCGAGAAGATCTGGCAAGAAACTCGATCCGGTTTCCTACTAGACTTGTAATTCTAACTAGTATTATAAATGCGACAATGTGTTTCTTTGCTTGTTTGTTATGCTTTCGCTTTTTAACTACTTAACCGATAATTAGGACATTTTGTATATATGTTGTTAAGACTACGGAAGAGGACAGAAGGGGTGGGGTACCTTTCATAAAAAAGCGTCCCCAAGAGATATGTCAAATACATATCAACACGAGCGAAGCTACGGGAAAAATCTAGTATTAAATAACCTAGTATTTTATGTTTTTGTAGTTTATATTGAAGCGGTTTACATAAAGTGCATGCCGTGGCGGTTTTTAAAGGCCAATGCGCCTAAAAATGTTCGTACATAATTAATTTATCAATTTATGTCAGATATATTGGTAGTTTTACTAGCTGTTTATATTTATTTACAATGAAATATTTTTCGTAATAACTTACACATGATTACGAATAACAAAGGATTAATTGTTCACAGGCATAGATTACCCGACGAAATAAAGACGTGTAGGAATTACGCGTATTTACAAGAAATTTATGATGCCGTGCGAGCGACAGACAGTGAGTATTCAAAACATCCATCTTACGTAGAGAATAAAGGTGAATTGTTCGATATTAACATAAACAAATGGAGGGAAGCAGTTATAAGGAAAATTTATCTTGCCAAGTAAATGGGAGGGCAAGATTAGGGTATCTGGACGTCTGTGTTTGTTCTACGCTTAATGCATACATCTGTTCTTGTTTTGTAAGCGGAGTAGTATCTCACGGCTGAGATTTTTATTCGTCTCCATCTAGAAAACGGTATGAATGTTTGATCGTGGAAGCTTCGAGAGATCGTAGTATCGATTATTCGTTAAGAAATTTATGGGTATGTCTCCATTTAAAGCTTAAAGATATTGTGCGAAAGATGAGAATTTAAATTTAGAATAGTATGTTCTCAGAATCGAAATTAGTTCTTAGTTATAATTAACGTAGTGAAAATTGACTGCTAATTATTGATATTTCTTTAAACACGTCTTGGTTACGAAGCACGGTAATACGTAGCAAAAATATATATAAAAGTGAAATTAACAGGTAAAGGAAACATTGTTTTTGAACTAATATCTTAAGGATTTAATGTCTTAATTTAACGGAGAAAACTGAAAGTTCTTTATTATTATTAATTATCTTTATTATTTTTATTATCTTTATTAATTATCTATAATATAAAAATGAATCGCTAAATGTGTTGCTAAGCGCAAATCTCGAGAACGGGTGAACCAATTTCGCTAATTCTTTTTTTAGAATATTCCTTCAAGTATAAGGATGGATCTTACGGAGAGAAAAATTAAAAAAAATTGCTTGAAAAAGTCTAAAAACTATACTTTTATATACTCCCATACAAACGATTCGTAATAATACTTAAAACTCAATTTGAACTTTAATACTATAGCATAAAGTTTAAGTATTAATGGAGAGACTCCGGGAAGGCAAAACAATTGAGTGACGTTAGTATCGTATAAATATTAATGTCAATATATTTATACGATGGCCCCGAATAGCAGAATAAGTATTAAAAAAAAATTAAAGAATCGACTGTTAGGCGGTACGAAGTTCGCCGGGGTCAGCTAGTTATTGATAAAATTCATAGCAAAGATTGCAAATTTAAAATAGGGTTTTTGTTAATATTATTTAATGAATTAAGATTTTTATGAAATAAAAATAATCGTTAAAAATTTATTAACCATAATATGTATGTGATTTTAAACTACCCTAAAATTAATCATGTTACTTTATATCTAGGTGTAATTGCAGTAATAGTGTAGTTTGTTTACGTAAAATATTCAAAGTACCTACTTCCATATTAAATAAATACGACGCTGCGAAGCGGAGGTTTTCCTTAAAAATTGATAATGTCAAAACATCACCTGCTTTTCTCTTTTGTAGATAAATCTGTCTAGATTTTTTTATGTCACGCATATTTATAAAAAGTTTCCCTTTGTCCTGTTCTTTTTGCCTTCATTCACCGTTAGGTCGAAATTATTACTTAAGTGAGTCAATATTTTTTAACGACAGCCTTTTTACTGCCACCTGATAGTTGACTAATTACGAGGTAACTAGTTACAAAATATCCATTGTGATACTATAGATATAATATATATAGATAGAATTCTGACGTTGTATGCGGATTAGGTGAAAAACTACTTTTACTTCTTAGACACTTGGTTCTTATATAAAAAATGTCAGGGTATCTTCATTTAAGATAAAACTTAAAAAACTATGATTATTACGCCATAAACAATATGTGTTTTCCTGGGGAGAAGTGGGGCAAGCCGTGTGGGGCGCATAAGCAGTTAAGGGGAAGTAAACGGAGAACACTGTTTACAAAGTAATTTTATAAGCAAAATATATTTTTGGTTTCAATTTTTTGTTTTATGTTTTTTTACTCTATACATAAAATGTATGGATAAGATAATAGGATTTATAAATTACTTATAAAAAATAGCGCGTGTTTCTGCAATACATCTGACAGAAGTTAATTTTTTTCGGTAACCAAATATGTATCTGTGACATAATTACTTACTATAATTTACCTGCGTAGGTATTTTGGCCCATTTTCCAGTTATACAGCCCATGGGGTGGCAATAACAGCCAAGATTCCTTCTAGGTTGCTAAGCTGAGCATTATTAGCCGAACATGTGCTTCTAACATTTGAATGCACAGCCTAGTGGCTTCGATATGAGACACTTAGATTATTTATATGCTCGACTATCAAGAGTGACTCTATAAGTTTTGCATGTGATGCGGGATCGCATTGTGGCGTTTTAGTTGCCTCTAACCCGTCGAATATCCTTTTTTATTGTTGGAATTCTAATTCGTTTTCAGCGCAATAATGACGCTTAGTGTGGTACTTTACCTGGTTTAGGGCCTTACTTACCTACTTACTATTAAAAAACTTCTTTTTTTTACAAATGAATGCATTTTTAAGCAATGATGTCATAAATTAAAGATCCATTTAGGGTTAATAAGCAATAAGCTAAAGGTTACGATGAATGAAAATATCGTAATACACCTATAAAAAAGGTGATAAAGCTTTCAGTAATGCTCGTCAAGCAGACAACCATTCTCAAATTGAAAATTATCCCCAAGCACCTATAGCTGTATTCCGATTGCTGGTCTAGAGAGCAACAGAACATCTCAGGCCACACCATCACTTAATATTAGATAAGATTGTATTCAGACGCTAAAAACCTTGAAAGGTATTAAAAAAAAACTAAAATAACCTTGTCTTTTCTCAAATTTACTCATCTTTGTCCTTTGATTTCACACGTGCGTACATTCGTCTTGTTCTATCGCTCTCTTTTGTTTCGCTCAGTTGACACCATCGTTCTTTCTTTTCTCTCTCTCTGACCAAGTAGTTATTACAGGAAACATTTGTTTTAAGTTACTCTGAAATTTTCTGCATTAGAATATTTTAACTCTCATTACACTTAAAGAGCTCATTAACATTAAATTAAAAGATAAATTAATACATGGAAAATCCTTGTAATAAAAAATAGAATTATCGGCGAACTGAGATTTGAGACTATTATTGAAGATTAATTGTACATTGGTATTTTCCTTGGCACCTACAAAAGGGGTTCTTGATAGAGCGACAAAGAAAAAGTTCATTTATATTATGAACGGTTCGCCTCTTTGGAATCTTTTTAGAGTGTATTCGACTCGAGCCCTTTCTTGAACTTTTAATGATTTTTTTTTTTTTTGGGTAAACTTCCTTTGATAATTGTGTATTTGAGAAATTCGTAGCTTTTTGTAAAGCACAATGAATAATTCATTGTAATTTGAGGATTTCTGATTCGCAGTGGTTACTTACCAAGTTTCTTGAGATCAGAATTTATCTAATTGTTTTAATTGTTTAGAAAGTATAAAAATAAATATTTGTCATGTGATATTAATATAATTATGTGACATCCACGGATAATGTACTGCGATTTCAGATATCAGTAAAAGGACACATTAAGATAAAAGTGAAGCAACGCGTTATTGCAAATTTAGTTGAGAAAGTCATAGCATAATATAATACTCTGTGGTTGAACTTACACATTTATACAATGATTATGATTATATAATGATGATGGATCTCTTATGATTATAGTTCTCTTATAGATTTCTCTCTTTTGTAGCTTCTTGTAATTTTCTCGTTGTCCTATTTATGTATAACTAGCTGCCCGCTCCGGCTTCGCACGGGTTAAAAAATATATAGCCTATGTCATTCACTGAAAAAGTGATTAAAATCGATCCAGTAGTTTGGATTTATTCATTACTGTCCGTGGCCCGCGCGCGTTAAATTTGGAGTAACCGCAAAAATAACAGTATTTCTCCACTATTTAATTTATGTTATTATACATATAAACCTTTCCCTTCAATCACTCTATCTATTAAAAAAAACCGCATCAAAATCCTCTTCGTAGTTTTAAAGATTTAAGCATACATAGGGATATAGGGACTGAAAAAGCGACTTTGTTTTATACTAGGTAGTAGTAAGAAAGATATGACACCTCTAAAAAGTAATTACTTTTAATTTATGATACCGAAAACGTTTCAAGTAAAGGTGAAATTTCAAGGTATGCTATGAAAATTTATTTGTTTACAATACCCGGGGCGATAAGGTATCATTGCTTGTGTATTTACGCGCATTTATGAGTCATAACGCTGCTTTATCCGTTATCACTTGTTCCTTCGGAGTCTTTACATAGAACATTGGGACATTTTCTACTACTGCCATTTAAGTTCAAACTAAACATATTTTCTTATGGCAATTAAACAGCTGATAAACGCACATATATATGTATATAAATATACAGGCGCCAAACTGACAATTATGCTCAATGTACATAAATCAGTTTTATGCAGTAATCGAAACGCGACCTCTCAGCACAAAAGTAGAATTTACTGCCATTATCTCACAAAACCTGTATATTATATGTAAAATACATAATGGACTTTATTACCTTGCTTTTGGTCCTTTTTATAGTTTGGAATGCAACTCTTGACTTGACCCATGGCACAATATAAAGAAAATACAACTGTAATTCGTATATCGAATACGTGTTAGAGGCACTTAATTATGAAGGAAAGATATGTATGTACATATAATGAAAATACTGTACCTTTGAGGTTCAATCACATGACAACTTTTAGGCTACTTATTTTCGGGAATTGATTGCCTTTTTGCCATATTTTTAATTAAAAAAGTTAATAAGAGTTACAGTTAGAGTTGTAAGTTGCATAAAACTTACGACTTTACCAATTTATGTAAATTGGGGAGAAAGAAAAAATATTCAACAAATTACTGCGTGGAAATAATAAAACCATTCGATGCTAAAATTAAAGATATTTTTATCAAAGACAAAAAAAAATGACACAAAGATTTCAAAAAGCCTCCTTGAATAAGTTTTTTAATTACGATTCTTGTATAATAATAACTTTGAATTGAATTAATTAAGTCGGATTCATCTCTCTGTGAATTGTTGTTACGAAATGAAAATTATATTGTTTCAGATGTTAGCACCAAAGATTTCATGGCGAAGTTAGGGGAGTATTTAATATTAACAGCGTTCTCACACAATTGTCGTTTGGAGAGAGCGTTTAAATGCTTAGGCACTAATCTGTCCGAATTCTTGACCACATTGGACAGTGTTCATGACGTTCTACACGATCAGGTAATTTATTATTATTATTGTTATATAACTAGCGTCTATGTACGTCATGGACCAATTGACCAATCATAAACCATTATTACTGCTCGTTAAATGATGACAAGTCCAATCGAATTACAGTCTGCGTCAATCTTTTTGGACGCTCTGAGTACAGCCGCATAGTTTGGGCTTGCGCATAATAACGTCAAAATTACTGTTATTAATAGATTATTATAGGAATGTACAATTTATTTATCTTTAAGTTGTCTCCATGTTATATATATATAATATCATCATCAGCCTATAAGAGACTCCCTGCAGGGCCATAGGAAAGTATGGGCTTAATCACGACGCTAGCCCACGATGTATTGGCGATTTCAAATTCTGAGAAATCGTCAGTTCCAACATACTTATTCCTACATACGGTGGCACTACAGGAACATTTCTCAGGTTCAGGTTTCCTCACTGTCAGGCGATATTGTTACCAATTTAAATTAGTAAATGTACGCGAATTCCGCAAAAATCCTTGGTATATACCGGGGTACGAACCTGCGGATTTCGGATCGATTTTCCACCACGAGACTACCACGAATTAAAATCTAGATTTTTGTTCTGTGCGAATATTTTCAGAGCGATCAAAGTTTGGCGATAACTGTATTTAATTTATACTATTTTTCTTCATTTTAGAGAATTTTCTTTCAAATTTTGAGGTTATGTCTATTGATACTAAGTACTTAGTATTTGTTCGGTTAAAAACATTTCGAAGAAGATAAAATGATTCTATTTTAAATCTTGTATTAATTAAAATATAAGTCTATAGTTATTATATACAGATATGCATTTTTTTAACTAATTTTACATGAATATGTTTTATAAAACACACTGATCACAAAAATGACATTAAAATCTTTGTCTGTTTGTTTATATACCTATATTGTAATCAAAAATGTATTTACCTGATTTTTATGAAATTTTGTACACGGAGAAAGAATATCACACTGCTGAATTTCATTTTAAATTTTAACCCCTCTGGTGATTTTATAAGGCCCAGATCTGAAAATGGTGGATTATGTTTTTCATTTCACAACATCGTAACGTTGTAAATCTCTTGGCTTAGTAAAAAAAAGTTCATACAAATGAAATAATAATTTAAAAATATATTTTACATAAAAATTGTAATTTTTCAATACATCATTTGGCAGTTTTCAAAATTTTATAACAAATCAGGTATTTTTTTAAGCTTATGCTGCCAACAGTCTATTGATCTGTGCCTCATGAGGTCTACATTTTTTTGTATGAAACTTAGACCTTTATAGTTTTCGACAGTCCAGGGGTTAAGTAACTAAAACTACACAGGTAGCTACTTCTTAAACAAAACATTATGATGCGTCTGAAAATAAGCTTTACAAAGAGCTCACATTAAAACAAATATTTCTGTTTCTCATAATATTATCCTAAGTAATATAATAAATACGAAAATGAGTTTGCTTGTTGTGCTATCACGCTTTAACTCCTGGACCGATTTTCATGACATTTTGCATACGAGTTGTCAGAGGCACGGAAAATCCAGAAAAAATGTACTATCCCCGAGGGATAAATCAAACTTACATTAATGAGAGCGAAGTCACGAGCAAAAGTTAGTTTTATCTAAAATTCAAAAGAGAAATAAATTCAAGTAAACCATTGTACTAATTTTGGTCAATTTTATTGCAACAGGATGACGTACTTAAAGATGAAAGTATGGATTACGAAGCGAATTTCGTTTGCACTACATCAAAGGAAGGTAAAATACAGCTGCACCTGACTACCGAGAGTGAGCCTGTAGCTTATCTCCTGGTCGGTAGTCTTAGAGCGATAGCCATGCGGTTATACGACACACAAACAGACATAAGACTGATGAGCTATACTAACGATCCGAGGAGATTTAGGTGAGTATCTTGTTTATATATTTTCCTTTCTAATTATGAATTATGAATGTTTTCTAAACCGGCAATCATATTGCCACTCCCATATCTGCATGACGAAGCTAAGCTCACTTATGGTACCAAAATTGCCGTCAAAATTGATTTGGATAAAGTCCAGTTAGTAGTCGCCCAGTCCTTGTGTATAAAAACCGTTGGTTAGGTTATTATGTCGTATCTATGGTCACGCAGTCCTGTAGTTCGTAATGCACGAAGATTATGTCTTCCCACACTCATATATATTGCGACCGTAATTCAAATATTTCGGCAATAGACGTAGCTACAGGAGTAGTGGCATTACTGTAATATGATTATTTATGATTTTAAGGTCTATGATTTTATTATCTTCAACTAAATAGTAACTAGAATTTCTACGATACTTAGAAATCTGAAGAAATCGGATCTATATTATAAAAGATGGTTTGTTGATATGTCTGTTACATTAACCGCTTTCCGAAATTTGCAAATTCATGATAGATATAATCAAAGTATTTTTGCTTTGCATAAAGCATAAACTTTACCTGACTCATTAATAAAACATGCGCATAGAATAGAAATTTAGAAGATAAAATAATCACGAAAACAATAGATTTGTGGAAAGTACATAAAAATCAACTCTGTTATTCAAGCCACGTCTCTCTCTTGCTAACTTTTCAAACAGCGTCAAATGAATTTACGAAAGATAACACAATCCAACAAACTTTCAGAATGAAAATGTTTCGAACGGTATAAAAAATTCTAAAAACAAATCCCTCTGAACTAAGAGATACGACGGTGATTTATATAAAACCTGTAGTATAAATTCAAACAATAGATTTGATTGCGCAAATATGTTCATTGGGATTCGCATTCACAAAAATATTACGTATTGCGTTGCTATCAATAATTACTTTTTTCATTGAATTGAAATAAACATAAATATTCGTTGAATTGGTGGCTCAGTTGATAGCGTATTTTGGTCATCATGTCGTTCGAATCCTTGTGACTGAGTCGGAGCTTTAGGTGAAGGAAAACATCATGATGTAACCATAGCATAATGGTAGGCATATTCCTAAGCCCTCCTCGCTAGTTACCATCCTAAAGTCGATCTATCATCAAATCGTCTGTCAAGCACCTGTTGGTATATTCTGGTAGCTGCACTTAAGAACCAGACTCATTTAGCTTTAGCGTGTTTACCATTTTAAGACCATATCGTCATTTACTATCAGATGGAATTATGACCAAACACTAAGAACTATAATTATAAGTAAAAAGAAAAATATTAATCGGTCTGGAATATTTCTCTAGCCAAAAAATATGAATGTTATAAGTAGACAATAAAACTGCTGGTGAAAATGAATAAGAATAGTATTAAATAACTAAATGAGACTACTATTTTAGGTACGAAATAAACGCAATACCATTACACCAGAAATCCAAAGATGACAACTGTGTAACATCGAACGAAGCCGCCGCCGTCGCCACGTCAACTAAAGTGACAGATCTGAAGATTGGAGTGGCCAGTTTCTGCAAGGCCTTTCCTTGGCACTTTATCACAGACAAACGCCTGGAACTCGTCCAATTGGGTACATGTTATATCCATTCATTGTTATTTCCTCGATCTTTTATTAGATACGACGAACACGAATGCAGCCTAATGTTAAAAAATTACTACGGTGTGAGCTTTGATAATCACAGTTAAATATGTCGCAGTGAGAATTCGAAGTCTAATGCCCGGTTTCTGAAGCCGTCAATTAAACTATCAATAGCTATTGATTCAATAACGTTATCCATAAGACAAGCGGCGTTTAACTGTCAATGTTTCTGAATACAGAATGAGACGTAGACTGACATTTCTCGTGTCATTGTGTATTCAGAAACCCAATTTGACAAGTTATCGAACCGATAGCGCTATTAAACAGATAAACTACAGTTAAAAATGCTTCAGAAACCGGGCATAGAGCTAAATTTACCTTATGAGTAAATGTAAAATAAATTACAATACCCTGTGTCCTAGTAATTGTTGCCAATAATATTCTTTTACCAAAAAACAGCAGCATGGTTACTGTTAATTTATAGTAAGAAAAGAAATGTCGTTGATGCTTTGGTAGTTGAACACTTCTCAGTTTCTCAACTGTCTATTTCTCGCATATAACTGGCATCATTTTTATAGGTGTTATAGGTGTTATAGGTGTTTATTTGACCACAATCTCACTTGATGTTAAATGATTGTGTGCCCTAAGATGATTAACTTGATAAACCCAAAGACAGACTCGCTCTCAAGTGTAGCTAGCGGAACACACTTTTCACATCGAAGGTGGTTTGCTAGCTAGATATGCATTAGAAAGAGCCCTAACACAGTGTGATGGTTGCATTACGATGTTTTCCTTCTCCAAAAGCTTCAACATAATGTGGGATTCGAAGATATAAGTACTTTATTCGACACGTTGTCCGTGCCGTTGAACTATCATTACTTAATTTCATAGCTTTATAATTACTTGTAACTGACTTACCCACTGAATACAACATGTATCTGTTTATTTATAAAAGTATCTAAATTATTTGAATTGTATATCTAATTAGAAACTGAAAAATTAAACCTATTAATCTACAGCGAAATTTTTTGTCTCGAGCCAGTTATTTCATTTTGTATCAAAATATTATTTCGCTATTCATTTGCTAACCTCAAGGTTAAATATAACAAAGTAGAAGTCAATGACCGTCATAATATTCCATCACATTGAAATAGATGAGGTACAATGGAATTGTTAGAACATCACTCGAATATCATGCAATATTCTACAATAAATACAAAACTAATAAAGCTACCTGCAATTCTAACAATTCACCTGGAATATTTTTATAAGTATAATAAATACCAAGTAAATAAAACGAAACATTGGTTTCTTCTTGGAAATATGCTTCTCTGAATAGAATTCTAAATACGATCGTCTGGCACTCGCGACTACCTTGGAAAGGTCGAAAAGCAAAGTAATATTAAATTATAAATAAATATTGAACACTTCAACCCTTTACTTCAGTAGATTTGTTTCAAGTTCGAAAATTATGAAAGAATTTACTATTATTTGTAAGTCTGTCTGGTGATACATTACTATATTAATAAATACATCTCTACAGCCAGCTTTTGTAATTTATAAACCTTTAATGGCTATCGTGTCTTTATGTACTAAGTTTGATCCTTCCTAACACTAGAGTTTTTTTTGCTAGGCGTCACTTTTTAGAATTACCTAATGTACCTCCTCTACTACGTTCAGTTTTGTTCATCGCACTGTTAGGAAATTAAAATGATAGACTTCAAACATGACAGTTTATAATTTGCATAAAACTATTAATCTTTATTTGATAATGGCTTAATTGATAACATGTTTGGACACCGTGTCGATTGATATAGGTTCGAATCCTTGCAATTTAGTCGGAGCTTTCGTTGAAGGAAAACGTCATGGTAAAACTATAGCACGATGTTAAAGCTTTTTCTAAGTCCACCTGCCTAACTATCACCCTCAAGTTTTGAAAATCTGTCGCTAAGCACGTGTTGGTGTGTTCTGACAGCTGCACTCGAAGGCCAGCCCCGTCTACGGTTAGTGTGTGAACAACCATCTTAGACCACTGCGTCATTTAACACCAGATGACGTTGTGGTCAAAATCTAAAACCTTTCAGTTAAAGAAAGCAATCACCGTCTGGTGACATCCAAATTATATATTATTAGCTGACCTGGCGAACTTCGTACCGCCTAACAGTCGATTCATTATTATTTTTTTTTGTAATACTTATTCTGCTATTCGGGACGCTATATAACGTTAAATGTTACCATCGTGTAAATATTGACATTAATATTTATACGATACTAACGTCACCCAATTGTTTTGCCTTCACGGAACCTCTCCACTAACAATTAAACTTTATGTTATAGTATTAAAGTTCAAATTGACTTTTAAGTATTATTACGAATCGTTTGTATGGCAGTATAGAAAAGTGTTGTTTTTAGACTTTTTTAGGCAATTTTTACAATTTTTCTCCCCGTAGGATCCATCCTCGTACTTCAAAGAATATTCTAGAAAAAGAATTAGCTAAATCAGTTCAATAGCTCTCGACATTTGCACTTAGCAACAACACATTCAGCGATTCATTTTTATTTTATAGATAATTGGTGTATCAAGTATATGTATTCATAGTAATTGTTGATACAGTTTTAAAAAGTTTACATAATTGTTTTGTAATTTAAAATTAATATCCTCGGCAATGTTACAAAAGTATCTTCAAATTTTACTAACCAACTTTTAATAACCAGCTCGAAACTCGATTTTTCTTTTTCGACACCTCCTTTATCTAGGCCATTGATTTTCGATTTCGTTTACGATAAGCAAAATACTTATTGACTACGGTTAAAGTAACTTAACGCTCTCTTAACTTTGATACATTTTGGTCATGACTTTGTACTATAATAAAGCATCGTAAAATTACTAAGAACTTTTTCTAGGTGGTAGAACTACGCTGAAACTATCACTGGTTTCAGAGTGAATGGGTCGGCTCGCCCGGGGTAGCACCACCCTCTCACAGAAAGCCGACGTAAAGTAACAGTGGTTGCACGGTTGCGTTTCGTTCGGTCAGTGAGAGCGCCGGAGGCCCACATATATTAAAAGGCCGGAAACGCACATGCGACTCCTCTGGTGTTGCTAGTGTCTATGGACGGCGGTGATCACTTACCATCAGGTGACCCACCTGTTCGTTTGCCGCCTATAAAAAAAAAAAAAAGAACTGATTTAGTCCTAAATTAGAAACTGCCTAATAAAACCTTTATTGTCGATCGATCCAACTTTCATCTTCTATTACGATCCTAAGTATCTATGTGAGAACTGTATGCTATCTTTGCAATTATTCCGATCTTTTCTAAGTTTAAAATGTCTCCTACCAGGTAGCGCAATGAAGTAAACTTGTCACCGTTTCAATGTAACTGTTTCTTCGCACCTCAGCGAAGTTATTAATGTCACCGGATTCGTTAAATCCGCAGCCAACGGTTTTGGGTTGATTATCGATCGCCGTTTTTTTTTTTACAATGCCAATCCCATTTCTTACACTTTCAGTGTGATTGTATAACCATTCAATTTAATGTCGGTCCGTGGTGGCTATTAAGGGAAATTCGTTTTCAGTTTTTACCACTGGAATATAAAAGTCTACCAAGATGTAAAGAAAAAGTGTGAATTCCATTATTTTTATTTCTCACGTTTAAAATCTTAAATAAATAAAAACATGGTAGCCTAATATGACGTTCTTCAAGCATTGAAATTCACAAGCGTTTCTTTTAAAATGAATATCATTAGAGACCTAAGTTGATAACGAGTACTTCGTATACATCAAAGATTATTCTAGAATTGTTTATAATGGATTAAGTCTCTAAGTCAGCCTTATTAAATTACACAATTTGAAAATAAAATAATTTGATGTATTATTATGGGTATAAGCAAACTAATAATGAGTCTTGTTAAGGAGTATTATGTTATAGTGCGTTAACAAGTATGAAATAATTAAATTTACTTAGCATCAGTTTCTTATATTAGTTTAATATAATATGGGAGAAAGATTGAATACTTAAGGGACTGCATATACGCACTTCGACATGACTGTAGATTATATTACTTTTCAAATGTCGAATGTAGATAATTGTCTAAAAAATGATTTCTTTTTTTTTGGGAGGTTCATTATTATACATTTTGATATTAGTGGCAGAAGCTTTGAGAATTGGTTTTTGACAAATAAATTTTCCCAATGTACAGAGACGACGGTTGTATAATTTTAATGTTGTATTATACAAAACAGTAGTATTGTAATTTATGTTAGGGATATCAGATGATGTGAATTGTACCTTTGTAGGTGGTAGAGCTACGCTGAAGCTATTACTGGTTTCAGCATGAATGGGTCGGCTCGCCCGGGGTAGTACCACCCTCTCATAGAATACCGACGTGAAGTAACAGTGCTTGCACTGTTGCGTTTCGTTCGGTCAGTGAGAGCGCCGGAGGCCCACATATTTAAAAAAAAAAAAAAACCTTACAAATTTAATTTATTCAATGAATGTAACAAATTTCTTAATTATATGTAGCGTACAACCAGTTATTTGATTATCCATTAATAACGGCTGTGATAGTTAATTGTTGATGAATTTGTTTACTATTAATTTTAAAGTACATTAGACGAGATTTTTTATTTTTAGAAACAATTTACATTACCCGATATCGTTATTTTCTTTTATATATATATAATAAAATTATGGAACTGCCGTGTCTGTACATTGAAAATGTTTTTTTTTTTTTATATATTATAGGGGACAAACGAACAGGTGGGTCACCTGATGATAAGTGATTACCGCCGTCCATAGACACTAGCAACACCAGGGGAGTCGCAAGTGCGTTGCCGGCCTTTTAAATACGTGGGCCTCCGGCGCTCTCACTGACCGAACGAAACGCAACAGTGCAAGCACTGTTACTTCACGTCGGCTTTCTGTGAGAGGGTGGTACTACCCCGGGCGAGCCGACCCATTCATGCTGAAACCAGTAATAGCTTCAGCGTAGCTCTACCACCTACAATGTGTATTGTAAATGTGTGTTGTGTATTGTAAATGGGTATTGGTCACAATTTTACTGCCGGTGATATAAGGACTGTGCAATAAAATTATTCTTAAAAACTCTTTGTCTATCTGTTTCTAAACGCTGGTGTTCTAAATTATTACACAAAATTTGATAGGGCTTTCCTATATTTTTAACATAGCTTAGGTGGTACCATATAAATTTTACTTTGTCAAAATCGACTTCCCTAGCAAAGTATGTCCACGAATGTTCTCGAAGTCTTTAGTAGAGTTGGTAAAAATGTCAATAGGTAGCGCTTTATTATTTGGCTAATTTTCCCTCGGAAAAATTCTTTTTTTGATGGAAAGTACCCTACGGCCTTTTCTGTACCCCTGATAACGTGTATACGAAATTATATGATGATAGATTGACAAGTCAGGGCGTGAAAGCGTAACAATTAAACTCAAATTCGCAAGTATATTAGTTAGGATTTCCTATCTAATTATGTTGAAAGTATGGACACTTTAGTAGTCGTTTGTTTTTCTGTATATCTTTCTCCCAAGCCAACCAAGTTCATGTTCGTATTCTCAGTTTTATATATATTTCAAACGTTTTATATAAATGGGGGTATAAAGTCGCAGTTATATCTCGTTTAACGATAAAACTTACTCGAGATTGAATTATAAATATACCATTATTCGGTATTACCATATTTTTCATATTATTTAAATTCGACCGAGTGAGCAATGTATTAAAGTTCCAACAAAAGGTGTCGATGAACTGTTTTAAAATTTTAAACGAGAAATTTTAATATTTTACAAGGAAAATTACCTTTGTATTGAATATTTGTATGCATGAAAAATGTTAAGTTGATTTCTGAAAATTATTATCAACTTCATACGTATACCAATCTTGTAATACATTAACAGATATAGTAGTAGTGTTTATTATCAATATTTGAAGCGATGTTGGCTCAGTTGGTAGTGTGTTCGGACACAGCGCCGAAGGACGTAGATTCGAATCTTAGCAATTGAGTCGGACCTTTCGGTGACGGAAACATCATGATGAAAACATAGCATGGTGGTAGGGCTTTTTGTAAGTCCGTCTGGCTAGCTACCACCCTCAAGTTGAAAATTGAAAATCTGTCGCCAAGCACCTGTTGGTGTGTGTGTTCCGGCAGCTGCACTTGAGAGCCAGTTTCCCTCTAGGTTTAGCGTGACTACCATCTTAGACCACATCATCATTTAATATCTATATATATAATAGATGAGATTATGGTCAAACGTTAACCTATAAAGTAAAAAAAATGGTATGGATATAACTTTGTACTTAAAAAAAAAAAAAATAATAGAAATAGTTCTAGCAAAGAAATTACCACCATTTCGTTTATGTAGGGCAGAATGGCTGCACAGTATCCATTTATAATCAAGATAATATCCGAAAGCAACACCACTAATCCCATCGCTAGTCAGTCGCTGTTACGCTGATTTCCTTAAATCTCTCTGCATTTATTTATAAACAATACTCAATGTTATAAGAAACGGGGACCACATTGGTCGGGAGACAGTACCGAAACTTCACGTTACAGCTAAGATAAGAACACTTTGTGAAGTTTTTATATCCTGTCGAGATGACCGTACCGTAAAACGATGACTTACTGTTTATTACTATATTATCATAATATTAACGTTAGTAGAATCATTACCATGAAATGATGCCCTAAGTAAGTAATGCTGTATAATAATCGATTTTTTTTTTCGAACTGGTATGGACCCTGATAGCCCGATTCACCGGACTACTATAATCTATTTTAAATTATAACCCTATGTGTTGAGCTATTTATTGGGTAGTGAAAGTGTAACAAACATACAACCTTACTTTGTATTTCTAATATTACTAAAGATAGCAGTTAATTTAATATGCTACTATTACAAATAACAGCTTCTATATATATAGATAGCTTTGTTCGTCAAACTGGTAAAACTTTATTTTCAAGTACAACTGAAACCAAAAATACACTGACCTACTTATACAACAAAATCGGTGTCAAACACCGCCGCCTGGCTATTGTATCAATTGTTTTTTTCACAAATAACTTATATTTTTTCCTTTGTGTTTCTGAAGGTTCGTTAATATTTCACAGTCCAGCTTGAATAATAGTAGGTACGGTTATAATTAATGAAGCCAGCGGTGATAAAGCTAAAATGTTATTTTTGTACGGCTCCGAACCAACTTTATTTCGAATACGAAGAATCGTTTTATCATATTCGTATTATAATTAATACTATATAAACGTTATCCGCGTCCGTCCGTCTGTGCAATCAGTTATTCTATACTGCAGAAAAGATTTTTATCATTTAGAGAATCGATTCTCGAAGGTTACATGTGTTTAATGGCGCCAAAATGCTCACTCTTAACACAAAAATTGCACGGTTACCTTTATACGTTACGATAACATCAATATAACACAACAATAACCCAATTTTTTTTGTGAAGCTCCATATAAAAATGTTATTTTTTTTAAATACTTTATAGGTTAGCGTTTGACCACAACTCTATCTGATGTTAAATGATGATGTGGTCTAAGATGGTAAGTCACGCTTAAAACTAGAGGGACACTGGCTCTCACGTGCAGCTGCTGGAACACATCAACAGGTGCTTGGCGACAGATTTTCAACATGAGGGTGGCTAGCTAGACAGACGGACTTAGAAAAAGCCCTACCGCTATGCTATGATTCATCACGATGTTTACCTTCACTGAAAGCTCCGACTCAGTTGCTAGGATTCGAACCTGCGTCCTTCGACGCTGTGTCCGAACACACTACCAGCTGACCAACTGAGCCATCATCGCTTCGATTCTGTAAAGAACATAAAACTTTTAATGTTTAAATATTTTCGCAACGCAATTACTTTATAATTGAAGTTCATTATCGTATGTTGTATGTGGCTTTAACTTACTAAAAAAAGAGAAATCTTAATTATAACATTTTATATCAATGAACGACGCTGTACTTTTGCCTAAAGTTGGGAATCTTAAGTAGCATTCAGCTTATATTATTTTTATTAAATAAACTTGTTCAGTACAGTTTATGATTTGGAAAAGCTAGCGAATTAATCACTTCGCGAACATTCCAGCGATCAGGACAATTATTACGTTTAAGTTTCTCTTGGAATTGATGTTGACATTTCGATATAATTTACTCCAGGGCAAAAATGATAATTTTAGCGGCTTTACCAATATAATACGTATATATTATTACACTAGAAAGATCTTAAAATTCAATGTACTGTAATCTGAAATCATAAAAAAAATCATCAAACGTTTACATTGCTGATGTTGACTAAACTTTATATGTAAAAATAATGTACTACGGAATTGCATATTTCGAACAGAACCACAGAAAAGTTCGTTACACGTTTATATTTACTCCTAATAAAAAAAAACATAGTGATCATTTTTATCTTTTGATATATATAAAAAAAAACGTGCTTTTGCATGCTTTATGTACATTGAACGTATCTGTTCGAACTGTCGTTTTTACTTAATGAAAGGTACGCTATGTTATTTTGTATATCCATGACTTATGAATAGGATTAGTTAAAACATGAGAACATAACAAATATACTAACTCATATTGACATTTATAATATTAGCTACGATAGTAGATAGTAGCTTATATGCGAAGATATTTTGACTAATATGGTATTTACCTTTATTCAATTAAACTATGCAAAAAATACGTTGAACCTTTAATGTACATTAAAATTGCTTCTTTATATTCTTGCTGTAATTTTGCAGATTAAAAACTGTGTTAAGTATAAAATAATGTTTCTCTGACGCTTCTTTAACCTTGATGAATTGTCACGTTGAGGCGCTAAGATATTAATCGAACAGGTACATGGGTCTAAATCGTGGGATGCTTTAACGCCACCGCCGTCTATGTAATAAAATCCATTGAAAAGTAAGAGATATATTTTACAATGAAAGATGATTTCATAATAGTAGCCTCCGATGCAATATCAAACTTAAAATTGTTATGTCAAAGTACAGAATAGATACAGTATATTTCTCGTATTCATCATGCAAGTTTATATCTGGTAATTTTATCACTTGGCATTTATATGTATTCCGGCAAATTTTAAAGCCTTCATTTTACACTCAGTACCATCCTCGATTACATTGGTACATAGCGTCACTTGTGATAGTAGTTTAATGCTAAACTATAATACAAGTTAAATAATAGCGTTCAATTTGTATAGTCCTGTGGAACTGTAGAGGCCTGACGAAGACAACAGTGCAGGTCAGTTCGAAAAAAAAAAATATAGCGTTCAACTTCGATTGTAGTAAATTCCGCAATATTAACTCCATAAGTTAGAATACACGGATTTATATATTTCGATACTTGTATTGCAGTAGTGGACAAGTTTACAGACTGACGTCGGCTTGACAATAACAGAAAGACTATTAAAGGGTTGACGTCAAGCTTTCAAGCGGTGAAATTAGTTCACAAGACTAAAAAAATATATTCTAAAAAACATATATTGGACAAGAACAAGATAAAAAGAATAGTTTAAAATATTCTACCATTACATATATATATTTAATTGTTTATATTAGTCATTTTCCGCACAGGGGCCGGTTTCATGCGTCTCTTTGGTACGCATTTACCCTCTCACGGGTCATCCCTCGGAACGTACTTCAGGCTACTTCGTCCGAGAGGAGTGACCCTAGACTTCCGCGAGATTCTCAAACGTGTCAACACACCTTTCATGTTCTGCTTGAAGATTCCTGGTTCGACATCACTCGCAGAGGTAAGTTAAAATAAGATGGAAACGCAAAAAAAATTACTGTCGAATGGAAATTAAATTGAATGAGTCACATAGCGTGGAATATCTAGTTAGTAAGTATATAGCAGTGTATTGGTTTTTGGAATACGAATGGCAGACAGCCAAAACGTTGACTTCAATGGCTTCAACGGAGTGTTTCTATGCAGATTGCTTTTTGAATTGATTTCATTAGTGAATGAAATGAAATGGAATTACTTAGCGTTCTACGTCATCTACAGTAATATTAAGTAAGAAAATATTTAAAATAAACTTATTGTTTAATAAACTTGTTGGTTGAAATTTGACTATAATTCACAAATTTTTCAAGTTTCAGTATTAAGAAATAATTCCAACTGTTTCAAGAAAAAAACTTTAATAAAACTAAAGCTCGCCAGTATCTACTAATCAAACAAAAAAATAAGAATACCGTTTGAGAAACAGTGGAAAATCTTCCATGTTCTTAACTGTTTTCCCTCTGCCTATTTACATAAGAAGATTTCTATTACGCCCTTTTATGATGGTGCTATTTTCGACGTGTCTTCGTAGGATATTTGTCTGGGACATTTTTTTTTGTTTCCGATTCGGACACTGCTTTAATTCTATATATAAATAGATAGTGGGAAAACTAGTTAAGAACATCTTCCTTCTCTGTTTCTCGACTGAGTTTCTTTATTTATTTATTTTAATTGACAACCCTGACGAGATATACTAGATTAAAAAATAAATTAAAAAACAATGGTCTCTTCCTTAATATTGATACATGAAAAAATAATAGATTATGGTCGAATTTCGACCAGTGAATGACCACCCGTAATAAGTATATGATAGATCGATATATATAAGTTAATTTATAAAATCCTAGTTATTGATTCATAAGGACCATTATGCCTTTCCAAATGTATTCAAGATTCATTCCAATTCTTAACATCTCGTACTATTTACCAACGTGAACTATATAAATACATTCAAGCGAAAGATTATTTTGATAGATTCATGAGATAAGGCGATACTATTTTCCGAGATAACCGATTAGGGAAGCGTGTTCTGCCGATCAAAAAAACATAATGTCAGTGATCGTAATAACTCGTCGTCTTTGTCAAAATATTCTAATATTTGTTAGAAGCGCCCCGACTCATTGTTCCGTTTGCGAAGAGAAAGCCGCTTAAACATATTTCAAAACATTTGTAGGAAACCAAAGCGTCGACGCAAATTCCCTGTTGTTTCCGCGAGTTGACGAAACGTTGCAACTTTCACATTGTCTTTGTTCTGATAAATGAGTTGTGATTCGACTCGTTCTTATTCAATACCTATTCATTTTCCATCTTGAAATTAAGAAGTTAACACAGGTCGATAACAAGCTTGTTATAATTAGTTTATGTTTTAAACCAAAAAAATTCGTTTCAAAGTAAAAGTAATATCAAATTTGAATTTCTTTATTGAAGTGAAAACTTAATTATCAGCGTGGAGCGATTTAAAAAAAAAAAATATATATATTATTTGGTGGAAGAAAAACTTATGGGTTCGCGTCACCGACGATGTCGACATGCTCGTGACGTATCGCGCTTGCGTCGGACTAGCGACGCGCAGTATAGCGGTGTACTGAGCTTGTGGAGCCCATCGTATGTTTGATTAATCAATAATCAATATAATTTTTTTTATAATTATTGTTCGGAGTGCCAATAGATACGACAACAGACTAATGTTAATAATGTCAATTTGTATGTACATATATGTATTTCTAAAACGAAACCTATTAATTTATCATCAATACTTTTCAAAATCATGAAATACACGCATATTTCTAATAAAGTAAATGAAAGAGTTTTAAGTTAATAAAACCCATGCGCAGTTCATAGTCTTATATAAACTTTTAATTAAAGTGTTGCTAATAATCTCGGTCTAATACCACTGATTACTGACAAGTATTGGTGATTTTTTTTCATAAAATTAACGATATCCCATATTCATTTCCGACAAAACCTAGCTTTAAAGTTCATTTTTCATTGCTACTTGGATCGAAAAAAAAAAAACAAATTTTTATCCTAATCGTAACTATTATTATAACTGTGAAAGTGATTTCGTTTGTTTGTTACGCTTTCACACCTTCACTACTCAACCGATTATTATGAACTTTTGCACACAAGGGTACAGAAAAGGATATGGGGTACCTTTCATTAAAAAAAAACAACCGTTTCCAATTAACGTGAAAGAAGCCGGTAGTAAAAGCGTGTAAGTAATATGGCGTTAATGTTAACATAGTGGAAATTTAAGCAAAGGAAACCAAATAGCATTAATTAACGACATAACACTCAGAGACATGCACACACAGCAAAAATGTACCGCCGACCTACATCAGCAAATTACGACGTAGGTATATCGCCCTTTGTTGACTCTCTTAGCGGGCTTCAAAACACTTCTATTTGAAGGGACAGCTCTTTGTAGTCCGGCACTTTAGTGTGTTTACCCGACAATATTACACGGCTATGAATGGAAACTTAAGGAATTATTTACTTTAAGCCCCAAATTTGTTTAGATGTTCTGGGATGAGAACTCTGTAAATACACTTTGGCGGCTCAAGTTCGACGTGTTTGTAATGATCCCTTCGATGTTTGTCAATAAAATTGATATTTATCTTGGACTAGCTGCCCTTGCACGAGTTTATTAATAAATACAAGAAATAATAACAAATTGGTCATTCCATGTTTTAGGCTTACTAGGACCGGTAACAGTTTTTTTAGGTAATAGTGTTAGGTTTTATAATAAAATTCCAAAACACGTTACCGATTTGCCGGATACTAATTTCAAGCACCATGTCAAGCTGGTTTTAATATCTAAAGGCTATTACAGAGTGGATCAATATGTGAACGACGGTGATGACGTCTGGAAGTGACGCCCTCTCTGTGCATCCACCAAAACCGAATGTAATTATTTATAAATATATTTAAAAAATGTGAGTTATAATATGTTAATGAAAAGATAAACCAGATCGAGTTTCTTGCCGGTTCTTCTCGATGACTGGGTTGTTTTCCAAACCGGTGGTAGTTTTGACGTTCATAAGCGCCTTCTCAGGGTCTAAACTGGATAAAGTATTTTTGATTTTGAATAAATTAAGACCAAATCTATGCTTTACAGCACGAATAAACATACTGAACCAATTGTGTCAACATTTTCGAAGATCTCTCTACTCTCTGTTATCTTAATCATATTTTTATATGCAGATATTTACTAATACAAAAATTGTTCATTTTTCCGTACGAGTTTTCTAATATTTTCTTTCATAGACACCTCCTGACATCTTGACAATTACAGACACAACAAAAAACCGTTAGCTAAATAGATGGAGCTGTTCGGAAGTGGTGCGTTTACAGACACTGAACAATTGTTTTTTATTTATATTTAGGTACATTGGTTACGTGAAGAATAGGATAAATGCAGGGTGGATGAATTGGCGAAAAGTGTCTGAAGTAGTTTGTGACCCACGAATGCCGTTGAAACTTAAGGGGAACGTGTACAAGTCTATAATCAGACCAGTCCTGTTATATGGATCCGAGTGCTGTGCTACGAAAGAGTCGGGTGAGAAAAGATTACATGTGGCAGAAATGCGAATGTTAAAATGGATGTGTGGTGTCCTAAGATTGGATATGATTAAGAACGAGTATATCAGAGGAAGTTTAAAAATAGCACCAGTGACAGAGAAGTTGAGGAGTAATAGGTTAGCATGGTACGGGCATATTATGAGAAGAGATGAAAGTCATATAACAAGAAAAGTTTTGAGTGTGAAAGTGGACGGATATAGAGGTAGAGGAAGACAAAAAAATGTGTGGATGGATAGTGTGGAAAATGATATGTGTATAAAAGGTGTGAATACTGAGATGACTTTTGACAGGGGAGAGTGGAAACGGAAAACATGTTGTGCCGACCCTGCTTAGGTGGAATAAGGGTAAGATGATGATGATGATTTAGACACATTGGTTGGAAACTACAATAACTGTACTTCTCTTTTGCTGGTCAATATACTACGTACCGACTTATATTTGTTGACAGTAGGACCCGAAGATGACAATGCACAAAAGTTTAAATAGGATTCTAGTGTAGCTGTCAGAATACTCTTAATATGTACTTGGTAATAGATTTAAGTTTAAGAATGAATGATGACAAAAAAAAATACTACCAACACGTTATTGTTTAGTCATGATGTTTTCTTTGTCAAAAACCTCAGATTTATTGTAGAATTTTGAGGTCCGTGTACTCTTTCTTTAAAGCATAATTACCTCAAATGAAGAATCCTTTATTAATAGTGTATTATTTGCCGTTAGGTTCTCTATATATATTTTAATTTAAGGTACTAGTTGCTTATAAAACACTCGACGACTCGTAGTTAGAAAAATTTAGCGTTCGTTTGGGTCCTTATTTTTAACTCTAGTATGAATTTTCTTATATGAAGAAGGTTCCAGATATTTTCTAAGCTATTCTAGAATCTATTATTATTTATTAATTTAATTTACGTTTTATTCTAATTATTCAATAGAAGGATATTAAGTTTTTACCTGACTGGATAGCGATCACCATACACTAGATGTAACAATACCCACTATAGTTTGCTGATAAGTATTGGTCACATTATCTTTGGGTTGTATCGTCATTTGTTATTCTAATATAAAAAAATAAATAATAATAAATGCCCAAGATTTTTTTTATATTATATTGCAGAATATATTTGTAGTTTTTAATTTTAATAAGGCTTTACTGGCGAAAGACGTTAAAGAAGATCTGAATCGATATATATCATAGTTCTAAAAAGAGCTCGTAAGACAATTTTATACAAATATCTATCCAATTGCCCGTATATTCTAGAATAACATAAAATGCCTGAGTAATTATCAATATAGCACAATATACAAGAACGACAATAAAAGTAAAGTGCAATGATAATGCCAGTAGTGAATAGAAGGCAGTTCTTATAAAGCTTCGATGTCTGTTTTTACTGACCTGACTAGAAACTGTGTCATGTTAGAATGGGAACGTGTAGCGCGGAACTGATGTCACTGTACGTAATGATATAAGTACTGGAACGACCTGGTAATTGAATTTACATACACGTTACGCCTATTTAAATTGTAATTTCATAATATCTGACTTCAGTTAGATACAAGTCTTTTTTCTATCTTTCCATTTTTATTACTAGACGAGGTCTAGCGTAATTTGTTTTTTTATTACAGCTTAAGATTTTAACGATCTAACTAAATCGTGTTGTGATGAGCTCGTGGAAAAAATATATAACGTTAAAGCTATAAATGCAATTGGTTCTCAAAGTCTGCGTCTAGGATAAGCAGATTATTGCCTAACAATTGCTTAAGATAATAATATATCTGCATTACAGTATGTTTTATTTATTGAATTTTCAAGTTACTTACAAGATGCAAATCCACTTCGATTGTATAATAATTATAGTAATCCAAGCTTATAAGATTCCCACTGCTCGGTCGAAGGCTTATTCCCTAGCGGACGTAGGGACGTAATCACCGAGGCAGCTCTCATCGATGAGGCTGTCCCAAACGCCGGTCTACAGTTTTATATTTTTTACATACACTATCGTGCTATTAGAATATTTCTCAGGTTCGGGCTTCGTCACGGCGGTTTATTACGTCAACAACCGTTCCAAATTTAAATAAAAAAAAAATACAAATTCCGAAACATGTCGGTGTTCGAATCTGTGAATATTGAAGCGATATTTCGCTTGATAGCACACTATATGGCGCATGCACTAATAAATGGCTATATAGTAGGCAGCGTTCTGGAGGCCTTACTTCTTAGTCAGGGGCCAGCATTCGAGCATACCATTGAAATATCCAAACGACCACTAAAAATAAATGTAATTATTTCCTCTAAGGACAGCTAAGAATTTTGGCCTTCGCATTTAAAAATGCATAGTAGCACGAGCGTAGAAAAATTAAAACCCTGATAATTCAAACTTATTTTTATTTTCCACCTTAGCTAATTTGAAATTTACCTAAATTTGATTCGTTGAGTACTTATCGCAAAAATCAAAAGACAATCGACGAGGTGCGACATAAAGCCCGTATCAAAATGAGCTCGTTAAGTTAGATTTGTTAGGGAATGTAAATACTCAATTCGGCTGTTTGTCGGTCCCTTAACTATGTTTGGCCAAGGAATTGAGCCGCTCGCCAGAAAGGTTCGTCGGGGATTACGTCTCCCTGACTGCGGTACTGGGGGGGATCCATCGTTACGTAACAATCCGTTTTATGTCTAAAGCTATTTTGCGGACGGTTCCGTTGGAAAAGTTACGGTGTCCGCAAATGGACATCACTAAAATTTTATAGCCAAATGTTATTCGAGATTGAGACAAATAACGGTTATATGTGTTCGCAAATAAGCTGTATTTGTTGAGATATTTATTGTTATCATCTCTTGCTTTGTTTTTATATTTATTCCACTACCTTTGCCTAGTGAGGAACAAACGTACCGTGAAGGTGTTTATGTTTTTGTTAATAAAGTTTTTTTTAAATATTACATGGAGCTATTTGCACACGATATTGATTATAAAAACAATAGAACTAAATGAAATACTGCACAATAAGTAAAATATGTCGGTGTAGTTCAATATTAGTAGTGAAGTTTTGAAGCAATGATGACTCAGTTGGTAGTGTGTTCGGACATAGCGTCGAAGGACGTAGATTCGAATCCAAGCAATTGAGTCGGAGCTTTCGGTGAAGGAAAACATCGTGATGAATCCATAGCATGGTGATAGGGCTTTTACTAAGTCCGTCTGGCTAGCTACCACCCTCAAGTCGAAAATCTGTCGCCAATCACCTGTTGATGTGTTCCAGCATTGCATTTGAGAGCCAGTCTCCCTCTAGGTTAAGCGTGACTTACCATCTTAGACCACATCATCATTTAATATCAGATGAGATTGTGGTCAAAACGTTTACCTATAAAGTATATTAAAAAAAAGTGAATAAAGTATTAGCAAGAGAAATTATTACATAACATTTGACTCCAGAATCTTTCGGACGATACCTTCGTGACTTAATTCCCTCCGACGAAACTTCTCATCCATAACATATTGTTTACTCTTTATTTACCTCGGCAACTTTTGACCTGAATCAACGGAGGCCTTACTATGATTTCGTGAAGGAACTAGTTTTGTGCCTTCGACTTTGTCCACTTGAAAATGCTGTTGTAGTTCACTGGTCCTATACCGGATAATAGTTTCTCCATAATTTGGGAAGAAATTAATAGTATATACTAGTTGGTTGTGTTATGAACCTTTCAGATATTATATTGTAGATTGTAAAGGTATTGAATACAAGTAAATAATTTAAAAAAAAAATGTATTAATAGTTATTAAAGTGATACAATGGTTCAGATCATACAGGTACCGTTATTTCAAAAGAAATTAATAGTGTATACTAGTTGGTTGTGTTATGAACCCTCAGATATTCTATTGTAAATTGTAAAGTTATGGAATACAACAAAAATAAATGTATTAACAATTATTAAAGCGACACAATACGATATTTTCCCATTGCTGTACGCCAACAATTAAACGTTTCCATTTCTTTTAATTATAAATGATTATTACTCATTATTACTAGTAGTTAGATAAGCCTAAACAAGTTCCATATAAATCACGATTTTTTATGGAAAAAGCCGTCTGACGCATCCGAGTTTTACGGCGTTATAAGTCACTGAAATAGGTGTTCATAACTCGGCATTTTTTGGAGTATTGTTTGGTTCCCTTTGATCAGCCAAGCTATCCTCAGTTTAGATACCCCGTGTCGGGTACATTCGTGTTCGCTTATGGTAAATTCTGATCTACGCTTTATATAATAGTTGCTCCGCTCTTGAGGGTCACGTTAGAAGGCTGATAACCTTCATCAATAAGTCTATAAATATTATATAACAATGTCGCTTTTTGTATGTAGGTATGTATGTTCCTTAGTTATTCTAAACTATTCAACGGATTTTGATACGATTCTCATTACCGTGTAGATAATTTATTTCAGAAGCTTTAGATGTGTAATACATTTTATATTTATATTAAGTAGAGGAAAGTAGAATATTCTAATAAAGTCGTAATTTTTTATCATTTACGCTCGAAAACGCTGTCTAAAACTTGAGACTGAGATATATAAAAGTAATGTACTGCAGAATTATACTATCGAAAAATATCTACAGAAAAGTCGACATCGATATATGTCTATCTTCTAAGGATAGCCCAAAGTAAGAAATCTGTCAATTCGAAAATATCATAGATATAATTTTACACGCAACAAAAATAGAGATTTTTCTGTGACGATTTTAACGTAGCTTCTATGACTAATGAATAGTAAATATAAAAATGCAAACCAATGGATCTATATCACTGAAACACTATAGAGACACCCGGGGTGGACGAAGCCGGAGCTACGGACTATAAAATAAGTTTTCCAATTGCCCATCATATTAGCATATGTTCATAAAATAGTAATAAACAATAAAACAAAGAATCCCTTAAGGCCCTTAATATTAGGATATACATAAAGATATTATTCGTATATAATATACACATATACAACAGTAAATAAATCACCTTATTTGATTTCCATAGTAATGGTTCCAGAGGTGTTGTTGTATTGTAAATAAACGGGGAGTGACCCGGAAACTTGGCTCTCATGTCACCTCTCAGTTCTAAAAGTTTTCTCAAGAACATTTCACGGATCTATTTCACCTACGAGTAGGAGACTGGCTTTTAGCTTTTACCTTACAATATTGAACATTCTAGAATAAGTACACGAGTTTTTTTTGTGATAAATATTTCTACATTAATATCCTATATGTTTCGAAACAACATATTTACAGATGTATTTCTTTCGCTCTGTCTCTTAAAGCGAGTATCTTTAAGGTGATGACGATTCATTGGTCGTCATGTTGAACACCGTATATTGATTACCTATTGACAAGGCTTCGAATCCTTGGAATAAACTAGAGCTTTTGATGAATAGGTTGAAAATTTATACTCTAATTTATATCCATCTTTTGGTCGCTGTACTTAAGGAACCATATGAGGCCGCATGTTCACCTTACTTCCAGTGAGGTTGTGGTTAAATGCTATAAGTATATAAATATGGAACCTTCAAATGGTAGTGTTTTAAAATCGTTTCTTTTTTCTTTAATAATTCATCTTAATATTTTCCTTCTCCATAAGTTCAGGTTCATTAAAGAACCCGACGTCGAACGACACCTTATACAAATACGTTGCCACTAAGCGATCATTGTCTTAATCTTAATTGAGCTTTGCAATATTCTTCACTCAACTGTGATCGCATCTCTTTCGTGACATAAAACCGTGAAGCTTCAAATAGCTTCAAGTGAATGTAAAATGTTGATAACTTTGGATTTACCAGAATTATAACAGAAAAAAAAACAAATGGTTCCTTGTTTTTTAACTTATTTTCTTTACACTAAGCGATCATCGTCTTAAGGTTAACAGAGTTTAGCAGTATCTTTCACTCAAATGTGATTGCATCTCTTGTGTGATATAACGTATGAAGTCTCTAATGGCTTCAAGTTAATGTAAAATGTTGATAAGGTTGGATTTACCACTATGGTAACAGAATCAATAAATGGCTCCTTGTTTTTCAACTGTCTCCTTTAATTGTTCTCATTGCATCTATCTGATTATTAGTCTGGAAAGTATAGATAGTAGGTATAGTGTAGTTTTAATACCATTATTTTCTTAACCAGGGCTTGGAGATAAAGGGTCAGATGGTGTTCTGCTCCGAATCAGATTCTCTACTGTTCGTCGGATCCCCATTTTTAGATGGTCTCGAAGGCTTAACAGGAAGAGGACTCTTTATATCCGATATTCCCTTACATGACGCAACTAGGGATGTTATTTTGGTTGGTGAACAGGCAAGAGCTCAGGTAAATAAATATAAGTGTTCTTATAAGAAAAATATAAGTGAATACTGTTTTACACTAAGCAAATCGTGGATTGCTGATGAAATAAGTAGAATTTATTGCAGTACACGAACAGCCTGTTTAAACAAATTCTAATTTTGCAGATATAATTTTGATAATATTCATTTAAAGTTCTAGTTACATGACGTCAGACCACAACGCAACAGTAAAAGCATAACTACGTTGCATGTAGTGCTTATGTAATCGAACTTTGCATAGATTTTCCAATTTTTGAAGGTCTTTAAGGTTACGATATTCTGTTGCAAATTATGAATATATTTTTGTATAACAGGATGGCCTACGCAGGCGAATGGACAAGCTGAAAAATTCAATAGAAGTTGCAAGTAAAGCAGTAGACAAGGAGAGAGAGAAGAACGTTAGCCTGCTACATTTAATATTCCCACCGCATATTGCTAAAAGACTTTGGTTAGGTAAGTATGAAACTTGGTACACTATAACATAATTAAAAGAGTTATTTAAATTAATACAATTGTGTTTTCTAATAATATTCCACCATAAAAATCATTTCAATATTTGTGTATTTAGTTGACATGCTTATTACTATGTAAAGAAATAAATCGGGATGAAACTGTGTCAGAATAGTACGATCGACATCCTGTACTTGTGTTGTTCTTCAAACATATATCTACAGTTGTAGATACTCTCACAGTTTCATTTGAGACCCAGTTAATAGATTGCGCGCACTTGTGTCCTACTTCGGCTGTGTCGTCACAAAGTATTGAATATCATTATATGGTCAAACGATACCTTTTAAAATAATTAAATGAATATGTTCGTATGTATTCTAATACACCAGATCTATGTACTCAAGTTAAAAAAAAAAAAACATCGCTTATAAGAATTTTAGCACAAAGTAATCTTGGATAACAGCGTAGTTTGTAGAACTCTGGTAAGTGGTGTGTAAGTACTAGAAAGTTCCTGGGAGAGCACAGCGACTGTTAAGTGTGGCCACCAATTAATTACAAACTTTAATCGGTATAGAAGCCGAAGTATGCTCGACGGCTCGAGGCGTCAGGTGTGGTCTATGTTTTATAATGCTATAAACTTTATTACGAAGGTGCGCGTGGCTTGTATAATAATTAAGTCGCTTAATCTACTATTAGTTGGTCTTGTGTTCCTTTTCTTTTGTTGTTCAATTTATAAATAATTTCCTTCGTTGAAACGATTATGCAGTGAGACGTAGTCTGTGATTTAATGTAAAAAAATAATGTCAAAAAAAATGTTGATTAGGTCTTCTTGTGAAATAATGTTTGCTTTCCAGAAAAGCAAATCTTAACGAATATCATAAACGCAAAAGAGAGTTTGTTTGTTGACTACGCTTTATAACCACTCAACTGATTAACATAAAATTTTGCGTACATATTATGAGGGGTATACAAAAGGACACAGGATAAGTGTTATCCAGAAAAAATGTACTTTTTCCAAGGATTACATCAAATGTACATTATCATTACAAGGTACATTAACACGAGTGAAACTGCGAGCATCAGTCTATTCTCTATTTGCTATGAAGGGATTTGTTTGAAAGATATTATTCTGGAACTATTTTTGGTTAAACTGCAATAGGTGTAATTCTTTGATAGAGATACCTTGACATAAAATGACGCGAGATTAAAAGTACCGTGATTCAATTTATATTTTTCACAGGAGAGAAGATAGAAGCGAAGAGCCACGACAACGTAACGATGCTGTTTAGTGATATTGTCGGCTTCACTTCCATCTGCGCGACAGCTACACCTATGATGGTGATTGCGATGCTTGAGGATCTGTACAGCGTGTTCGATATATTCTGTGAGGAGTTAGATGTATATAAGGTGTGTGTTTCTCGATTGTACCTTTTAGCTGATTAAATTATTGTGAATATTTGATCAGGAGATAAATATGTCTGGGAGAATGGTAAGTAAAAAGTACCTAACTAAAGTCGCTAAACATGCATTTTAATATAATAACTGAGAAGATACCTTATAACGATCTCAAATTGCCTATTGCGTGATATACGTTAATGTCTATTGAAGTATCGGGTAAGTTTAAAGCTTACACAGTAATTACTGTAATATGTTCGTACTACATTTTACATTCTAATAGACGCACTTCCATCATTTTCTTCTTGCTAATGAATGAAAGCAATCACTACTAAATGGGCAATGTATTTAAGTCGTAAAATATACCCAGGTTTACCCAAAACATGGAGCATACGTAAGGGCTCCTAACTGCATGGAAATGAATCCAAACGTATGCAAATATACCAAAGCGAGTCGCTATAGTGGAGCCAAGTTTTTCATGTTGATTTATTTAGATAAGTAGGTTTTCAAGATAGCATTCTACATATAACTACTTGATTACTTCAATCCTTCTAGTTGCGTATGTCGGCATACCAACAAAGAATGTCTATAGATTTATATTTCTCCATAGGCCTTTGTCTTCTTCCATCTTACCATCCAATGATGGATAGTTCCTTTGTTAAGGGAGGGTAAAAAATTATACATATATATATTTCTGTGTAGGCGTATATGATAGAAGAAATCCTCATAACATTTCCTATATCTCATATATACCATACTACCTACTACATACTACTCATATACTACCGTCCAACAAAAAAATGTGACATATGCCATTTTTTGCAATATGTTCGGAATCAGGAAAAAATGAGCATTTTTTTTCTAGAATATTTTTTTGTTCATCTTGAAGTTTCTGTTATCAAATTACGCTTAATCCAAAAAGACGAGTTAGACGAACGTAGTAATAGTTTAGTAGACGTAGTAAATTCAAAGGCTAATGATACTTCGAGTCTTCTCCGATCTCTGTTTTGGTTAAATGCGCCCCTTTTCCTCGTGACAGCAGACTATTATTACCTAAATATGTTCGAAATTTCTCGTTCGTTCCATTTTATGTCGCATTTAAGATATCAATAACTCAAGTCGTTAATGTGTTAGTATGCCGATCATGGTTATATGGGTATACTTGGAACAGTTTGCCAAATATAAGCATGTTATATTCATTCTCCATTTATATATACAAAAATCTATCGCCAAATAAGTAAGTGTAATACTTTAGAACGACTGCATCTGTTTAGTTTTTTTTTTTTTTTTTATATTGTATTCGTAATTGTCAGCACAAGGTATATACGAAAAATAAATTAGGAAAAATCCAATGAAAAAGGGAAATACTCGAGTTAAAAATCCGTAAATAAAAAAGTGAGTGAGGCCGAAGATAAAAAAAAATATGGTCAATTTTGACAGATTGACGACGTTCAAACTCTAAAGGAGATTTTTCGTCTCATTTCCTTTGCTAGTACTACCGTGCGAAGACAGGGCGGACAGTTAACTATAAATATATATAGAGAAAACGAAAACAACATTTTGCCAATTTAATAATACTTCTATGAACATTTTTATCAAAGTTTTATTTCTAGAATTATTCATCTTTATAGTCGCCTGAGCCTCATTCGTGTACCTTTTCAAAACAGTAGAATTTACATTCCTTTAGATGCTTAATATTATCATTTGTGCAAAGAGCAAAGTTGAATGCGTTCAAGTTCGCAACTCCTCCACATGAGCCTGTCCATATTATTCTGTATTTACACACCCCTACTACCCATTCTCATCTTAACTCTGTAATGTCGACTCCTCCTTGTTTCAACGAAGCGAGTACATGTTTAATCTTTGACATAATTACTCCCTTTGATATACCAAATTAACATTAATTGCCACGTTAATTTCAAAACACCCATTTAGGTAACTTAAATGGAACTTTACGACATTCAGTTTTAATGGGGTATTTTAAAACAAAAGGTGTATCGGTGTAAGTACGATGGTAGATTGCTAATGAGTAAGTCAATTATTCTATTATTGACCGGGTAAAATTTATTTACTTTTGTAGTTTATTCTATTTTCTCATAAATTGTAAACATTTGTAAGGGTTACTTATAAAGGAATTGATTAATATTATTAACTATTTATATTAGTAAATAGATAATTTTAAATAAGAGTCTTTATTAGAATTTTAAATAAATGCATATTAATATTACTTCATTAAGTTATCAATGACAAGAAAATTAGGTCGTTTTCAAATTCATAAAATAAACAACTTGATATTTGATGTCTATATAAATAAAACTAAAGTGTCTGTTGTTTGACGGAGCTATTATTCCGAACAGTTGGATCGATTTTGACAGAACTCTTATTAGGATATACACAAGCTTTCTAGAATATTCGGCTATTTAATTTCTAAGCTAGTAATGTCAAAATTACAATAAAATAATAAAAGACTGTCCATAATAATTAGTCCGAATAAAATGTGTAATTCATATGAAACAATAGAACCATTGTCACGAGAATGAATTAGTAAACGGGCACACCAATTTTTTATAAAAATATCGTATTTTAAGGATTAATTAATTATTCAGGGATCGGTTATAATTTTGATATAATTATTGGATTATTTCAACGTTAATAGGTATTATAACTTCGATGTTATAAATTTATAATCTTTATTAAATCGGTTCAAAGCGATTATAATAAAAGAACAATAACATGTTATTTTATTTAAGGTTGAAACAATAGGTGATGCTTACTGTGTGGCCAGCGGTTTACATCGTAAAATAGAGACACATGCGCCTCAAATTGCATGGATGGCGTTACGCATGGTCGAGACGTGCGCGCAACATTTAACGCACGAAGGAAATCCTATTAAGGTATTCTTTCATAATAATGACTCTGTTTTTATTTACCATTATACTTCTTATTTTCAACAATCTTTATTTATTTTCACATGCTTCTATTAAATTATTTTTTTCATCATCATCATCAGCCTGTAAGAGACCCACTGCAGGGTCATAGGCCTCTTCTCGAAGGAAGGTATAGGGCATAATCACCACGCCAGCCCACAACGTATTGGCGATTTCAAACTCTGATAAATCCAAATCCACAGTTCTATATTTTTCCTATAAGAACATTTCTCAGGTTCAGGTTTTCTCACAATGTTTCCCTTCACCATCAGCCGATAGTGTTACCGATGTAAATTAGTAAATGACGTGAATTCTGAAAAATTCGTTGGTACACGCCGGGATTCGTACCTGCGGGCATCGGATTAATTTATTCCACCGGTCAAACCACTGGACCACCACGACTTTTTTATGTCTCCATTTTCCGTTTGGGGGTTTTAGTAATAAGAACATCCTATTTGCATACTTAAGATACATAACAAAGAGAAAGAGCCAACTATACGACATGGCTTAATTAGATATTAATGTTATCATCATCTGTTAATTCTTCTTCTCTCTTCTTCAAAACAACATGATTGTATCTTCCTCTTACAGCTATAAATCCATTATTCTTAAATTTTATGTACATGTCATTCTTCACATAATCCATTCACACTTCTCTTCTGTATTCCTTTAGTCCTAAATCCATTCACCTTTATTTTAAATACTCTTCTAGTTATGTCTTTAATTTATCGTCCCATGATATGTAAATTTATTTATTACTCCTCGTATACTTATTCCAAAGCTTACCCGTTCTAGTTATCTTAACATCTCTTTTTCGAAGAATTACAGTTGTGATACAGATACCTGTAACCTATAATTGCACTTCAAATTTTGAGATTTCCACAACATGTCTAAGAATGGTTACAATAATTATGAGTTACCAATTGATTCTCTTTCTCAGATGCGTATAGGCTTGCACACTGGTACAGTGCTCGCCGGTGTCGTTGGTAAAACGATGCTGAAATATTGCTTATTCGGTCACAACGTGACACTCGCTAACAAGTTCGAGTCTGGCTCGGAACCTTTGAAGATTAACGTCAGCCCTACAACATATGAGTGAGTTGCACAGTAATACTTTTCTTACTATAAGTAAGTAATTTTAGTTATAAATTAATTTACGAAATATACGTTATCAATTATGATTAAAGTTGCTCATAGTAAAGTTTTACTTTCTCTCCTCGAGTTTGTGCACATCTTCTTAGTGATGATTGCTACAGTGGCACAAACTGGTCCTGTTATCGATTTATTTGACCTTATAAGTCCGTCATATCTAAGGTTTTATGATATCATCATATCATTAATAGTATCAATTTGAAGTGGCGAGGGTTCATTTGTAGCGTGTCCAGTAATTTTCTCAACTGACTTTGGTCTAAATTCTGTTATGAGCCAGAATTTTTGGGCAAAAGAAGTAATTCTTATGCAATTACGATATGACAGTAGGGCGTTTTCTAATGCTTACTTACTTACCTACTTGTACCCTCTAGTTGAAAATCTGTCGGCTAAACCATTAGCATGTTCCAATCTTAGGTCACATAATCATTTAATGTCAGGTGAGACTAAGGTCATATAGTGAAACCTATAAAATATGAGGTATGTTAACCAATAGTACATTAAATGAGATGGGTGAATAAATATTATGTTCTTCTTTACAATGGTATATTGAAAACATCCTAAGTATATTTTAAACAAGGCTTACAAAATTTTACACTATCGTTCTGAACGGTACAATTTGTTATTAAATTGGATGTATATTAATTCCTTAATTAAATATAATGACATACTACTGGCTAATAATTTTATAAAATATATGCGTTTTAAGATTCTCTCGTCTGATTTCAAACCTATGTTGAAAAATGTATGAGGTTATAATATTATAAAAGCAAACCCTCTTTCGAGTATGAAGATTAAAGGTCTAGAATGTGGACGTATCCATTTTAAATAAATTTTAGTCATATTTTCGATATTTAGCTTATATTATTCTATCAAATTTTTATTATAGAAAGATATTATAGCATTTATACTTTTGAAGAAATTACGTGTAATTACCAGTAATATTAAATTTCATCGTATAACTATATAAATTACGTAACTCATTTTTTCCACAGACGTTAACTCATTTTTCTGTTGCAATATGTGACACTCTAATTTCTATTGCAATGGTTCCTAAAATATTTTATACTAGCAGGGCCGGCGGACGTTGTCCTGTCCTAATAATAAAAAAATATATACTTATGGCAATGAAATGCTTAAGGTATTTTATTTGATAAGGAGTAATACTGTATCCGTCTAAATAGCCTTCCAATTACCTCATTATATGTGACCATTTTAGAAGATAGACGGGTATAGTAAGATATCCTAAAAAGATAGGTATAGATATGCCATCGTAGACGTTTTTGTAGATCTATCAAAGAGAAATATCTCAGTATGCATTGTTTTGTTATATCTTAAAGGCATTATAGGCTGTGTTTTGCATGAAAGCCCACAGGCGGCTTGACTTTTTCCGATTCTTTCAACAAATATTATTATATCTCGACCAATTTACAAAAAAAAAACACCTTGACAAACTATATACCTAAGCCCTCCCCGTGAATTACTCTATCTATTGATGAAGATCGCATTACAATCCGTTCAGTAGTTTTTGAGTTTATCGCAAACATCCAGACAGACAGACAGATGCGGCGGACGACTTTGTTTTATAATATGTAGTGATAACCCTTGAGGTAGATTTTGCTACATAAGTAATTTTTATATACAAGCCTGAGAATGTATAACGAAAATTAATGTTATTTTTATTTAAATTAACATTTTTGTGTTAATATGTAAGCTATGTTTCAAGTTATATTTTCGTAAATCACTACGTCAGCGAATCACATTGGGAAGCACGAGATAGGCCTTGTCGAATTGTGTTCGTGAAAGACAACTTTTTGTCGCAGGTGGCTAATAAAATTCCCAGGATTCGAAATGGAAGCTCGCGACCGCTCGTGTCTACCGAATTCATTCCCTAAGGATATACCGGGGACATGTTATTTTCTCCACAAGTACACCCATCCCGGTACGGACATCGACGCGTCCCAGGTAACAATTTCACTTGACATTATCATGTAATAAATTTGGACGGTTCAGACACTTTTTCACTCGTTGCCTCTGCGATAGGTATTATGCGGGATTGAAGCTGAAATGTTATTGATTTTTTCTACCTATTTCCGAAACTTTAGGCGCATTGCTTTTAAGATGATAGTATTAAATATTAGAAATAGATTTTCCTTTAAATACAAATGCTCCTCTTGTTCACTGTAGAAGCAAACTATCTAATATTTTACAACATATTCATTGGTGTTGCTATGAATTGCGTAAAACAATTCTTACACACTCTTGGAATAATTATTAGAAACTGTGAGAAACTAGTCAGTCCCATGTTGACGACTCAGTAAAACCAATAACAGTTTCTTAGGTAATAGTGTTAGGTTTTATAAAAAAAGTTACAAAGCATATTACCGATTTACCGATTTAAGCGCCATGTCAAGTGGGTTTCGGTGTCAAAGGGCTATTTTATAGAGTGGATCAATATGTGAACGATGGTGATGTCTGGAATTGACTCCTGTCTCTGTGCATCCACTAATAACGACTGTAACGTGTAATGTGTTTTTTTTTAAAGATAAACCAGATCGAGTTTCTTACCATTTCTTCTCGATGACTGAGTTGTTTACCGAACCAGTGGTAATTTTGACGTTCATAAGCGCCTCCTTAGAGCCTAAATTTAATGAAGTACTCGTATATTTTTTTTTTAATTGCCACAAAAATGCAATATAATGTAACAAACTGTAACTTACATCATCTGTTGGTAATTTCACTGCAGCTGAACAGCTTCTATTAACAACTAACCTTTGATTGTGTTGATATAGTTTTGACCTATTACTAGGAAACAATAGTCTTTTCTAAACGAAATGTATCCCATGTCTTTTTCTATATCTCTGATAATGTGTATGCAAAGTTCCGTGACAATCAGTTGGATAGCTGAAGCTTGAAAGCGTAAAAAGCCAACTCTTCGTGGCATTCATAAAATTAGTTAGAACATAGAAATCGTTTATCTATCCAGAAGATAAATTGGATTATTATAATTATCCTTCTGTAGTCAAATCTTCTTTACAATTGGATTCTATTCTAAGTTCCTCGTGATACACGTAGCCCTTCTTATAATGAGGAAGCTAACACACTATTCTCTATCACTTCCATTATGTGTTATTGTTTTTTTTTAGACGATCTAATAATTAATTCATTAAGTATTACCCTAAATAATCAAATAAAGAATTTATGACATTTCACTGTTCTAAATAAAGAAGATAAATATACTTGTATTATCAGTGTCCCTCATAATAACACTATGGCATAGTAGGGAACAAGGTCAAAGCTTTCAAGTCCTGCATACTGAACAAGTAATTGGGACAGTGTGTTCATTAAACAGGGTCGACGCGAAGCATGGCCAGAATATTCATTACTACTTAAAATTAACGGCAAACATGCCTCGAGCAGTGCTATTTGATTTAAGCTCATTCCATAAATATTCTCTTCAGTGTAATTATGGAAAAATGTTTGTTCACATAGCTGTTTTACTATTGGGGACATCCTTTATGCTGTTAAAATTGAGAAAGGATACCTGAAGAAATTATAGAGTCAGGACGTTTATTTCTATTTATTTGATTAATACGAAGTTAATAGTATGGAAAACAAAAATAGCATTAAAAACAAAGAAGAATTCGCTTTCGTTGCTCCATTTTCCTTCACATTCAAGTTCCACGCTACATTCGTTCTGTGTGTTTGAGAAAATTCGAACACGGTAAAGGCGTCCGGGAGTTTCCAATAACCAGAAATTTACACAGAGAGAATTTCGAATGCATTGCAAGTTATATAAGGAAGTCTTTTTCACGGAACAGTATATTCGAGTTTCACAAAGTTTTCGCTACGCGAGAATAAGTTACATAATGCAATTTCCTTCTGCAGGTAAAACATATACAAGACGCGTTAAAAGATTACGGTATCGGTCAAGCAAACTCGACGGACGCCGATAGCGAAGAGCAGACTTAGACGATATAAAAGCGAGTCCAAAAACATCATATTATTTCAACTCCATATTAATATTACGTCAAAACAAATTTTAACATTACCAAAACTGTAAATAAAACCGGTCATAATCGCTTTGTGAAATGTTGATTGAAAAAAACAAAACTTTATTCATAAAAATGTTAAATACAAAAAAGTTCTCCCGATTATGAAACTCTACAAAATTTTGTAACTCCACTTCCCTTTGTCGATGTCATTTCAAGTAGTAGCTAAGTTTACGTGGCTGTTATTAATTAATATATAAGCGTATATTTCCCTTTTAGGTATACTGATGTAATATAGATTATCCTAAATGTGTCATTAATACTATTTAAGTAGGCGTAGATGATAAGTTTTAGATTCTTGTCCTGTCTATATACCAAAGAGTAATTCAACATTGTGTAAATGTAATTCGGTATAAGTGTTTGTACTCGTAAATCTCATAGTTGTATTAAATTTATAGTGATACCTATATAAAGCTTTACGGTCTCGTTCATAAGGAAATGTACATAAAGTTGAATCTGGGATAACTACGACTTATTTAGACATAGCACGAATCGCTATTAAAGGTTTAAGTAAATGTGTATTGTGCTTTTGAAATATATTATTAGTATAGTAATATAATTCATAGGATAGATTAAAATTTTTTGAATTTCTTCGAAAAAGATATTTTCTATTTGATGGGCTCCTTTTTTTGTAATTAGATCATATTTTTGAGTGCTTCGAATGCTTCCGCAGAAAAATTATTATCTATATAGAATTTTATAAAGATCTCCTCGATTCCATCTCAATTAATTGTATCAATTGCTTCCTTTTTAAACCAAAGACTTTTTTTATTAATATTATTCTTTTTTCATTTATTTCTAGTAATATCGTTCTCTCTCTGTTTTTATTCCTTTTAAGTCTTAATCCATCTTTGTTATGAATTATGTTATAATCTATTAAAAAAAAAAATTGTAAAGAAATGTTTTAATTTATTTCTTTTTTAATTTATTTCCAAATGTTCATTTAAAATTAAGTTACCACCTTTATAATTTCCACTATTTAGAGTTATTAAATTACAATTTTACTTAATAAATATAATAAGATTTCATTCCATTAATATAACTCGCCTAGATAATAATAAGTATTGTAAATTTTAGAATCTCTGAACGATATTCATATAAAGCGGACGTTCTAAAATAAGTAAAGTAATAATACTCTTCGATATTAGTTTCTCTAAGAAAGGGTCTTATTAACTGAAAAAAAAATGCAATTTTTATTAATTACAATTTTTAGAATTCGATGTATTTCAGCCGTGCCTTTAACTGTCACTTCAATTGAAGATGCTATTTTTAGAGCTGATATTATATCCTTTTATTGATAGAAATTATTTAATATTTCGTTCTTGAGTATTGAAAAAAAAAACGTAGACTCAATTACACGTCTTCAGTCCACAACAGAGCTTCTTAATAGTTACCCTCCCGTTTAGATCTCTTCAAACAAAACCGAGTCGAAGGAATTACATTTATCAAGAATTTTTATGATTTCATTTATTTCTATCGAGACAAAAATATGTATACATTTCTTAGAATGTTATGAATGAAAATTATATATGTGATGTCTATCATATATATATAAATTGAATGTCTATGGAGGAACATATATAAATATGATGTCTATTGAGGAACAAATACGATCTTTCTAAAAATTGTTCGCATGTTTTAAAACTGTAGCAACAAAATAAAAATTATAAAATATTTTTTATAACAGTACACCAAAATAATATATATATATAAAATAATTATTACCTCAAAACCATATTTGTGAACTATAGGAAGTATAAATGTCTCTCGATGTCACTCGTCTTTATGTTTTCCGCCCTCGGCTCCCGACACCCCGCGCCGTAACCACACGACACACCGACACGTGATATTGTTTATAATTAGCGTACTTTAAACATCTTTATGGTGATTGTTCTGCGCCTAAGGGTTGTGACTCCGTGTGTTATGTGTGTAGCGTGTCTCTACAAAATTCTTCATTAAAGCATTTACTGTAATGTACAAATATATTTTTTTCAAATCTGACTCGTAGTTCCAGAGATAAAAAAGAATCTAATGTCAACACGAAATACTAAAATATATACCAAAGGATTCTTACAATTAACAATTCGATAAAAAGTTATTTATTTCATACATTCCAAATATCCACCATCATTTCACTGTGTTGTGATATAGTTTATTAGAATAATCGTTATTAAGACGTATCTATAGATGAATAAGGTCGATTGTTGCTTAAAAACATTTCAGCACATATCGCGTAGTTTCTTTATAGGGAAAGCATTTTCACCTAGTCACTAATATTAATGGCTCCAGTGTACAAATGAATTGTGGAAATTGAAGCCACATTACCGCGGAGTTAGCATAAAGCTTGATACAAGTGAAAAGATTAGAAATTGTAGAAAAAATATATATATGTAACAATTTAAAGGTAAAAATTTGTAGTAAAATTACTTATAAACGTAAACTATTTAGTTATAATATTAATTTACTATCTTAATAGTATTTGTAAAGAAAAAAAATATAAACAGACAACTGTTTTATTTTTAGGATAAAGTGCTATTGTAATTTGTATAAATATAAGAATACTGAAATAATATGTGTAGTAAAAATACGAATCAAACAATAATATTTTCTATATAAATAAAATTCCATCGGTAAAAAGATAAACATAAATATTAAAAAAAAGAAACATATTTATTTTCATGAAATCGTGCTCTATTTTAAATAGATTCAGCCTCAATGGTGTCTAATACTCGAACATTATACTTCTTCTAGTCATTTCAACGTAGCTATAGATTTTAAAATTAGATATAGTGTCGTTATTTTATAGACAATAAATTGTGTATCTAAAAGTATAGTTTCACGACCGTAGACTTAACTACCCTGCTTATATATAATCAAACCTTTATGTTATAACGATTAGTTGTAAATAACGCTAACATGTAACTATATAAGGCTAATTGACTAACGAATAAATATTGTCAGATGCACGTTAGTCATTTAGCCTTTTTTATCGAAGATATTGTTGCCAGTATTTATTTTCATTTCACAATATACTTATTCAATTTTCACAATACATAGAATTGCAAATTTATACTTGTTTGAAGTATGAACCGTTAGTTGTTTGTCTACGAATTCTAGAGAGTAAGTAAATCTATATTTATAAATTATTGTCGTAACATTTAAAATTAATTCTTTTTTATTTGTATATATTGTTATTGGTCTGCGAGATTTTGTTTGATAATTTGAGATATAATAATATTTATTATGAATAAATCCTATTGATTTTTATTTTCACAAAAGTTTGCAACACGGAAATATTATTTGGGCTGAATAAATGGACGAATTTGTTATGTATTATATTTATTTGTGAATTTTAATGAAATTACTTCTATAATATTATATATTGACAAGTTAAAATATGTAATAACTCTTACTTTTTTTAATATAATTGCCTAAGACCACGGCCTTCTAGAGAATATATGAGTAGTCACGAATCTCGTAAGTGTAATTAATTGTAAGTAAAAACATATAACTCACTGTAATAACTGTAAGCTAATAATTGTATTTCACGCTGTTTCAATATTGTATTTGTTTTAATTATATAAAATAGTGTCTCGCTGTAAGAAACTTTTAACTGTGAATGCACTGTTAGTGAAAAATTATAAAAAAATAAAACGTTTCTTTCGTAATTTGTGTTTCATTTATTTTGTAAAACTCAATTAATACAAAACTAACTAATATCAGCCCTTTTTTTCTTTAGCTATATAGTACTTTTTTAAGTATAAACTTCTTTAGATGCATTGCTCAGTATTGCGCGCTCAAGTCGGTGTCAATGAATCGGGCTTACTCGGTATCGCTCGACATCAAGCGCGCTCGGATCGATGACGCACTGGAACGTGGTATTTTCGTCTCCATTCGTTAAGCCGTTTGAACGTGATTGATGCATAAACATTCATATTTTATATCATATTTATATAATTATTTCATATTTATATATACTAGCTGTTGCCCGCAGCTCCAAATGCCTTTTTTATAATTGTAAATTACTTCTTATAAGATCAGCTATCTGTCAGTGAAAATCCCATGAAAATAGGTCTAATCGTTTTGGAGATAGTACTACAGACAAAGCCACAGATGATACCTAGTCTAAAATAAAATAGCCTATGTCACCCGCTGTAATTATAACTATCCGTCAGTGAAATTTCTGCCAAAATCGGTTCAGCCGTTTAGGAGATTACTCGGAACATACACACAGACAGATAGATTAAAATTTAAAAAAATGTATTTTTCTTATCAGTATCGTGTATACGTTCATATCCAATCAGTAAAAATTCTTTATTTTGATATTCCATACAGACACTTCATTTTTATTTTATGTATAGATAGATAAGAACTAGTTCGTTATCGTCGGCTTCATAAGTAGGTAATCAACTTTATTATTGTTCTATCTTAATTTTGCTATATAAATAAATATAATGTAAGATATTGTATTATGTAAATAAGATTATAGAGGTCTGTGGTTTTGCGTACAATACGCTAAAGATTTCGATTATTTTTTTTTAGTCTTTAGACACCTGATCCTTATATAGAAGTAGAATAATTACGATAATTTTATTATATATAAAGTGCTTAAAGTATAAGGAAACTACTTTTTTATAAGCATTACGGGTTCAATGGCATGCGTTTTCTTGCCGCAGGGAAATGGGGCAAGCTGTTTGGGATATATTTTTTGCTCTGTACATAAAATATATTGTTAAGATAATGAACACCGCAGACGAAGTCGCGAGTAACAACTAGTACATTAAAATACAGTTTCTTCAGAGCTCAATCAAAGTTAGCGTAATTATTAATAAAAAATACTAAATACTAGGATAGTACAGATATCATATGTTTTATCAGTATAACGAGTGTTTTTTTTCTTCTCCAAATTGACTGCACTGTTGATTTATTAAGGCCGCTACAGTTTCACCGGATTACGACATAACGAGTCTAAATTTTATTGGACTCATACAATTGTATTATAGTAGTTTACGTAGGTCATTAGGTGGTGTTACTACAAGGATATGGTAACCCTGACATCCATGTATGTGTAGAATTGGTGAAGTAAAATAAGTATGAATTGCCAAAAGTCGACAAACAAAATAGTTTGGTGCTGCCAAATCGAGGCAAACTTTCCCGTCTACGGAATTCCGGTTCGTGCTTACTCAAGACTTGCTGATGTAACTGCTCGTAGCCGCGATGGTTCGGGGTTTTCCTTTATATCTTTGTCTACTTTGTCAACATATTCAGAGCTGATATTGCAGAATACGGGTTAGAGGTTAACAAGAATATTTGTATACAAAAAAAGTACTTATCATTCATTTATTCATGCAATTATTTGTCCGAATTGTCTAATACAAAATTCTGTATTATAGTTACCAATTTTAATGGGTAAAGGTACACGAATTCCGAAAAATTTGTTTGCACATGCCGAGGTTCGAACCTGAGGACATCGGATTGACATTACACCGATCAAACCACTAAGACTTTATGCGTAGTCCTGTGAATCTGTAGAGGCCAAAAGAGCCAACAGGGTGTGTCAGTTCGAAAAAAAAAAACTTTATTTTTGTTGTTTGTAATTATGTTCCAAAACATTTTTTTTCTACACCATCATATACGGTTACAAACTGCGATATATCATATAAACTATAGCCTATACGAATTGTAAGAATCGTATTTCCATAATTGCACGTACTGTTAGGATGGCTGTCTGTGGATTCTTAAAAAAAAAAGGCAAAATGTCACACACGCTCTTATTTTATTTTACTGGACGCAAAGGGTGTATTGTCTCAGCAGGAGACTTACAATGAATACTTAATTAGAACTGTTCGCGACGACTGATGAATTATAACTCTCTCAGTAATTACGATACAATCGCTTTTATAACAATTCAGTAATTGTTTGCTTGGCTTTTTGCATTAATATTATAAGTTCATAACAGTACGTGTAGTGATTCATTTAAGATAAAGAATTTCTCATTTAAAATCCGACGTCACACGAATAGCTATGTTAATGACTCTTGGTAGAAACTTGACCTATATCTACGAAGGTAAAGCCCAGTTAATTTGGCTACAAATGCAATTAAGATTTCACTTAAGCTGCCGATTAAAGAAACCTTTCTAGAAGAATTCATCGCTAATACATTCATTTGCATAGTTTTATTCTGTAGTTCAATTATGTTATAACATATTTAGATACACTTTGTTAGGTAAGTGTATTTTTCTTACTATATCAAAACGAATGCTTAAAGCACACTTCTGTTCCGATATGCTTTATCTCTATTTACATAGTTGGTAAGGTTTTTTCTTAGTCCGTCTGGCTAGCTACCACCCTCGAGTTGAAAGTCTATCGCCAAGCATCTGTTAGTGTGGTCCCGCAACTGCACTTGAGAGCCAGTTTCTCTCTAGACTTAATATGTTTACCGTCTTAGACCACATCATCATTTAACAACAGATGAGATTATGGTCAAATGCTAAATAACCTATAAATGTATAAAAAGTATTAAATATAAACAGTTCAAAATTAGAGTAATATAAACATATTTGCATATATCTTATTCTATATGATAATATTAAAAGGCAAAGGAAAAACGTTTAAAAACATTTCCCTCCTGTGTTTCTCAACCAATTTTCTTTTTTTTTAATCTAGTAGCTATTGACTAGCTTTAATATTATCAATAGACATTATGGGAAAAAAGGCATTTTTTTTATTTACATTGAAAACTGGTCCAATTTAGTCTACTGGACGATCACTAGAATAAAAAAATATAGTTCTGTTTATCTTTCTTTTACATTTTGTGATAGAAATTTGTTATAAAAACTACTGACTACAATTACAACATTCCTTTTATGAATAATAAAGTTGAAAACTCTAATTGCCTAAATTTGAGCCTGAAATAGGTGTCCCCTAAGAGGTAAGCATACTTATTACAAATCAAAACTAAAAAGTCTATCCACAAGAAACTAAACTTTGATTAAAGTCTCATAGTAAAATGTTGTAATGAGACTAAATTTTGTGTCACTCCTTTTACTATCTTTTAAATTATTTATATGAAAATAAATCAAAAAAATATTTGTTACTGAATGTATAATTCTAACTAATAAATACGAATGTGAGACATGTTTGTGTGTTATGCTTTAATGCCTTGACTACACAACCGATTGTCAAGAACTTTGCATACACGATATCAGAGTATAGAAAAGGTGCCTTTCATGCATAAATTAAAATTGTGTGGTTATATGAAACTACGATGCAAGTGAAAATATTTTTGGATAGTAATATTTTAAAAACTGAGCACAATATTTATTTAAATCATTGCATTATGTTGAATGGAGCCATGGGAACCGTCATATTTTACTTGTTTGCTCTGCTGAGCGTCTTACACTTTACCCTTACTCCGTGGCCGACTCTAATGCAAGATGCGATAGATGTACGCGGCTGGAATGCAACATGCGATAGATGGACGAAAAAAATTGAGGCGATGTAAAAAAAATCACTTAAAAAAAATAGTTACCATTTATATTAACAAGTGAAACAACGAGCAAAAGTTACTTAAAATATAGTAACGGATCCGGTAGGCAGACGTGATCTTGCCACAGACCTTAATAGTCGTCAATATACAAATAAAAAATATATATTCAAAATACTTAACAGGTTCTGGGAATTTCAAAACTTATATATATGTCTTTTTCGTGTGAGAAATTAAAAAAAATGTAGCCAAGTAACATTTGAATAAACATATAATTATAAAAAATCGACAAAGACGGTGAAGTGGCTTAGTACGAGACGATTTGCGAAAACAAAGGAATTTTAGATATAACAAATATCAGTTAAATTAAAAAAAAAGAACTACCCGCTACTTTAATCCAACTAAGCCTCGATAAGAATCATCATAATTCAGTCGTAAAGAAGGAACGTTTTAAACACATTATAATAAAAATTCAAGCCCCCGAATAAAATAAACGCAACCGGCTCTATAAAGCTTATTAAGAAAATTCCGTTTTTGCCCCGCAAAGTAGCTTCACGGGGAAAATGAAACTGTAAAATTATGTAGATATTACGAATTTTTATTCGAGAGCCAGAAATAACTTTAGATGTTTGCCCTTTGTGATTTTCGTGCGTTTAAATACTTTTGTAAATATTTTGACAGAATCACATAAAAAGGCATTCGCTTCTTCATCATCTTTCTTCCTTTTATATAGAATGTTAATAATAAGAAAGTATTGTTATGTTTTTTTAAAGTATCATAGTCGTTTCCAGTGAGTTACAATTTCTCTGCTTATCAGACGTCACTATGTGCGTGAGCCGTCTACGTATAGTAGTATGACTCGATGCCTAAAACTGAAGTGCGTTAAATTGAATACGCGTCTTTAAAGCTATGTACGGAGCGGCCAAAAAGTTTGACGCGGACTATACGTAACTAATTTACACCTACCTGCAGATATTTTATCGGATATTACAGAATAAACCATTTTTATTAGGTTTTATTACATCAGAAATTTTAATACAATTTGATGATTCTTGATTAAGCTTACGAATCCCATTTCCAAACTTTAATGCATCGTGATCTTTACCATTATATAGTATTACATTCCTAATGATACTTATATATAGTAAAAATAGACAAAACACAAATGTTTCTGAAACATCAACAATTTCGGAAATCGAGTTCTTCGCTGTCACCCCTCCTTTAATAACCGCGACGCCAATCACACTCTCAATTGCAAACCTAATGCCTCTCCAATAAAAAGGCTCTTAGCTGCGTGTTTTCCTTTGTGAATATGTTTTTTCGAATACCTCACGAGGGAATCGTTGATGAATACTGTGACTGGAGTCACAAAAGCGTTTAGCTGTGTGTGAAAAAAGCTTACTAATGAAAGATGGGGGTTTAATATTCTTATTACTAGTCTTTGCCCGTGACCTGGTTTGTGTTATAATGTAAGGGTTCACAGCTGTCACTGCAAAAGAATGTAAAGATGAATTAATAACATTATTTTTGTAGGTGGTATAGTTACACTGAAGCTATTACTGGTTTCAGCATGAATAGGTCGGCTCGCCCGGGGTAGTACCACTCTCTCACAGAAAACCGACGTGAAGTAGCAGTGCAAGCACTGTTGCGTTTCGTTCGGTCAGTGAGAGCGCCGGAGGCCCACATTTTTAAAAGGCCGGCAACGCACTTGCAACTCCCCTGGTGTTGCTAGTGTCTATGGACGGCTGTGATCACTTACCATCAGGTGACCCACCTGTTCGTTTGCCCCCTATGATATAAAAAAAATATATATTAGACGTCCGTTCGGTCGAGGCTTGGCATGACACCAATTGTTTACCACATTTTTTTTAAATACGCTAAACCTAGAGGGAATAGCTCTCAAGTGCAGCTGTTGGAACACACTTATAGTTTTGCTTGGTTTGGCAAGGATCGTGTTAAAATTTGGAAACTACGTTGAATGTCGTTTTTAGATTAATTTAGGAAGGCTGTCAATTACCTATCATTATAATACTGTCCCGTAGGGCACAAACAGTGCTTAACCATTCTTTAGCGGCGTATAGAACACGTCAATCGCGTGAAATACTTCATGTTGCTCTGACAGAAAATCACTTTACGAACACCGAATACACTCATTTAATTGTTACAAATTGTCATGGAATATATTCAAGTTGAGGATGATGGCTAGTCAGGTGGGCCTAGGAAAAGGCCTATCACCATGCTATGGTTTCATCACGATGGTTTCGTGTACTGAAAGCTCCGGCAAATTTGCAAATATTTAAAGATGACCTATGATTTGTGTTCACGCTCAAAATCAAGAACGCAGCAATACATGGAACGTGACACCGACCCAAACGGGCCAATAGCGACAAACCTAAAAACGTCCGTTAACAGTCACTCGGTAAATCTAGAAATATACGCATCATATCAGATTAGATTATCAAAAAACATATGGAGAGAAAATTTACAGTGTTTTGAAAATTATTTTTGTTTGAAAAATATTTGATATGTGGAATATGGATCTGTTGTTCGCAGCCGTGCACCAATTTTTCGCAATTAGTGAATTGTTCTTTACCTTCGGCTGATAGGTACTATCATTTTCATAACATGATTAATCTTAATCTACTTATGAAATTTATGCTTTTTACGATTTCTCATTAATTAGTCTAAACGACCATACTCTAGAATATGAATCGAAGCGTAAATCGGTTCAATCAATCTCATGGTAATTTGATTCGTTATAAAAAGTTCAACCGTCCGAACGATATCAAAAAAAAGAAAGAAAAACAAAACATTATTTAAATTCATCAAAGCGTTCGCTCTCCGTTTCAATAGCAGATAAATGAAATCCTCCCTAAACCACAGTTGGAATATTTAGTCTACTACACAAAAGGGAATACTGAATGCAACATCAAAGGGAATCGTATTGTTTAAAGAACTTCTTAAAGTACGCAGTTGTAATCATTTCTCTTTCATAATCATCCCTAAAAACGACGTACTGAATTAATATCCTCAGCATAGAGATTATCGACTGGAAGAGACTGAGAGAAAAAGAGACACAATTGTTTAATTTCTTCAACACGTGCGCTTAATCGATACCCGTCATTTGTTTTTTATGCCGTCTTTAAAATTGCTTTGTAACAAATAAATACTGTAGATGTAAAAAGTAAGTTGGTAAATATTTTACTACGTTACGTATTTGATATTTACTCTGTGTACGGTGGCTCCATTTCCTCGTTTTGTTAATTAAGCAAATATCCTGTTTATAAGTTTTTTTAAATATCTAGACTATTCTAATACAAAAATAACTAAACGATGTAGTTTCGACGACCACATTCATCTTAAGATCCTATTAGCAATCAAGTTGAGTTCAGATACTCTATTACCCTGCTTAATCTGGATTTAGATATATTTGCTCTTGGAAATTGTGTAATATTATACCGGCGATCGGTTGATGCCGGAATTCGCCTAAATGCACCACTATAATTACAATTACATCTGCAAGTGCGGCTCCAGGATTTATTTTTGGGAGAGGCACAAGGACCAGACATGTAAGGAGTGTTTTCTCATTAGTTTTTGGGATTAAATCTTTATTAATAATGATATATAACAATAACTACAAAAATACTTATAAATCTTGTAATAAAAAGGTTAATGCAATAAATTATATATACCTATACATTAATTATATGTTTCCTGCAGAATGATACCTAGCACTACTTCAGGGTCTATCGTTGAAGTAATATTTAGACTGATATTTATTAAGGCCAATCAATGAAAGTCGTGTAATAAGAAAAGTTTTGAGTTTTAAAATGGATGGATATAGGAGTAGTGCAAGACCAAAACTGTGTGGGGATGGATAATGTGGAAAATGATATATGTATAAAAGGAGTGAATACTGAGATGATATTTGACAGGTGGGAGTGGAAAAGGAAAATATGTTGTGCCGACCTTACTTAGTTGGGATAAAGGTAAGATGATGATGATATGATTTATTAAGGCCAGTCAAATTAAACGATCTCTTTTATAATGCTGCGAAGATGTCTCCAACCAGCGTAATGTAGAAAAAGATCGATGGGCAACGCTGATTGTTAAAAGAAACGTGCAAAATAGTTGACACAGTAGGCAGTATTATTGCTCTTGTAAATTTCCCTCCAAAGTTAAAAACAAGGCAGATTATCTTGATAGCTTTCAGCACCTTACAAAATATTCTCTATATCATCACCACTTAAATCGAACAACTACTTATGTAGCTTTTCTATTCTTAGGCGTTATATTTATGGTTGTCTAATTTTAGCATTGTATTATGTACGCCAAAAAAAAAAATGTATAGTCGCTAGTACTCTTTCTCAGCTACTTAATTTATTTGAACTATTTGACGTGCCCCTGTAAACTCGTGATACCCCTCCTCCGCCGAATCCATCCTTGTACACCTAGTATACGATGATCGCGATTCAGTATGAATAAATTTTTAAGGTGAAGAGCAATCCTACATGGGACCCGAGAAGCTCGGATGAGCATGGGTAGTGTCGAAGACTCTTACTGACTAAAAGCTTTCAATATGAAAAGTACGCCGCATCAATCAGGATGCCACGGGTTCATACGAGCATACTCCGTGACATCCCCGAATACCTAATCTAACCTGAATACCTAAGATACAAAGCTTAAAAAAGAAGTATGCTCATACCCCAAAGGTGTGATGCAAAATGAACTAAAAACCCTATTAATTTTATGTATAAGTCATATGAAAACGCATAGAAACATGATGAATATGGAAGTTCTAACACAGTCAGTAATCAAATAACATTTGACAGGCTAGTATCGGTAACCGGACAAAACGGATTTCTGTTACCATTATTCCGGTTTCATGGTCTATTCCCGGTTATTTGAAGTCGTATCGTGTTCCAAACCGGACGATAATCCATTTATAACTCCGCACACTGTAATGTACCGACAGATACTCGCAGTTTTAATCTGATATCCGGATATGACAACGTAAATAGTAGAATAGAAGTAGTAAAGTATTCTCTTAAGGGTTATAAGATCATACGACTGATTCAACAGTCTCGTACCAACAATCTCATCCAATCTTTTTATACTGGATAAGATGGTGATACCCTTTCCATATCGTCTTAGAATTTACAATAGGAATTTTGTAATACTTAAAGATTTTATATCAGTGGTGGTATGAGCATATATTGATTTACTTTTTGATGTCGAAGATTGTGACAGGGACTGCTGGTTTATGGGTTACTTGATGGATAAAATAGTATATTTTACAATATACACATAGCATTCGTTTTCTTCGTTAAATGTTTTGCTTAATGCACGCAATAGTTTACAATGACCTGATTATATAGTAAATCTATTACAATGGCAAAATGGCGAAGCTCAAATTCTAATTACGATAAGTGGAGTAAAATTGGTTTACATTTATTTGTACATTTGTTCCAATATTTATATTTAACGTTATATATCCGGTTAATTGAGCTATGACGTGTTTTATACACGGAATGTAGGTAGCCTGCGATAGTTATTCAGTAGAAGATATTAAATAATACTTAGTAATTAAGCGATTACTATGTAAACAGAAGTTGTATATTGTACAGAACAATAACTTTTTTGTAGGAGGAAAATACCAGTATCAAATGTTTAATTCTAAGGAAAAGCTTCACCATGTTATGTGTGTTCTAGCGCATGAATAATGGATTGTGTTCTTCTAGAGACTCTTCAGAGTTGTTCTATATGATACCACACAACCGCCATTGCAGCGATCACCATCGGTAGAGAATCCAACCTCACACTTTTTTATAACGTTGTAATGTTTTATATGGCGGTCGCAAAAAAGTGAAACAAAATTGGCGCAGTTAACAATTACAGGCTTAAAAGTCAAAATATAATAAACTATTTTTTTTTAAATAATTATTGACTAAACGTCACTGGCAACATATCTACACATACAGTTACTAATAACCATACGCCTAAGCGTGCTATGTATTTTGATAGTCGTAAAAAAGTCTAACGAAATTGCCGTAGTCAACAAACAACTATTGGCCACTAAAGCTAACGCATACTAAGATATTTTGTATTAATAATTTTTGACTAAACGTCACTGGCAACATTATCTACAGAATACAGTTGTCAAATTGACAGATCGCATTTAAATCACCGTATGTACTAATCAAACATAACCTACGCGCTATCTATGTTTGTGTAGTTTTTCAAATGAAATTATTCACTCTACTACAATAGAAAGCGATAATATTTCCACCTGGTTTTATTACTATAGAACATTACAATACTGTACAACAAAAGTAAATTCGTACAATATTAAATCAACATTCAAACGAAACTCAATCGGGCGTTTGATAAATAAATAATAGTAAAGTGCTATAATAAATTGGGGTATAATAATAAAACAGTTGAAGGGAACGAATGAATTCTATTCGGGGTCCGTTATCAGGAGCTAGCTGACGCTAATGGCCAATACTGCAAGATTTATCGTTCGTGCTCACTAAACACTGTTTTGTGTGATTGATTGTGTCTGCTCATGAAAACATTCGAATTTTCGTTTACCTACTACATATTTATGTTTCGCTAATTAACGTTACCCTAATTACTTATGACAACGTATCATAAAAATGTAAAACAACAGTGGTAATTCACTCTATCAAATTAAAAAATTAATTACTTGGCAACTTTTTCCCCTAGGTCAATGAAACTCCGGTGTGTACCATTTTCGTTTAAATATCCTCTATGGAAATATTCCAGTTCCCTTAAATGTAGACTTATGATTGTAGGCTTATTATGTGAATGTATATATAACTAGCTGACCCGGCGAACTTCGTAACGCCTTACAGTCGATTCTTTAAATATATTTCTTTAATACTTATTCTGCTATTCGGGACCATCGTATAAATATTGACATTAATATTTATACGATACTAACGTCACTCAATTGTTTTGCCTTCCCGGAATACCTCTCCACTAACACTTAAACTTTATGCTATGGTATTAAAGTTCAATTTGGGTTGTAAGTATTATTACGAAACGTTTGTATGGGAGTATAGAAAAGTGTTGTTTTTATACTTTTTCAAATATTTTTTTTAATTTTTCTCTCCGTAAGATCCATCCTCGAACTTCAAGGAATATTCTAAAAAAAGAATTAGCGAAATCGGTTCAGCTGCTCTCGAGATTTGCGCTTAGCAACATATTCAGCGATTCATTTTTATATTATAGAGAAGATGGTAATGAAGACTTAATCCCTGAAACTCCATGAATTAGGAATTTATAAAATTGAACATTTTCCATTTCTTCCAGAAAACAAGTTCAAACGAAAAGCGATAGAATTCCCAGTAATATATGTTAAGACGTAACAGAAAATCCTTATTTAGATAGAGAATTATATAAATTCTCAGAACTAATATAAAACTCCAATATCAGTCTAATTTTGTATGCGTACACTCTCATAAAATATATTATGGAATTATTGGGACGCATTTTATTATAATTTTCTAGACTCTATAGAATGTAATAGTCACTGGCATACCGGGAAACATTACCGTGGGCGATAAAAGGAACTGCAGCAAATATATGAGAACAAGTTTCAGAAAAGTTGTTTACAGCGTGGCATTAAACAGAGCGTGGTCTGCTACGGATATAAGTTATTTTCCGATATATTGGTATTAACTGTATTAATTATTAGAAAGCTGGTAACATTTATTTTCCTCGTATATATTTCTATGATTTTTTTTCTTATTTATGCCCCTTCTACACTTCATTTCATGAATGAATTTATAGACCAACAAGTCGTGCGAGCAGGTTTTGCACGCGTGTACTAAAAATAATATTAATTGTTCTATTGTGTATTTTCTGAATGACATTAACTACGTATATAAATAAAGTTGCTATTTTCATATATATTCTAATTCATTTTCTAAAGACTAAAACAATACTTTCAGACTTATTTTAGCATATAGTTGCGTAGAATCTTGGGACTCTTACTCCATGCACCCATTAAAAATATAATGCATTACTACTGTAAAGATATGTGCAGTGCAATTTTAACTTAGATTAACTTAGTAGTCAGATTCAAGATGCATGTATGAGTTCATGAAACATACATGCTTGGTACACTTGGTGTATGTTTCACGAATTCATACATGTATGAATTAATAGTTAGCTTAGTTAGACTCGAAGACGACCCTCTGAGCGGCCGTCTCCGACAACGGAGAGCTGGAGGGAGGAGGCGGCGATTTGCCCGCCTTCTACCTCCACCGTAGCTGGACCTGAGGGGCTGGGCCGGGGGGCCCATCTGCTCATTTCACAGGTCCGGCTGACGAGGGGAGGCAGCTGGAGTGTACTCAGTCTGTCTCTCTATTAGGTAGGAGCCCGGCGGTCACCTTCCGCCGGGCGGCCCGTTGGGGCGGCTACATAAGGTGATTAGCACTGAACGATGAATCCCTTGCCGCCCCCAACAAGTACGGTCGGTCGGTACACCGTAGGGTTTTAGTCCATGTGAGTCGGACATAACCCACGCTCTCCCCCGAAAGGGTGGGTATCCATAATGGATTTCCCCACGATAATAATAAAAAAAAAGACTCGGGATATTCGGTGGCAGTCCAAGCCGAGGCGCGCCATGCGCCCTAGTGCTGGTTGCCTACATAAAATCGGTTGAGAGCTTTAGGCGCTCCCCTTAGTAGTCCGGTGAAACTGTAGAGGCCTTGCCGAGTCAACAGTGTAGTCAGTTCGAAAAAAAAAAAATTTGCAGTGCAAAAAATTAATAAAAAGAATTACTTATCGGTCGACTTACTTGCCGATTTTTTAAATTCAATTAAAAGTAATTTGATTTTAACTACAGAGATATCAAAAAATGTTTAGGTAATAGATTGGTGATTAGAAAGTTCTAGACAAAACAACGTAGCAAAGTTTCCATATTGAAATAATTGGAGAACCAATATTTAGTACAATGTCAAATTACTCTTATAATTTCTCAACAGCTTTTTAACTTCAGTCCAAGTCTAGGTAAGTAGTCAAAGCGTTCTTCTTCTTGTTCTTTATTTTTTGGCTTCGTCGCGGTTTGTGCACTAGCCAACGTCAAGTAACAAGATTTTGCCAAGTAAGTGTCTTGTGATAATTATAATGTTCTAACAAGATGGTGGTTTCCTTGTTAGAACTTTCCATGGAGTTTTGGTGGCATCTCAGAATGCATGCTCCGTGGTATTATTTCTCATCCACTTCACTTGTGCATAATAACCGAACTATATTACGTAAAACACCACCAATATTACAAAATATAGAGTCTAATAACACAAGATTATGAATAAAATATAAAAACCACTACATGACAGACTAAGATCCTGCCAAAAACTCCAGTCAAAGCGTTATTCCCGTGAAGAATATTATAAGACGTTGTTACCACTACAACATACTGAACTAGAGCAGTTGTTTAAATTTAAAACTACCTCAATCTCAACATAGAACTGTAAAATTTATAAACACGTGATAAGTTCAACGCGTAAAGTATTTAAATGACACAACATATACGTTGATTTAAATTCTGTTATTTATACAATAATTAACAGGCGGCACTCCCCGAGAGAAATACTTCACTGTTATTACAAAAAAGTTAATTGAAAACGTGCGGCTACGGTGGTTTAGGAATGTGGGTAGGTCCTTGGAAATAATTTTATGTAATCTATATATCTCTTCTATTAATATATTTATAATAAAAAAATACAGTTATTCGATGTTCAACCGCGGTGAAACCACTAAATGTATCAGCGTAGGACTATGACCATTAAATGCGAAATTTGTCTAGAAGGTTCTAGGTTACATACTTTTGGATTTGATCGACCGTTTTTCATATTTTATGCCCAACGAAGGGGACGGGTATTGGTTGATAAACATCAATGCCAATTAATTGATTAGCATTAAAGTCAGCACACCTAAATGTTTTTTTTTGTTCATTGTAAAGGTTTTCATTTTATCCACTGTACGATAGCTCTCCACTAAATGAACTATTAATAATAACTAGCTGATAGCTACGCGCTTCGCGGTGCATTCTTAATAAAATTTTAATTTAAACAAATGGCAAAGGGGTGCCAAAATGGTGTCCAAAAAATAAGTGTTCTAGAACCATCTACAAAACATTCCGCATCGAATAACCTTAGTCCTATGTCAATACGTTTAGTAGTTGTAACGTGGGTTGAGCCTCAAAGAAAATATTTTTTTGTGATATATCACATATACAGAATATATTTATTGTTTTATTCCATTTCTCACTTTTTTTTTATTAAAAATTTATTTGATGCGCAGCAAAGCGGGCGGGTATCAGTTGTTTATTTATATATTTAAACATGGAGAATATTTCAACAATATCCATTTTTATACAACATAACTATTTATAATAGTGAGTAGTGATTACACCGAATAATGGCAACAAATTATAATAAACGCGTGCGGTAGGGTTTCGGAGATGGGTAGTTGTATATATATAAGATTAATATAAGATAATAATAAATTAAATAAACTTGCATGTATTGCTCTGAAAACAAAGAGTGTTTATTTTATTATACATTACATAAATCTGTACTATATTACACAATTTAACAAAAAAAAACCTACATGTGAACAAAGAAACGACATGTACAAGTTTATATATCAATATTTTTTACTTTATTCTATTTTTCCTTGTGCTTTGACATGACATATATTATTTTTCATTACTCATAAATAATTTATTCAATAGTTTATAACCATTATGTTGATGGTACAAACAGTATTAAATAAATATATTTTCTTTACATATAAATTAAACGAATTGCCTTGAGAAGAATGATTTAAATTAGTTTTATAATATACTTTGTAAATAGTCTGTTATAATATGTTTACTGTATCTAAATACTATGAATCGGATTTTTGTTTTCGATCTAACTACATTGTTGACCCCGAAGCCTCTACATATTCACCGGACTACAGAGTCGGAATTTAAACTGCTAAGTTATCAACATTATGCAAAATTTAATGAGTAAGTAGTTAAAATGTGAAACTAATACACACAACAATAAACAAACACACTTTCTCGTTTATAATATTAGTTAAAATAGTTATAGTTATATTAGTTATTGTTAAATTTCTTCACTGCTTCTGGAACTTATAATTTTAGTATATGAAAACAATCAAAACATTTTCTATGGCAGTAATAGATACGAGTTGCATGATACAACAAATATTTGCTGTGGTTCCTCGTAAGGATTTTTTTTTTTTTTTTTTTTTTTTTTTTTTTAATGTGGGAAGAAATCCTTCATTGGACACCCACAGCCCTGGGGAGCTGTGGGGTGTCAGACTCTTACTGACTAAAAAAACCCACAAGATACCGTCTGCCGCGCTATGGAGTGGCACGGGATCGAACAAGCAAGCACCATGCCACCCCGGCGACAAGGCCCAGCGCGAACGCCCTGACCGCGACGACAGCCCGGTCAAGCTGCCTACCCGTCTACCGAACCAATGTGCAATGGAAAGTCAAGTCCCCAGCCCCTTCCCTCCTTGGTCCGGTTTGGCAGTCAAGGGGTCACCCCCTCCAACCACCACCACCTGTAACTTTTTTACGTGGTTTTCTACCACGGTGACTTTTTAACGAGGTTTTCTCCCTCTCCCTCCGCCCGAAGGCCTCCCCTCTGTCACTTTTTAATGTGGTTTCCTCCCACAGGAACTTTTTAATGAGGTTTTTCTCCCTCTTCCTCCGCCCGAAGGCCTCCCCTCTGTCACTTTTTAACGTGGTTTCCTCCCACGGTAACTTTTTCTTGAGGTTTTCTCCCTCTCCCTCCGCCCAAAGGCCGTCCCTCTGTCACTTTTTAACGTGGTTTCCTCCCACGGTAACTTTTTAACGAGGTTTTCTACCTCCCTCCGCCCGAAGGCCCCCCGTCTGTTTTTTAACGAGGTTGTCTCCTCAACACCCGTAACTTTTTAACGTGGTTTTCTCCCACGGTGACTTTTTAACGAGGTTTTCTCCCTCTCCCTCCGCCCGAAGGCCATCCCTCTGTCACTTTTTAATGTGGTTTCCTCCCACAGGAACTTTTTAATGAGGTTTTTCTCCCTCTTCCTCCGCCCGAAGGCCTCCCCTCTGTCACTTTTTAACGTGGTTTCCTCCCACGGTAACTTTTTAATGAGGTTTTTCTCCCTCTTCCTCCGCCCGAAGGCCTCCCCTCTGTCACTTTTTAACGTGGTTTCCTCCCACGGTAACTTTTTCTTGAGGTTTTCTCCCTCCCTCCGCCCGAAGGCCTCCCGTCTGTTTTTTAACGAGGTTGTCTCCTCAACACCCGTAACTTTTTAACGTGGTTTTCTCCCACGGTGACTTTTTACCGAGGTTTCCTCCCTCCCACCGCCCGAAGGCACACCCGTCTGTAACTTTTTAACGTGGTTTTCTCCCACGGTGACTTTTTACCGAGGTTTCCTCCCTCCCGCCGCCCTAAGGCACTGCCGTCCGTAACTTTTTTACGTGGTTTTCTCCCACGGTAACTTTTTAAGGAGGTTTTCTCCCTCCACCCTCTGACGGGCGAACCGAAGTAGGCCCGTGTTTACCCCATCCCCTGTCCCCTCTGATAAGCAGAAGGGTACTGCGAGGGGCGCCGTCTGCCGGGGTATACGCCCCGACCCGGTTCTGGAACCGAGCCCCAGGAGTGTTTATCGGCTCTCCAGCCTAGATCCGTAGTGTTCTGCTAGACAGGGTCACCTCGTGTAGGATGTGGCTCTTCACCACGCACTGACGGTCTTGGGAGGCAGGCTAAGGCTCCACGAGGGAACTGTATTCGCCTGTGGGTCCACCCCCTGCGGTTCCGAGGTACAAGTATCTCATCCCCGTAAGGATGCTTGTTGGTTAGTCAAGCACTATCATACCATGCTATGCCTTTTCATTACAAGGTTTCCTTTCAAAAGAATACTTCGTATATAGGGATTCAAATCAGTGATGATCCGCCATTGCTCGATTTTTGAAAGTCGTTATACCCTTGATAATTGAAAAAAACAAAAATAATAAAGAACCATATAGTAATATACTTTATCTTTTTTTTATTATTAACGTGGGGAAATCCATCACGGACACATCACCCTCCCGGGGGGAAGAGTGGGTAGTGTAAGACTCTTACTAACTAAAACCCCACGATGTACCGACCGCCGCTTGGTTGGGGCGACATGGGATAGTGCAGTGCTATCACCATGCCGCCCCAGTGGCCAGCCCAGCAGAAAGTGTCCGCTGGGCGTCGTCCTAATAAGGAGGGCAAGCTGGGTATACACCAGCCGCCCCTTTCTCGTCAACCGAACCTGTGCAGTGGGGAGATGGGTCCCCCCAATACTGAATCGAGAAAGTCGAAGCCGATGAAGAATAAACGAAAAGATTTATAATATATTCTCATATTACTTCATTCGCTAGTACGTTATTCACCGAGCTCCGTCTAGCGCGCATTGTTTGATTTGTTTCCTGTCGTCTCTCTTAAATATATTTTCAGTATTATAATACAGTGTAATAAGATATAAACATTTTGTGATATGCCGACTGTCGTTTTTAATATTAACAAAGCTGGCGAAAACTATTATTTAAATACTAGCTGTTAGGTACTCTTTTTGATTTTCATCAGCCAGTGTTTCTATTTCCCCATTGTTTTTTAACATTCTAAGCTCAAAGAGGGACTGGCTCTCAAGTCAGTCAGTGCACATCTATAGATGGTTAGCGACAGAATTGTAAAAGATAGACCTTGAAAAAATATTATAATTGTTTCATTAAAGTATTTTACTTCAACAAAAGCACAAGCCACTGTAGTATTCAAACCTAGGTTATTCAACAACATGGTGTCTAATCCCACTACCAGTCAGCTACAATTACTTCCAGTCGCCCAATCTAATAAAGAATAACATCAAATTATGAGTCCAATTAAAAGCCCTATTTAAAATTCTGAGGTAATTATTACACATAATACAATTATTTGTTTTGTATAGGCTTACGTTAAGATCAAGTTTAAATACCAAGTGGAAATCATTTGAAATAAAGGAAAGATGTTATAAATCAAATTCCAATACAACAGAAATCGAATTAAGGAATTTATAATTAGACATGAAAGTACTGTAAACAGAAGTAAATTAATAACTGGTAATCAAATGGAGCTCATTCAAAACGCCTTTGTTTTCGAAGTGGGTCCGTCTCACTAAAAGCAGAGAGGGGCCTTCCGTGACGTAATGAGAGCCTCTGAAAGGGGCAAACTGCTAAAAGGGAAGAAATAATAATTATATTACGAGCCACCGGAGAGCGTAATGGACGGCATCATAGAATTTGTTAGATGTTCAAGCTGGCTTTACAAAAAATTTGTAAAATTCTCTTCACCTTAGTTTCGACTTTTTTTTATTCTTGTATTTTTAAATTGATTTATTTGGAAGTTATATATTAATTTGCATTATACCGGAGATAGGTAAGCTTAAATAAAGACGCTATAAATCACAACACAGTCGTGTTGTATGGTACTTCGATGACATAGGCATTTAATTAATGTATGTAGAGTTAATTAATGTACCCCATGCCACGCCACACGACTTGCCGGCACTATTATCTCGTTCTACACTTTGTATGGTTAATACACTTCTATGGATTATAGCGTTATGTCAGATAACTTACAACTTTTCTCAGTTAATTTAAATTCAATTAGCCTTTGCCCACAGCTTTGCTCGCTTTAATGTAGATTTGATTTATCCCTCGGGAACAGGACTTTTTTCTAGACGAAAGATACCCTATGCCCTTTTCTGCATTCTTAACTACACATATCCAAAATTTCATAATAATAGCTTCAGTAGTTAAGCCGTGAAGGAAGTACAAATAAACTAACATTCGCATTTATAATATTAGTATAGTTAACAGTATACAGTCAGAAAGATAATGGGTAATTTACACATATTATTCTGATGCCACTCCATCATCATATATTGTAAAAATCGAATCAACAACAACTTACTGGAGTTTTAGTACTAGAGACGTCTGAAATCGCATAAGCTTTTTGCTTATACATTTTGTGGTCTATAGAATTTTCTTATGGCGAAATACCGCATATTATAATGCTAGTCCTATACCTGCGTGGCTAAGCATCGGCTACTTGTCGTGCTAAAAATTAATAATGTTCGCATCCCTTTGTTACTTCAAGAATAACTCAAAACTAGAGTTTCCACATTCCTTTGATGTATGTATAAACTATAGACCCAGCTATCGTGCTGAGTCTATCGTCATATAGTCAGATAGGTCATAACGCACGACGGTAATGTCTGCCACACATAAATGTATTACGAACATAGACCAAGCTTCGTGGCGATACACGCAGTTATGGCAATAACGTGATGTTATAAACACGGAAAAATGTAGTAAAACTTTTTCAGAATGTTTAGGAAAACAAATTAAGATAGAGGTGTTCAGATGAACGTATATGGCCTTAGAGAATCAAGTAATAATTTTTGAAATGATACTTTTTATGAATGGGTTTTTTAATTCGGCTACGCAATCTATTTGTGCGAAGAAAAGTGGTAAGGATAAACACTGTGTCAAGTAGAGTGTTGAAAACACCGGTTCTCCTCCGATCACCGAACTTAAGCGACGTCGGGTAGGGTCAGTGCTTGGATGGGTGACCGACGGAGAATAATACGTGACTTTGGTTTTTTGTTGTAATTTTTATAAATAAGTTTTCACTCATTTCGTGTGCCCGTAAGCACATACACACTTTTTTTGTATATAAATTTTTGTATGGCGCTGTGTGTGTACGGCAATTATGGGATGTGTTTCTTCACAAATCCTTTCAATAAAAGTTTATCCTTCCCCTAATCAAAATTGTTCATTTTCTTGTTAAGAAAACTTTAACCGAGACACGATTTAGTTTCGTTTAAATTTAATGTTTAGTTCGAACTTGTTTAATTGAGTATCGATGTTTGAAATTAGTTTATTGAAAGTTATTTATTGAACAACGCTAATTTTATAGAATCTCTAAAGATTGATACAATCTGTCAGCTGTATTTCAAAGACTATGCAATATATTATTCGAGTTTAAAATCGATTCCTATAAAATCAATAGTGGCAGAGTATGACAATAGTAAAAATGACGAAATGGCAGCACGGTCTTTTGCATATTTCGTTGACTTTAATCGCTTTAAATTCATCCAAATTGTATTGTACAATATTGACCATGACTTCATTAATTACAATTACAATGTATTAATTTTTTTGCAATTACCAAATTATAGTTCAACCTTACTTTGACTGTTTTGATTTTATAAGGACTTGATTATTCCTCGAATCATTCGAGTCGAAAATCGATTCGTATATTCGAACAGTTCTAAAGTATTGATTCGAGCTGTTCGAATAATCCGGATAATTAGAACTATTTTACGTATATTAATATTTCGAACAATTTGAATTCTTCGTGTATTCGGACAGTTTGCTTTGATCGAAAAATTAAAACTGTTAATTTAAGCAGTTTAAATAATTCGTATTGTTCGAATATTCGTCAAATAATTATAATTATTTATAAGTTAGTAAGTAATTAGTTCTTAAATTTATGTTGTTCGAACACTGTGAATCATTACTAATAACATACATCAGAATATGAGTCTGTCTGTTTGTTACGCTTTCACGCCTTAACTATTTAACCGATCATAATAAAAACCTTTTCATGATGATGATGGGTGATGATACTTGTTGTCAGGGGTATAGAATATAGAACAAAACGCACCTTTAATTCAAAAAATAAATAGTATGTGCGAGCAAAAATCGCAATTTGATATTCGAATAATTAAAATGTCCGTTTCGAATTTCGATTCGAATTTAATTATTCAATTCAAACGCTATTCGTACACGTATTTTCGGCCGTAACTTTTCATATTAGATGAGAGCTCATAATTTTATTCCATTCGCCAGTATAACAAATAACAGTTATGTGAACGAACCCGTAGCAGTATATCTGACAGCGCGGCGAGACTGTTTTGATGCATATTTGAACGCCTGGCCAAAAGTAGCACAAGGACAGAGAACCATTGGGAAATACGGTTATGAGGCTGAGTAGTAATAAATGATTTAATTTCAGATTCGCTTCACATAGTAGTACCCCAGTATGGTACGCTATATACCTTTACTAATATCGTAAATATTAATTTGAGTCTTTAGGTGTGTACTTTGGTAGGTGGTAGAGCTACGCTGAAACTATTACTGGTTTCAGAATGAATGAGTCGGCTCGCCCGGGGTAGTACCACCCTCTCACAGAAAGCCGACGTGAAGTAACAGTGGTTGCACTGTTGCGTTTCGTTCGGTCAGTGAGAGCGCCGGAGGCCCACATATATTAAAAGGCCGGCAACGCACTTGCGACTCCCCTGGTGTTGCTAGTGTCTATGGACGGCGGTGATCACTTACCATCAGGTGAGTCACCTGTTCGTTTACCCCCTATAATATAAAAAAAAAAAAAAAAGTACTCGTTGGGTTGTTAATAAAAGTTCTTTTTATTTCACATTGTCTATTTTGTCTCTTTACAATAATTAACTATTTTCTTTTATCATATTATTTTACGAACTATTAGTTCTTATTCATACTGTATACGTACAATCGTGTACACACGGACTGTGGAAAGGCAAAATGATGAGTGACACTTGACACCTACATATCTATAGCGTGCACTTTATAAATATGCATGTGTGGGTCCCTACAGAGTCTGTTTGTTTTTTAAGCTTCTATGGCTTAAATAATTAACCGATTGTTATGAAACTTTGCGTATACGTTTTCAGAGGTAAAGGGCATATGGTACCTTCCATCCAATGAAATATGTACCATTCGTAACATAGGCCAAGCCGCGAGTTAAAGCCAGCCTTAAGTAATTTAATAAATGTGAACGATTTCTTGTAACGCTTTAAGAAACTTCTCTACCGAACATCACGAAACTTTAAATACGCGTTGTCATGGATACAGAAAAAGACATAGAATTCTTTGATCCAAAAATAGTACTGTTGTTTTTTTCGATGTTGTTTATTTTCAGTATAGTATGCATGGCCACGAGGTGAGAAGTAACATTATTTACAAACAAAGTATATTTATTTGTTTTATTTTACCCTTATTTATAATAAAACAAAACGAAATTTTCATTTAATATTAATATTGTGAATATATTTGTGAAGCAACTCTATACGCAATATTTATAATTCGTTCTATTATACAACTTACAACAACAGTTTTGTATAATACAATACGAGTATATCATTGTAGTTCGATGACTACTGGTTCGGTGATTCGTCGCTCGTAGAGTTGTTGCCCGTATATTTTCCTTGTAGTTCGTTGTATATTAATGTTTGCGTGTCTCCTATCTCGAATTCTATTATAATTCTATCGGACTCTATTGTGTATATGTTTTAGGAGTTAGTTCGTGCTTCTTAGCGCGTCGTTGCTGCTATCTACCAATGAGTGTGCTTCGCATATGTGTTCGTATGTTCTACATCAGCATCAGCTGGACCGAGACCTCTTGAGATGTGTTTATCAGGATACGTTTAAACAAATGGACCAAATGCTCACACGTTTTCGCATTCCTTCGTATAGGCACCATCCCTTGGGAGGCGCACCGTATTTTTTATTATACCTGTTCTAGTGATGTTAACATTATTTTACAATAACTTATCCCTAAAACATTATAACTGCGAAAAATTCTTACAACTATCAAATTAATCGAAATGATTTGCAAATGGCTCGCTGTCCGCAACAATAAAGTTATTACATTTTAGGAAACTACGATTTTTATGAGTACTCCGTGTTTAGCGATTGGTATTTTCTTACTATGGAGAAGTGGAGCAAGCGATGTGACACGCATGCGTAGAACAACGGAGACGAGGTTGCAGGTATCAGATATTTTTAAATAAATATATAAACCTCAACAAGACTACAGTCCTGAGACCAGTCATAATTGGTCGTTATACCTAAGGATTGTGTTAGAACACCTGATTTACTGCTTTACGGCAAAAATAGTTGTAATTGTGTAACTTCGACATTCGATTCTTGCAATCTTTACCGCTCCTAACATACGTCGAGCGTCCTGCTGGCTTGTCAGATTACCTGTTGCCAATTTACTAATGGGATTGATTTCCTACATGATAAATCGATATATGTAACAATGTACTCGTATATATATACGCGCTTTACAACTAGAACTATTAGGTAATTATTATTATTGAATGTAATTGTCAAGACCGGGTTGTAGGGAAAATAAATGATAAGAAAAATTGGGATCAAAAAATCTCCATATACAAAACTAAGTCGGATATAATATAGTTAGAGAGATCTTCAAAAATATTGACAGAATTTACTCTCAGTTGGCATTTTATTATGGTACTGTAGTCGGGCGACGCCGAGGCGGACGGCGACTTCTAAGTAATCAAAACTTAATTATTTAAAGCTCTGCTCAGCTTATTATGCCAATAAACCCATACAGATATCAAGGTAAATTGCGTACGTATTTCGAGGTCGGTTCGGTCCAAAAACTTCACGAGTAAAGTTTAATTGGCTTAAAAACCCTTTACCCGCTTAATCATGCCCCGTTTTTAATTAAATCCACCTGTATATTGACTTATTCGAACGTTATACAGCGATTTATAGCGAAATTTAATCGGAATATACCTATCACCGTGGAGGGACACGGATTACGTAATTGGAAAGAAGCGAGCGCTATTGTACTTGTATTGAAGGAGTGACGAAAGTTTAAAAAGTAAAAAACTTGCATATTTTGTTTTGAAATTGGAACATGAGTTTATATGGGTGTAGAAAACCAATAAAAAAAATGAATATATATTACCTTATTTATATATCTGGAAGTGACTGATCACCCTAATAATTGACATGCCTAAGTGGTTTTTCATATATAACGTTTATATCCATCTAAACTAATATTATAAATTTCAACATCAATTTGTTTATTAGGCTTTCATGCTTAATGCTGTGACTAATATTATCAAGAGATAGAGTTTGTCTGTTTCTTTTATTTTAATGCAAAAATTATAAATATATTTGGATAAGGCTGTCAAAATTCCCACTTTTAACACAATGTATGAAATTCGTAACACAAAAGCAAAATATGATGGTATATTCTATAAATAACATAAAATCTATAATATTTTCGCAATGTAAGTACTTGTAATTACAATTTATTATATATTGAATGTGATTTTAGTGTTAGATTTATCAAACTTAAAAAAATAAATTATAACATTTTATGTCAAAGAAACGACGCTGTATTTTTGTTTAAAATTGGGAATCCTAAGTAGCATTTCAATTTATATTTTTATTGCATAAACTTGTGAAGTACATACAGTTTATGATTTTGAAAAACTAGCGAATTAATCATTTCGCAGATTCCAGCCATCAGGAAAGTTTGAGATTCTCTTTAACTTGATGTCGACATTTCGATATCATTTTGATCTAGGCAAAAATGATGATTTTGGCGGTCCTGCTCATTTATCAAAAACGTGACATCGACTGACGTTTGACAAACGGACAGACAGATAACAGACAACAGAAACAGCTATTTCCTAATAACTGATAGGTATAACTTAGAAACTGAAGTCAAAGACCAAATTATAATTTAAGAAGAATTGACGATAACAGTTTTTGTATTATTTATTGTCTTGTATAAATCTCTTATATTTGACATAAAATCGTTTCTGTCCAAGAGCGTTAAAATCTGTAGGACTTTGATAATATAAATGAACAAAATCAAAATCAAAATACTTTATGCAGTTTAGGCCCTGAGAAGGCGCTTAAGAACGTCAAAGTTACCACCGGTTCGGGAAACAACCCAGTCATCGAGAAGAACTAGCAAGAACTTGATGACTATTAGTGAAATAATGTCCTATATAATAAAATTAATATGGTAAAGAATTATTTAGTTAATTCTACGGGTGGTAATTCGTATACTGCAACATAATATGATAAATGTATATTCAATTAACAGTAATTCTGTTGGTAACTATAAGGAATATTATTGTCAAGGTTGGACCTGTACGTGTCCAATTTCGTTGATTAAATAAATTACAGGCAAGTGAATGGCATGTTACGGGAATGAAACAGAAAAAAAATAAATATATCTATCATACAATCGTAATAACCATTAACACACTTTCATAATTAATTCCCTTGAACAAAAAGCGTCTACTTTGTGAGTATTCATTGTGAATCGTTTTAAGTCCTGGTGGTTTGACCGGTGAAATATCGATCCGATGTCTGCTGGCTTTAACTATAAGGCATGTACGCCTGAAGCGATGATGGCTCAGTTGGTAGTGTATTCGGATACAGCGTCGAAAGACGTAGGTTCGAATCCAAGCAACTGAGTCGGAGCTTTCGGCGAAGGAAAACATCGTGCATGGTGAGAGGCTTTTTCTAAGGCCGTCTGGCTAGCTACCACCCTCAAGTTGAAAATCTGTCGCCAAGCAGTTGGTGTGTTCCGGCAACTGGTTACTAGATTAAGCGTGACTTACCATCTTAGACCACATCATCATTTAATATCAGATGAGATTGTGATCACAACGTTTACCTATAAAGTATTAAAAAAAAATGTAACAAAGAATTTTTTACGGACTCGTGTACATTTACTAATTTAAATTGGTAACAATATCGGTGGACGGTGAAGGAAAACATCGTGAGGAAACCTGAACCTGAGAAATATTTTTATAGTACCATCGTATAGGGGAAACATTTGTCATAACATTTCAAAATCAGCTAAGTCCAATTTTAATCATTCCTCAGTTTTAAAATTTTATTAAGGTCTTCGGAATGTTCATACCTGTAAAAGTTAAAAATTCTAAAAAGTAACTAAGAATCTTATGAACGGTAAAATTTGGGCTTCGACTGCGGCGTATTAAAAACAGAAAAACTAAAATAAATTAAACATCCTATTATATGAACTATTAAAATTTGACTTCGTTGAAATGTAACGCCAAAAATATAGAATTTGTGTGGGCTTCTCAGAGTTTGAAATCACCAATACGTTGTGGGCCGGCGTGGCGATTATGCCCATACCTTCGGGAAGAGACCTATGACCCTGCAGTGGGTCTCTTACAGACTGATGGTGATGATGACTTACTTCGTAGCTTTTTATTCCAGGTGGAAGAGCAGCAAACCAAAAATATTCGTATTGAACAAATTAATCAGCCAGTATTAGCCCAGTGCTGGACAAAAACCTCTTCCAAATTAAAAGCAGGAGTAATCATTACACTAGACGGCATTCAAATGGCGAAATAAACATCTTATTATTATTGCGAAGGAGACATTTTGTGAGGATGAATGTAAATTTGTACATTTCTCACATAAAAACGACTTCACGAATTTTTATGAAACTTTGCAGTAATATAGCTTTTACATCAGAATAATATAAAAACTATGATTTATATAGATATTGTATAAATAAGCCAAATTATAAAGATTAGTGTCAAATCGTAACACATCAAAATCAAAACCCAGAGAGGAATGTCGCATACGATGTGAATTAGTGCAGTGTTTTTTTTTATATTATGTAGTTAGTTTTTTATAATATTTTTTGCGCCACTCATAAGCATTGCCGGCTAACATTCTCTGCCAATTAGACATATACTAGCGGCCCGCTCCGGCTTCGCACGGGTATAAAATATATAGCCTATGTCATTCACTGAAAAAATGATTAAAATCGATCCAGTAGTTTTGATTTATTGATTACTGACCGTGGCCCGCGCGCGTTAATTTTGGAGTAGCCTCATAAATAACAGTATTTCTCCATAATTTAATTTATTTTATTATACATATATGCCTTCCTCTTCAATCACTCTATCTATTAAAAACGCTATATAAATAAAAAAATTGTGAAGGCGAGAGAACATTATTTAAATTACGTTTACTTTCTTTTTGAAGGTTATTCTATTATCATAAGCCATTTACGACAGAATATATTACCTTTATTTTAAATATTGAAAAAGACGCAAGTTTCATTTTTCACATTTATTTTTTTAAACTTTAGGCTTTACCGTTTGACTACAATATCACCTGATAATGACGAGGTGGTCCAAGATAATAAGCATGTTCAACATAGAGGGGAACTTGCTATCAAGTACAGCTGCTGAAACACACGTATGTGTGCTTGGTGACAGATATCCAACTTGAAGATGATAGCTACCACCACGTTCTCTTTACATCATAATGTTTTCCCTTTACTGAAAGCTCTGGCTCTTTGGCATGCATACGAACCTATGCTAGACGCATAGACGTTGTTAGATGTATATAGTCGCTGTGTCTAAGCACGCTGGCAATAGAGCTATCATCGCTTCAAGTAATTTATTTATAAAGCAGAAAATTTAGTAGCTTTAACTGCGTTTTTGGTGTATATTTTGCTCAGCTGTTTTATCTTGTGACTTTCCGATTCTAATTTGAACTATTTTTAAATAATTCAGAGATATTATCACGAAGTTTCTTGACTTGTATGAATCACATTTTTATATACTTTTATTGTTGTAATTAGCTATAAATATAAGTTAGTGCTTGTGCTTATTCTAGTTTACGTTCGTGCGACAGAGACAGGTGATAGGAACAAAACGGCAAGCGTAGGGGAAAAATGAACAGACTGCATGGAATGAAATCTGAATTTAAATCCTATCAGCTAAGAAATATATTTTAGAGTAAGCTAAAAATTGATTTACTAATTTTTTTTGGAAAGTATGCGTGGTGATATTTGTGTGAAATAAAGTGTCCACAATTCTCTAATAAGCACTATATAATATCTTTCAGTGATACAGTGTTACCTTACACTATGTACACATAAAGTCAATTTCGGACGGGGCTCTGTAGGCGAATGGCGAGCGCTGCGCTATAGATTCCGTTCGCGCCCGAAATTGCTGAACCGACGCTTCTCGCCTGTCGCCACAATTTTACAGAGACTTTACGTAGTTCCGTGATTAACAAAAAAAAAATAAAAATAAAAAAATTTCCGATTACTTCAGAGAAATTAATAATGATAAAGGAAGTATTTGATTTAGTTCCTATTTTATATGTAAATTTTAACCATAATTTCAAGGTCTAGACAAAAAATTTGTAGAATCTTTTTAAAATATTTTGTGGCGTGATTTTTAATTGCATATTTTACTAGAACGAAGGGATAATAAAAATGGCTACGTTATATATCTGCTAAAATGTGAATCAAAATTTGAACTCTTCACTAAAGGCTTACTAGTAGGAAGGTTTTAGTATTCTGTATACAGAGGCAGCATTGTAATTGGTTAATAAAACTTGGTTTACAACATTATCCACTAAAATCGATTGTAATGTATAAAGAATTTTAAATATATAAGTATATGTTAAAAAGATAAACCCGATCGAGTTTCTTGCCGGTTCTTCTCGATGACTGGGATGTATTCCGAACCGGTGGTAGTTTTGACGTTCATAGGGCCCAAATTGAATAAAGTATTTTTGATTTGATTTTATCCGAATGTATCAATTTAAAACTCGTTAGCGATTTTTACTATGATAATAACGATGGTGAAAAATAAATCGAGTAACCATTTTAATTATTTCGTGAAAATAGGTATTTAATTTTTTTTATTCATTTGGTTATTGCAACTTTATTGAATTTAAATTTTTCGTAGCTGAACGGTCCACGCTGTCGCATCTGACGCGGGCCAACGTTCGCAGTAATGGAAACAGGCTTCGGTGATTTCAAACTCTGCAAGTCTGCACGTAGCACCTATATGTCTTTGTATTGGTACGTTCTATAAAAAATAGTTTTCCATTTTTATACACCTACATTTTTGCTGTCGTTTGTTTTATTAAATTATTAGTAAACTGTGACATCTTTTAATATACGACAAACCTTCAATTAATATCTAACGTTCAACTGTCTAAATATGATATATAATACAGAATATGTTTGTAATATGTATGTTACTAGCAGGCCCGGTGGACGTTGTCCTGCCCTGATAATAAAAAAATGTATACTTATTTGCATGAAACGCTTAAAGCGGCTTGACCTTTTCCGATTCTTTGAACAATTATCATTATACTTCAGCCAATTTACCAAAAAAAAACCTTGACAAATTATATACCTAAACCTTCCCCGTGAATTACTCTATCTATTGGTGAAGACCGCATTACAATCGCGGCGGACGACTCTGTTTTATAATATGTGTAGTGATTATGTATTTAACAACGGATGTGTGTATATCTATTTGAGATCTATTACCTCATATACTGTTCCTCTGATTTCCATGAAAATTGGTATGCGAAGACCTAAGTACTATATTATATAATAGTTACTTATATACATTTCACGATAACGCATACTGGTCTTCATAAAATTTTGTGTGCATAGATATATATATACACAAAGAATATTTTTACAATACTCATGTCGGATATAACAAAACTATTTATTGCAAAAAATTAATAATAGCTATAAATAACAACAAACTCATTCGTATGTCCAAAGGTTGTTTCAATGCATACACGAACGATTTTCTCAAACAGAATTTCTTTAGAAATAATATCGAAAGGCGCTTTATTTTTAGAGCATATAAATATTTTGACAAGCGCAGGTGGTCGACCGTTACTTCTATAAAGTTTTAATTTATTTTCGAGACCGTTTCAAATTTAATTTGAAACTCTTTACAAACACGGCCTGATTCAAAAACAACACACAGCTCACACAGTGGTTCTTGTTTGAAATTTAAAAGTTCCTGATACATGGATGTACGTGACGCTGAAGGCATTTTTGTAAAGCAAATATTTTCTTATATGCATGTTCTTATATTTTAACCTACAGTACCTACTTACTTTAATGCACATCACCGAAAGGGATTGTTAATTATATATTTGCCACTGAATTTCTCCGTAGTTAAGTCATAATTATTATTAGAAAATAAATATTTGATGGTATATATGAATAAATAAAAGTGAACGGCTGCAAAGGGAAAAACATACTTTAGGGATGGAAGAATCTAGGTTACCTAAAATATGAAGCAATGATGACTTAGTCGATATCGTATGGGGTGTCCATTGGTCGACGTAGATTTGAATCCTTGCAACTGGGTCGTTGTTTGCAGTGAAGGAGAACATCGTGGCGAAACCATAGCGTGCGATTAGGGCTTTTTTAAAGCCCGTTTGGCTACGTACTATCGTCAAGTTAAAAATCTGTCGCTAAGCACCTGTTGATGGGCAGTCGACAGCTGCATTAGAGGTCTCTCCTCTAGACTATTTTCTTCGAACTGTCTACACTGTTGACCTGGCAAGCCATCTACAGTTTCACCGGACTACAAGTGGAGAAACCTGGACGTAGACCTCGATGTAGATCTAAGTTCCGTAGGATGAATAGATCGCTAAGGAAAAAAATACGATGTTTTCTAGCAGCCGCACTTGAATGCCTCGTTACTCTATACATTTAATATGTTACATTAATATATATTGTGTAAAAAAAATTATGGTCCATAGATTTTGTAAATATGAACCAAGTTGTTCATGGAACATAAAAAATCAAATATGCTGTCTACAAAAAACAACACACGTGTACGTCAGATTTAGCTGTCACGTGTCATAACCGGAAAAACTGGCAGCCGTACTGGCATCAAATGTAATTTCGAAAATAGAAATATATCCTGAATTTTTTACTGCATATTTACGATAAAAAATTTAGCGAGAGGAAATGGTTAGCATTCTTTGCATATAAAAGTACTTATCAAAATATTTTGAAAACAATAAAGTGCCTAAGCTAATAATCTAACGTTGAAATATTCAGTAATTCGCTTACTGAATCTTTTTAAGGTTTGTTATATAAAATATGCTATGCTATATTAAACGAGTGAGTTACACATTTTATTGCAATAAAATTCACCTTTATAGAAAAAACTATGCTTCTTAGTAAAGCACTTGAGTTTCCTCAACAGATTTATCAGACTTATGGCTTTAGCATAATTGGATGGATTTCTATCTTCAATATCAGAACGTCTATGCGGAAAACTTAGAAGTAAAATCTCATAATAAGAAATGTCAAATATTATTAATTAAAAATAGTAAGAAAAAAACATTGAATATTAATAACGACTTCTAATGAATTTTGGTTAAGAATTTATACCGAGTTCTTTGCTAACTTCTAACAGTCGGGAAGTTTAACAGAACAATAGAAGAATTCAAAATAGTCCATAATGAACACCGACTGCATATTAACGAATCAACGAATAGAGATTAAATTTACCAAATTTCCTTGTCTAAGCTATATAATTTAAAACTTTACAATTGTAAGCTAAGGAGGAAGAACGATATTGAACTCTCTACAGAATACTAAGCAAATGAATTGGTTAGGATTCTGAATGTAGATCTATTCAACACAAGCGTACAGAAGCTGAAATGTCTTCTAAATTCGAGTATTTTGTTTTTAAATTCCTATAATTGAAATACTTATAACTTAATTTCATTTTGTACACTTAAATGTGTATTAACTTGCATGAATATTAAAATTGGAACTTCTATTTAATGTACTGATATGGACTGTTAAACTTTAAACGGAAACTCAAATGCTACATTATCTAGCATATATTTTATAGCTTTTACTGTAGTGTTATTAACACGGGGGGTTACAACCACTAAATTGCCCATTTATGATTGTTGTACTGACGACTTGTTCGCGTGACTTATGTCATAAAAAACCTCACAGCCGCTATCAGTAAATAGGATATTCGAAAAGTATCGTTTACGTGAACTGTGAATCTTTCCATTATGATTTTTATTTCATGATTTTATTTCGTATTTTGTACTCTTGAATCTCGTTATTTGTTTTGCCACTGTATGAATATTATATTTGTGATATAAGTATATAAGCGCTTTCACGACTTAACTACTGAATACGCACTGTCAGGAGTAGGAAGATAATATAGGGTTCATCCAGAAAAAATACTATTCCCGAGAGATAAGTCAAATTGCACATTAACGCGTATAAAGCCGCTCGTAATAGCTTGTAAGCGATAATAATAAATGCATGATTAAAGTTTAATTTTTTTAAAGCCTAATACTATTTATTTCAACTCAGCTATCTCGAATACGATGCTATTTTATATAATCTATACAAAGAATTTGTATTAGATAAACACAAAGATAAATAAATACTTAGCCGATTTAAAGAAAAAGTCAATGCAGTCATAAGGACTGCCGATAGCAGTGAAAACTCAAAACAATTGAAGAACTATGTTCTTATGTGAATTTTTAAATCAATTATAGTCTGAATTCTTTCAATTTCATAATTTGTAAATTGAAATTATTAACATTAGTCTGGTTTTCACATCTATTGGCGCTCCGAGCAATAATTATATACATTTTTTAACAGTTTATTAAATAATGGTGGTAGTTTTGACGTTCATAAGCGCCTTCTTAGGGCCTAAATTGAATAAAGTATTTTTGATTTGATTTGAATCAAACGTATGATGGGCGGTACAAACTCAATACAAAATATCAATATTCTACGTACTCAGGCTGCTATACTACGCGGCGCTAGTCTGGCATACATTTTGTGTAAACCGAAAAACTTTCTGTTTTAAAGATGATTAGTAATATATATAATAATAATTAGTACAAAAGTTTTTCTTTACTTGTAATTATATAGATATCTAACAATTAGCAATAATATATCCCTGCGCATCCGCGGTTGCTGGCCGATTGAAGCTTGCGGTGCGTGGCCAGGGGCGCAGAGGAGGGTGCGTTAGAGATGCGCAAGATTCGATGCATTAGTGCGCGCGCGTTACAGATATTGTTATCCGTATTTATATTTATTTTTCTTTTTCCATGACAACTTTGTTTACTCTATGACAAAAATTGTATTGAGTATTGTAGATTGTAGACGTAAGGTGTGTGAAGTATGACGAATAGAGGCTTACAAATAAACGCTTTTACTCATTGATGAATTATTATTTTTTTCAAAATGTTTTTTAAGTTATTTTTCTTTTGGTGCGTTAGGGAAAAATGATGAGAGTAAATTTTTACCATACTGTCACGAAAAACCGACACCCTGAAGTTAGATATAGTCGACATTTTACTAAAAAAAGTGTGTATGTATTAAACACCTTTTTTCTATTGTTAGTGTCGTTTTTTCTACAAACGTAGAATAAGGCGAAAGATAAAATGTTTGAAAACATTTTCATCTTGTTACGCCAAAGAAGCATAACTTCTAACGCGTGTACATAAGTACACACTACTTTTTTTGGTAACACTGTTGGTTATTTATAGCTACTAACCAAAAAACAAAGAAAGTCAGGCCACAAACACAGGAGAGGGAAATACTAAACCGGTTTATCTTTATATATAAATATCTGAAGGACTAGAACTACTAATTTATTACCCAATTTTAAATACGCATTGCAGAACTTCAGTATTCAATTTAATCGGACAGTAATATATAACGAGAAGGCTTACAAGTCTATTTTGGAACGTTACAACGTTGAGGTAACCGTGTAGCAGGATCAATAAATGTGTCTGTGACACAATTTTGGATGACACTCTTAGCGTTACGGAATTAGACTTGCATAATTTAGTTAAAAGAAGCTTCTTTATTATTACTAAATGTTACACAAACATAAACTTGAAAGATAATGAATATTTTTAGGGAAATATACTTAATTAACTTAATATCATTGATTTCAATAATTTCAATTTACAGTTATTCTTTTCAATAAAGGTTATATATTGATAAATAGTAACGCTGTTGTGTTATTTTACAACAGTTGTTATTATAAACAATTTTGATTTTTACTGGTGTTTGGTGTTTGCTGTTTTTGTAGCGTAGCGTATCGTGACTTCGAGTGCGAGTAATGTAAAGTGCTCTCCCTTCACACACATATTATCCTTGTTTGATCAAACCTTGCAATAACACGAGCGATTATTATCATTGCATAATAATCATGTATTTAATAATTTGATACCTATTGAATGTAAATAAACCTCCAACTCACCGCTAAAGAGAATATTATAAGAAGGTTGACCGCATTATATGGAGAGGCTTTTAATGTTGACCAAAATATTGTCCACTCCCCGGATCGTGAAATGTATTGACCAGGCAACTCACTAGTCCATGCGCTTTGATTATAACTGTAATAATTTAGTATAAAATCTAAAGTAAATTAAATTATAAATCTGTTCTAGATAGATAGATACATTGATTCCATAAACTGGGTCATCGATTTAATCAAAAAATAAGTTTTGAATTTTACAAATATTTCAAACTTAGTAAATTATAAACAGTATCGGAAAAATCGTTTAATTAATGGATATGCCCGTGCGACTCGTGACAGCATAAATTAAATTTTGCCGTATTCCGAATGCACTAAATTCGTTAAACATGCGGCAGAGGACTGACTGACATTCGCTTAATTACATTGCGATCGTTACTAACGTCACTTCAGTTGAAATATGTTTCGTTTACATTCGTTTTTATCTCGGACAAGTCTACAAAATTGTTGTATTCAATAATAATAACAATAATGATAGCAATAGTAACAGCAACAGCAATTAAACAGTAATAACAACAGCAATAGTAAAAGCAACAGCAATAGTAACAGCAACAGAAATAGTAAAAGCAACAGCAACAGTTAAAGCAACAGCAATGGAAACAACAATAACAACAGCAATAGCCATAGCAATAGCCAGCCAAATAGTAATAGTTATTTATAAGTTAACGGAATCGGTTACACGCGGTCATTATTACAATAAACAATAATGTAATACATATTATTCTTAAACAGTATATAACAAATTATTCAATACATCGCATTATTGTGTTGTTGATTACACATTGTCTGTTATTAACAAGGAAATGGTAGGTTAGTGTTATTGCAACGTGCGAATAAACACGAATAATGCAATAATCAGTAGCGTGATGGGGAGATCAGTTTACGTTGCTGACACTTGATGAGTATTCTTGAACAACGAATGTTCATTTCTTTATTATTTTATTGTTAGAAATTGCAATACGATATATAAAAATTACAACAAACTATTTACTACAAAAAATTACAGCAAAATAACCGACAACTGTTTGTAACAACAATTGTTGTAAAGTAACACAAAAGTTGATAGCTAATATTTGAGTGTTCCAGTTTTGTATGGTTGACTAACATAATATTGACTGTAATCCAAAAGTATCCGTATTCAGATATATGGCACCATCTCAAAAAATTTAGAAGTCCTATAATCCACGGGCATTAATGTTAGTACCACAAAAAATAGAAGATCGCACTATATGACGTATAAATATTGTGTTATAAAAAAATGTTTTTTTGGGGAAGACACTTATATAGATAATCTTTAAAAGTAAAATCTTATTTAAATACAAAATTTAATCCAAATCGTTAGAGACAATTCCCAGATACACGAAATATATTTACAAGAATTGTTCATTTAAAATTTCAAGTTATAGCCATTACTGCCATTTACAGAACTAGGCATATTAATTGGTGTAATTTTCACTGCAATTCTAGAAATGTTTGTATAAAGTAACAGATAACAATAATTTAAACTTAAACCCTTAGGTTAACAAGCAACTACGCTGAAGGGATTTATTAAGCCATATTAATTACTAAATGGTAAATCCCAGGATCAAACGCAGTAACTCTGTATACTAGTGAACCAATACTAGCCGATGATGCTATAGTATTAATTACGACACAATATCGGGACAATCACACAATAGATAATAATTAAGCACATAATAAATAAATAGACTTAATGTGAATGTAAGAAGATTGCCCAGATAATGGAAAGGAAATAACCGAATTCAAAAATTATCGTGTTAAGGTGATGATGATAGAAACAGTTTGGTTGATGATTTGATTTTACTGAAATCAATTGATTGGATTTAATTGGATGTTACTTTGCTCGTACATCTGTAATCGATTGGCTGCTACGTCTCACTGCAATAAAAACGTCCGATTTTATTTATTCGACGTGCAATTGAAAAAGTTAAATCTGAAATAGTAAAACTAGGATCGGAAGCACGCAAAACATTATTAACATCTAATCAAGTACTTATAGGATCTGTGCAAGGTAATTCCAGAAAGTACCAACATCACCCTTAATTCTTTTGTAAACTAACAATGCACTTACTGGTGTATTCCAGTTCGAAGGGTATGATTGGTAACACGGACTGGTACATATAATATTCTATCTGGGCACACAACCAATTAAGGACTGGCCTCAGTTGGACTGCGGTCTTTCTAAGGTCGGTTGTATAAAATATTTTTAACCAGCAGTAATCATTTTACGTTTGTTATTTTATACCAAAAAAAAAAAATCTACGGTGGATCCACGAAAATACCTACTAATAAAAAGGAGAAATAAATATATCATATATCTGTTTAGTTGAACTAAAAGAGCCGTTTACTAAAGTATTATTAATCAACACATAAATTACTGTTTTCTTTATCAAGATAATTCCTTGTAGATTAACAACCGAATCGATTTAGTCACGAACAATATAGGTTATTAATTTGATTGTTATCATTTATGCAAATAAACTCCAATTGTATTCTGCAGATGTAAACGAACGTTTGACCTAAAGGGATTTACAGGCACCACCTTTTAATGAATTATCAGCAAAATTGAGACAATTATAAGTTTATTGAGTTTGCATATCGTTAAACTTATCGGCGGAAATTTATGTTTTGGTTTTAATTACACTTTTGTTCGCTGAATAAATTTATTTTTAATCGATTGTAAAAATGCTCCTTCTTTGTCAATTCGGTAATATTTTTTCTAATGTTTATTACTTCAGGACTTCGTCTTTTATTAACCGATTTAGAAAATATAGGATATTTAATTGCAAAGGTAATATTACGATATCATTTTAATTTCATTAGCATTGAACTTTCGATTTAGAAGATACCAAATCTTAAAAATTGAATTGCAAATACACAGTTATTGTGATATTGGTAGTTTTATGATAATCTAAAACTAGGTTAGTACCAAAATTAAATACTAATATATATTTTTCTATTTTCTTGTTGTTTAATAATCTTATACATATGACTAAATTTAAGTTTGATTTTTATTAAGAGATAATAATTAAATAATATATATACATTTAGATTTAATATATTTTCAGTATATGGCAGAAATAAAATAAGTAACTCAAGCATAGCTATTTCGATATATTTGTATCACTGCTATTTCACATGTGATAAATAAAAACGTTCAATATATAAAAGTAAATAAATTTCGCCTAATCGGTGATAATTTTTTAACTTGTTGATCTGTTATATAACACATTATAACGAATGAAAAATATCAATATATATTATATAAATTCATTCACAGCATATGTTAATTTATTTTTCATTTGACGTAAAAATAGCAGTGAGAAGTAAATGTGCTGTACCTATTCGAAACTATGAAGAGACACGTCTCGTAGTTACCAAGCGGTGGTTCTGCAGCATACAAGATTAATTCGGTTTTTTAGAAATGTACTCTACTATTTATTTAATATTATATTGATTTTATTGAATCGTTATTAATAAAGTCATCGTTTTTATATACATCTGCAACTTTTTTGTAAAAGTAACATACGTCTATATCATGCCCAATCTTCTATATAAAGGTCTGCCATTGTGCGCGTATCACTCAAAACACCACTGGACAGATTTCGATTAAACTTATTTAGTTTTATACTTCTTAGATAATCGGTTCTTATTTAAAAAAATACTATATAGGTTCGTTTCATATAATTAAAGTTACTAAAGTTTTAGAAACCATCATTTTTTAAACCACTACGAGTTTGGTGACGTCTGAGATGGGACTGTGGGTGTGACGCGCTTGCGCGGGACAGAGGAAGTGTTTTCAACTTTGTGGTTAGCTACGTCGATTAATAGTGCCTAGGAACCGATGATTTTAACCTGCATCACAATTACAACAATCTTCATGTACATTTTTTTATAGGTATATCAAATTATCGTAAGTAATGTGTTTCAAATTTGTGACGTATAACGAATAAATTAAGCCTGCAATTCAATTAATTAGTGTAATGTGTCACGCGCTAATTGCATTGCCAACTATTATACTAATGACATACATTTCAATTATAATCAAGCAGCGTGCGTTGACACATATGCCGAAGGGATTTCTCGAATTTACGAAACCTACCTATATAAGTAAAGTATGTATATATGTTTGATATAATTCACGCAAAACCCGTCAGTATTCACATCAGTGAGTGTATATAATTTGCTTCTAAATATAACTGTGATAAATCCTCTATCAATGATTTTGTTTGGATTTTCTGCTTACTGCTGAAATTTTGAATTGCATTATTAAGAATTCACACTTGTAACTTTGCGTGATAAAAAGGAATCGTAAACGATATTGAACGATATTATTTACGAATACAGAAAAAGTTATCATATATTATTGGAGTTACTCTTTAGGAATCGATATTTATATAAGGCGCCCGCGGTATCGATAAAATGTGAAGGGTAAAATTTACTGATCGAATGACAGCGTTACGTTTTTTGTGCGCTACCTATCCGATGACTGATTGAGATGAATACAACTTTTAAAATTCGAACTTGATTTAGATATTGTTTCTGATAGAACACTGGGAACGACGAGATATGGCTGTACTTATATAATAAAAGTCAAAAATAGAATAAATATTTGCGTTGCATGGATGCGTTTGTTTACCCTTTGATATTATATTGGTTTTTTTTAGTCCAGTAAGCCTTTTTATATGCGTGTCCAAAGACACTCGTTCTTAAGGAGTAAACTCCAGTCGTGTGTCGGACACGCAATTTTTTTGATTTATCTAGTCTCTTAAGACTTGTTTAAAACTGTTTAAAATGGTGTTCTGTTTATAAAGAAATATTATTTTATAGACACTGCATTTTATATTAGTAAAAAAATTATGTGTATAAGTGTAGCTTCTTCTATACGGATAAAGTAACTGAGGTCTGATGTTGTGCGCGCATTGTAATCTCAGACACTTGATCGTTATAAAAAAAAGGTAACGATAGCTACACTTAACATAAAGTTACTAAAGTTTTAAGAATTTTTCATTTTTATAAACACTACGCGTGTTGAACGATAATTGTTTACCTTGCTGTTGAAAAGTGGGGCAAGCGGTATGGAGGTTTATGTATTTTCCTCCGTACATAAAATATACTGTTAAGATTATAAACGACACAGACGAAGTTGCGAGTATCAGGTGATTTGAAATAAAAATAAACTCATTTTACTGCAAAATAACTAGGCATAAATATCTAAAAGATTAATAATAAGTTAGCTTTCTCATGTTGGCATTATCACCTAGCATAGTATCTACACAAATCTGGTCCTGGGTATATAAAATCGGATGAGTACCTTAAGCGCTCCCCTTAGTAGTCCGGTGAAACTGCAGAGGCCTTGCCAAGTCAACAGCGTAGTCAGATCGAAAAAAAGAAAAAACAAATTTGGTAGTTATTTTAAAACCTTTAGCTGAGTTTTTGGCGGGATCTTAGTCTGTCATGTAGTGGTTTTTATATTTTATTCATAATCTTGTGTTATTAGACTCTATATTTTGTAATATTGGTGGTGGTTTACGTAATATAGTTCGGTTATTATGCACAAGTGAAGTGGATGGGAAATAATACCACGGAGCATGCATTCTGAGATGCCGCCAAAACTCCATGGAAAGTTCTAACAAGGGAACCACCATCTTGTTAGGACATTATAAATATCACAAGACACTTGCTTGGAAAAATCTTGTTACTTGACGCTGGCTAGTGCACAAGCCGTGCCGGAGACAAAAAATAAAGAAGAAGAAGAAAACCTTTAGCTACACTAAAGATTAAATTGTTTTGTGAAATATACGAATGTGTTTTTGTAGTTAATTAATTTGATTACAGGTCTGAAGTTATATCGTTCCCATATGTGCGTATAACAAGACGTGTATACGTTTATGGGCTATAAAGAGGCCGTGTACACGTTAACTCTTATTACTGTATTAAAGTTATGACGTCATTATAGTTAAAGGCTTAAGGGAACGTAATTCTATACGTTCCGGAGAGCGATTGTCGAGGAACACATCGATATTAATTCTACCTTCATTTGCAGTTACATTTTTTTATAAAATTAAAACACAGTGTTGTAATAATACTCTAGTTTATGTCAGCGGCTTCGACCGTGTAAAATATTTATAATTTTGAGAGCTTATTGTTTCTTCACTTATTTTATTATAACGCTAATGTCTATAATTTGCATAATTGTCGTTAAAGGCAAGATTTCATAGAGTTTAGCTTTCCATTGAAAAATTCGTTTTAGACGTCCCTGCATTAAAAAAAACCTATAGTGCCATTTATGAAATGTTTTTATAAGAGATTTTGGTTTTAGCTTAGTTACTTACCTAGAATTATACTTACCTACAACTATATAGAAAACGACAGACGACCAAAGTTTTCTTATAAAATCTATAAGGAGTGTAATAAAAAATCCAATTTGCTCCAAAGCATTCTCCTGTTTATTTCGCGCGTTCGTCTAACGCTCATTACGCCTCGGCGCCGAGGACAAAGGGTAAAACGACTGCGGATGCAAAGCGTCCGGGAAAAAAAGTCATTTTCCTTGTAATTTACTAGACACCGCCTGTAAAGCGCTTCTGACCGTAACAAGATTCCTTGGAAATTCAACTGACGGAGCGAAATCTCGCACCAAAGTGTTCTCGTGCATTTCGAAACTTTGCGAGATAAGTTTTTATGTACACATTACCTTTTTTTTTACTCCTCAACAACAAAGAAAATCATTAAATTTGTATTACAGGTTTTACACAAGGGCTTCGAAACTAGGTCAAACTTCTTGTATATTTTGATACTGTGCATACGATATAACAATAATTTTAATAGAGTGCCGTCGAATCTGCATAAACAAAAATATTACAATTATGTTTTTTTTTAATATTATAGGTGGCAAACGAAGTTTTTAAAGTCATTTTCTTCTTACCCATATCCCACCTACGTAGGGTCGGCACAGCATGTTTATCATGTTGTGATGTATAATTTGGCAAAATTTTTACGATTGGCCGCGCGCGCCTCTCATTAGCCCTCCTTGGAATTATTTTGTAGTACCACTATCACTTCAACTTCCTAACCTCGTATGGATACCAAACGTCTATATTTGATTCTTCGATAAAAGGTAGTAAGTATTAAAATGACGCGCTTGTGTACGATGTATATGCGACTTGCACCTCCATTTGCTCTGTTTCAGGTTTGTCGTAGCCATGAGGATTTTTTACTGCAAATATGAATATTTTTAAAATCACCAAATATCGATATATATATTTATTTTCTTTAACTTTATAGGTTAGCGTTTGACCACATTATCATCTGATGTTAAATGATGATGTGGTCTAAGATGGTAGTCACGCTAAGCATAGAGAGGAGACTGGCTCTTAAGTGCAGCTGCCGGAACACACCAATAGGTATTCAGCGATAGATTTTCAACTTGAGGGTTGTAGTTATCCAGGCGAACTTAGAAAAAAGCCCTACCACCATGCTATGGTTTCATCACGATGTTCTCCTTCTCCGAAAGCTCCGACTCAGTGGCTACGATTCAAACCTACGTCCTTTGACTCTGTGTCCGAACACACTACTGACTGAGCTATAAGAAGAAAAAAAAAGAAAGTATTACTTGTTCTATTATCACAATTGTGCAATATTTGATTCAGTAACAAAACAAAGCTAACAGCAACTATCATGCGGCACATACTCGTAAATATTGGAGTGAAAATATCGTGAAAAGGGAAACCGTTACGCGCTCAAATCCTTTGACTTTTCTTCACTCTGTGGCAACATGATTTAGGTTCTTAACAGGTGCTGAAGCAGTCCGAGGTATATGTGTGCTTTGTATTTGCTACTGCGCAAATTGAGCTATAAATATAAAAAAATATATCGTTATTTTACCAACAGTACCGTAAAGCCATTAGCTGTTTCGGTTCGGTTCGGTGGGAAGGCTACATTACTTCTCAACTGATATCGATAAGGGAGATATATATTTAAACGATACAATATTCGTGATGATTACTATGTTATAATTATAATAACTTATAATTATCGTGACGTGATTTTCAGAAATGATTTTATTCGTTATAATTTTACAAGCGATAAAATTACTATAATTAAAACGTATTAAAAACGAAATACCAACAATTTCGATTTCAGATTTAAACAAATCACGGACTGTGATTGGTCGAATATATAATCATGTGTAAAGTCGTAATCGAAAACAAACTACATTGGAATGTATCTCGTTGGTTAAATACTCGGTTTTTGTAGCTCCATTACGAAACGCGATTATATCAGAATGTTATTTTTATTATAGCAATGATTGACTGGCATAATATAATGCATATTATTCGATATAGTGCGTTTTTTAGGTTAGTTTAGCTTAGTCAGATCGGGAAACTCGGCGACAGTTCAAGCCGAGGCACACCGTGTTCCCTTGCGCTGATCGCCTAAGCGAACCGGGTGAGTGCCATAAGCGCTCCCGTTAGAAGTCCGATGAATCTGTAAGAGGCCCCTAGTGCCACAAGGGTATGTCAGTACGAAAAAAAGAAGCGTTTTTCTCAGATCGTTACAGCAATGGTTTTTCGCTGTGAAAAATAAAATTACCATTTCACACTTAGCGCGGTAAGTAAAAATCGCAATAATTCAAATCTTTACACGATATACATTTTAAAGGAAGTTAACAATTTATTTTTATACATTAAGTGATGAAGGGATGATGGTTTAGTTGAGAGTAAGGTCGGACACCGAGTCGATCGCCGTAGGTTGGAATCGTTGCAACTGAGTCGGAGAATTCGGTGAAAGAAAACATTCTGATGAAACCGTAGCAATAGGGTTTTTTCTAAATCCGTCTTGCTAACCAAACATTTGTTGGTGTGTTCCGGCAGGGTGCGATTGAGAGCGATTCTTTCTCTAGGCTTAATGCGTTTACCATTTTAGACCACGTAGCCATTTAACATGAAAGGATATTGTGGACAAACGTAAAATGTTATAAAAATCGCGTTAAAAGATTGTTATCATAATCAACCTATAAGAGGGACTGCAGGACCATAGACTTCTTCCCGACGGAAGGTATGGGCATAATTCACCACACCAGCCCACTACGTATTGGCGATTTCAAACTCCGATATATACACAGTTCTATATTTGCCCACATACAGTGATACTATAAGGACATTTCTCAGGTTCACGATTCCTCGCGATTTTTTCCTTCGCCGTCAGCGGATAGTGTTACGAATTAAAATTAGTAGATATACACGAATTCAGAAAAAATCATTGGTACATTTCTTTTTCGACTCTGCCCTGTCAGATGTCATCTCAGTATTCACAGCTTTTATACACATATCATTTTTCACACAATCCATCCACGCCTTTTTCGGTCTTCCTATACTCCTATATCCGTCCACTTTTAAGCTCAAATCCTTTCTTGTTACATGACTTTCACCACTTCTCATAATATGCTCGTACCATGCTAACCTATTACTCCTCAACTTCTCTGTCACTGATGCTATTTTTAAACTTCCTCTGATATACTCATTCTTAATCTTATCAGTTCTGGTTACACCACACATCCATCTCAACATTCGCATCTCTGCCGCATATAGTCTTTTCTCATCCATCTCTTTCGTAGCCCAGCACTCGGATCCATATAACACGACTGGTATTATTATACTTTTATACAACTCCCCCTGAGTTTTACCCCATAAAAGCATGCTAAAATAAATAAGGAGCGTATATGCCCACTTAGATAAGTCATGCCAATAATATAGCTTCATACAATTCTAAAGAAATACTCAAGCAATTACAGATCCGTAAATATAACAATGGTCAGAGTACCCTTATTATCCCAAGATTCGTTGTCCGAATTTACACTCCACCGATTCTTTATAGCACCTTTAATCCTTCGTTAACAAAGTAGTAAAGTTCAATTAACTGTGAAAAGGAACGGGACGTGCCTATTGCAATAAAAAAAAATCAATACGAGGACAGGATACCGTCCGAAATGATGTCGTTTCAAAATAAGCGTAGCTTGTATTATGGCTAAACTAGGTTATCCCCTCGCTCGTCATAGTGTACATTTGACATATCCCTTAGGAATAACATAGTTATAGGAATAATATAGTAACAGTGTCAGGTTTTATAACAAAGTCCCAAAGCAAATTACCGATTTTCCACACTTGAAGTTTAAGTGCCATGTTAAGCGGGTTTTGGTGTCAAAGGGCTATTATAGAGTGGATCAGTATGTGAACGATGGTGATGTCTGGAATTAACTCCTCTCTGTGCATCCACTAAAACGAATGTAACGTATAACGTATTTTAAATATATATTTGTATGTTAAAAAGATAAAGCTGATCCAGTTTCTTGCCGGTTCTTCTCGATGACTGGGATGTTTTCCGAACCGGTGGTAGTTTTGACGTTCATAAGCGCCTCCATAGGGCCTAAATTGAATAACGTATTTTTGATTTTGATTTTTGAGTAGTTATTTTTCTGGATGAAGAGTAAATAGATACCCTTTTTGTTCCCTTTACAATGTATATGTTAAATTTCATTATGATTCATTGAGTAGTTACAGCGTAAAAAGGTAACAAACTAGCAAGCATACGCATATTCGTATTTATAGCATTACTTTAGGATAAATGACACAACTAGGTGGTAGAGCTACGCTGAAACTATTACTGGTTTCAGAATGAATGGGTCGGCTCGCCCGGGGTAGTACCACCCTCTCACAGAAAGCCGACGTGAAGTAACAGTGCTTGCACTGTTGTGTTTCGTTCAGTCAGTGAGAGCGCCGGAGGCCCATATATATTTAAAAGGCCGGCAACACGCTTGCGACTCCCCTGGTGTTGCTAGTGTCTATGGACGGCGGTGATCACATACCATCAGGTGACCCACCTGTTCGTTTGCCCCCTATATAAAAAATATAATATAAAAAAATACTAATCACTTTCATTATATTTATTACGTAACTCTAATTTGCCATTCGACTTCATTGATTGGAATACTAATAGCCGATCGGTTTTCACCGAATGAAGGATTACAATAATAAAAGAGGCGTCGTCCGTAATGACGTCATAGTTTGAATACCCTCCCGCCGTTGTTGTCTGTACATATACATGTGTGTATATACGTTGTTTATCTTTACTAATATGAAATAAAATATGTGTTTATTTGGTACGCTTTTAACCCTCGACTACTTAACCTATAATAATGGCATTGTGCATTGTGTGTACAGAAAAAGGTATTGTTCCCGAGGGATCGATCAAATTTACATTAACACGAACAAAAACGGGGTCAAAAGCTAGTTAATAAATATATTTGTCTTTTACGACATATAATTTAGTTACATTCTTAGGCAATAAACTATTAGATGTAACATAAACCAACCAAAAAACACTACCATTAACTTTGTCATTTAGGCGAGTGAAGCCGATGGCATAGCTAGTTATACTTAAATTTAAGTACAGAATACATCCCTCTTCGTATATCTATCTAATACCATGGTGATAGGGCTTTTTCTAAGTCCACCTGGCTAGCTACCACTCTCAAGTTGAAAATCTGTCGCCAAGCACCTGTTGGTGTGTTCCGGCAGCTGCACTTGAGAGCCAGTCTCCCTCTAGGTTTAGCGTGTCTACAATTTAACATCAAATGAGATTGTGGTCAAACGCTATTCTATAAAAAATAAACCGAAAAAAAAAAATACAGAAACTTAAAAAGTAGACAATCTACAATACTAAATCGTCCGGACACTTGGAATGAACGGTGTCTCATTTACTTCGCACCCAAACAGGTTCGCACGTCCGCCCTATATTTGTACAGTAAACAAAATAAATCATATCTATTAGACATATTTAGTAATCACAGTTTACCTGTTTATCCACAAACTTCTGTTACTCACGATGTTTGTTAAGGTGTGTACGCAGTATTGGTTTATTTGTAGAAAGTCTGGAAGATTTTCATAACATTCACATAATAGAGCACACTGCAATAATAAAAAATCGTTAAAAGCCTTGTTAAAAACATTTTTTTATAATCAAATTAACTATAACATGAACGCGCCGTATTTAAAAAATATTTAATCTTTTTTAGTTCGGTTAATTTTTTTCGTCCAACTCTCGCATGTCGCATTACAGCCTGCCACGGAGTAGGGGTAAAGTGAAAGGTGTTCAGTAGAGCAGTCAAGGCCAATATAGCGGCGCCCGCGACTCAATTGAAAAAGATCTCAATAAATATTGTGCTCAGTTTTTAAAATGCTTCAATCATCTGACTTGTTGTATTTATTATGTATTCCGTACTCTAATATGCAGATTAAAATTAAAATATACAGTTGGATATTTTGTACTTATTTCCTATTATAATTCCTACTTTCCAATTCCAATTAAGTTGCAATCAGAAAAAAACTTTTACTTGCATCATGCTTTCATAAGACCACTTTTTTTTATATTATTCATTTTTGCTTAAAGCAAACTAAATTTTCTATCGTAATTCGGCAAATTATTTTTATTTATATATATATTATTATATGAGGTAAATAATATGTAATATACATTAAAAAAAATGAATTAATAAAAAAATATATTATTCCGCATTCGAGATCAGCAGATAGGGTAATTATAACCGATTAAATCCCGACCACCACACAACAGCCGTCAGTGCAGTCACTCTGTCGTGCACGGTTAAAAAAAAAATCGTTAGTTCTTAAAATCATTATGACCAAGATTACGTTGTAAAAATAAAAAATTGTTTGTAAAAAAAATAACCAGAAAATGATTTCAACCTTTTTTGTTTTTAAATAAACGTACATTTGAAGTGGCATGCATGCTCATATGAATAATGAAGAATTAAGCTCCAGACGTACAGGAGCCGCTAAATATTTTATGCAGTGTATTTTGTTAATATATTTTTAAATGGAATTAACATGTATATTACCAGTGATTCGTGTTACCTTGCGTTGGGGTGTTCATTAATCAAGTTAAAAACTTAACTAGCTTCTGTAATTTCGATTTTAGTAAATATTAGCAGGCCCGGCGAACGTTGTCCTGTAGTGCTTCACGATAGATTTTATAACTAGAAGGTTTTCTAGGTGGTAGAGCTACGCTGAAACTATTACTGGTTTCGGAATGAATGGGTCGGCTCGCCCGGGGTAGTACCACCCTCTCACAGAAAGCCGACGTGAAGTAACAGTGCTTGCACTGTTGTGTTTCGTTCAGTCAGTGAGAGCGCCGGAGGCCCATATATATTTAAAAGGCCGGCAACACGCTTGCGACTCCCCTGGTGTTGCTAGTGTCTATGGACGGCGGTGATCACATACCATCAGGTGACCCACCTGTTCGTTTGCCCCCTATATAAAAAATATAATATAAAAAAATACTAATCACTTTCATTATATTTATTACGTAACTCTAATTTGCCATTCGACTTCATTGATTGGAATACTAATAGCCGATCGGTTTTCACCGAATGAAGGATTACAATAATAAAAGAGGCGTCGTCCGTAATGACGTCATAGTTTGAATACCCTCCCGCCGTTGTTGTCTGTACATATACATGTGTGTATATACGTTGTTTATCTTTACTAATATGAAATAAAAATATGTGTTTATTTGGTACGCTTTTAACCCTTGACTACTTAACCTATAATAATGGCATTGTGCATTGTGTGTACAGAAAAAGGTATTGTTGCCGAGGGATCGATCAAATTTACAATAATACGAGCAAAAATGGGGTCAAAAGCTAGTTAATAAATATATTTGTCTTTTACGACATATAATTTAGTTACATTCTTTAGGCAATAAACTATTAGATGTAACATAAACCAACCAAAAAACACTACCATTAACTTTGTCATTCAGGCGAGTGAAGCCGATGGCATAGCTAGTTATACTTAAATTTAAGTACAGAATACACCCCTCTTCGTATATCTATCTAATACCATGGTTGTAGGGCTTTTTCTAAGTCTGCCTGGCTACCTACCACTGTCAAGTTGAAAATCTATCGCCGAGCACCTGTCGGTGTGTTCCGGCAGCTGCACTTGAGAGCCAGTCTCCCTCTAGGTTTAGCGTGTCTACAATTTAACATCAAATGAGATTGTGGTCAAACGCTATTCTATAAAAAATAAACCGAAAAAAAAAATACAGAAACTTAAAAAGTAGACAATCTACAATACTAAATCGTCCGGACACTTGGAATGAACGGTGTCATTTACTTCGCACCCAAACAGGTCCCCACGTCCGCCCTATATTTGTACAGTAAACAAAATAAATCATATCCATTAGACATATTTAGTAATCACAGTTTACCTGTTTATCCACAAACTTCTGTTACTCACGATGTTTGTTAAGGTGTGTACGCAGTATTGGTTTATTTGTAGAAAGTCTGGAAGATTTTCATAACATTCACATAATAGAGCACACTGCAATAATAAAAAATCGTTAAAAGCCTTGTTAAAAACATTTTTTTATAATCAAATTAACTATAACATGAACGCGCCGTATTTAAAAAATATTTAATCTTTTTTAGTTCGGTTAATTTTTTTCGTCCAACTCTCGCATGTCGCATTACAGCCTGCCACGGAGTAGGGGTAAAGTGAAAGGTGTTCAGTAGAGCAGTCAAGGCCAATATAGCGGCGCCCGCGACTCAATTGAAAAAGATCTCAATAAATATTGTGCTCAGTTTTTAAAATGCTTCAATCATCTGACTTGTTGTATTTATTATGTATTCCGTACTCTAATATGCAGATTAAAATTAAAATATACAGTTGGATATTTTGTACTTATTTCCTATTATAATTCCTACTTTCCAATTCCAATTAAGTTGCAATCAGAAAAAAACTTTTACTTGCATCATGCTTTCATAAGACCACTTTTTTTATATTATTCATTTTTGCTTAAAGCAAACTAAATTTTCTATCGTAATTCGGCAAATTATTTTTATTTATATATATATTATTATATGAGGTAAATAATATGTAATATACATTAAAAAAAATGAATTAATAAAAAAATATATTATTCCGCATTCGAGATCAGCAGATAGGGTAATTATAACCGATTAAATCCCGACCACCACACAACAGCCGTCAGTGCAGTCACTCTGTCGTGCACGGTTAAAAAAAAAATCGTTAGTTCTTAAAATCATTATGACCAAGATTACGTTGTAAAAATAAAAAATTGTTTGTAAAAAAAATAACCAGAAAATGATTTCAACCTTTTTTGTTTTTAAATAAACGTACATTTGAAGTGGCATGCATGCTCATATGAATAATGAAGAATTAAGCTCCAGACGTACAGGAGCCGCTAAATATTTTATGCAGTGTATTTTGTTAATTTATTTTTAAATGGAATTAACATGTATATTACCAGTGATTCGTGTTACCTTACGTTGGGGTGTTTATCAATCAAGTTTAAAAAAAAAAAAACCTTAACTAGCTTCTGTAATTTCGATTTGATTAAATACTAGCAGGCCCGGCGAACGTTGTCCTGTAGTGCTTCACGATAGATTTTATAACTAGAAGGTTTTCTAGGTGGTAGAGCTACGCTGAAACTATTACTGGTTTCAGCATGAATGGGTCGGCTCGCCCGCCGTATTACCACCCTCTCAAAGAAAGCAGACGTGAAGTAACAGTGCTTGCACTGTTGCGTTTCGTTCGGCCAGTGAGAGCGACAGAGGCCCACATATTTAAAAGGCCGGCAACGCACTTGCGACTCCCTAGGTGTTGCTAGTGTCTATGGACGGCGGTGATCACTTACCATCAGGTGACCCACCTGTTCGTTTGCCCCCTATAATATATAAAAAAAGGTTTTAACTAACTAGTCGAGTATTAGAAAAACCACCATTACATTACCACCACCATGTCATGTTATAGTTTCACCAAGTTACTGTCCTTCAACGAAAACGTCAGGCTTACCGGTATCGGTATTATGTCATAATACCGATTCAGATGTAAATTCATAGACACTACTGAACGAAATTGCTACATTTTGTTTTTTGGAAACAAATTACTACATAGTATAAAAGTTTTTTTTTTATGTTATAGGCGGCATCGCTTTCTCTGTCCCTATATCCCTATGTATGCTTAAATCTTTAAAACTACGGAACGGATTTTGATGCGGTTTTTTTTAATAGATAGAGTGATTGAAGAGGAAGGTTTATATGTGTAAAATAACATCCATGAAATAGTGGAGAAATACTGTTATTTTTGAGGTTTCTAATGTGATGTCGTAAATAATTACATTTTTTTCCCGCTTACATTGCAACAAACGCAGGCTGAACCCTACGAGATTTATCAAAATAATGTGTGCAGGCCACGGGCAGTAATGAATAAATCAAAACTACTGGATCGATTTTAATCATTTTTTCAGTGAATGACATAAGTTATATATTTTATATCCGTGCGAAGCCGGAGCGGGCCGCTAGTCTCTTATATAAAAAGTCAAAATATTTCCATATTAATATTTAAAAAAAAACTTGCTGATTGCTTTGAAATCCTAATTTTTAATAATATTATAAATGTGTTTTGTGAATTTAAATTTGTTTCACTCCTCCACGTCTTAAATACTCATTCGACCATCATGAATTTTTATATACACGTTATCAGAGATATAGAATAAAACATAGAATATCTTTCAGAAAAACTGTACCTACAAGTGAAGAAGCCAAGATTTTATGGAAGTTTGTGATGAATTCTATGAATTGTTTCTAAATATGTAAATGTTAGGGTTTGATCGAACTGACATGTTTTTTGTGGACCTAAGTCCCTAAATGAAATAAAGATTAAAAAAAAATCTTTCAGAAAAACAATACTGTTTCCAAAGTATAGTTCAAACGTAACATTATCCCAAGAGAAACTGTGGACAAAAAGTTAGTTAAAATATTGTGTTTAGTGGAGACACGCACCAAACAAACGATATTTATAAGATTCTATATAAAAATAATAATTAATTCGACGACAGTTTAATACTTATCTAAAATTGCAATTACAAAAGGATTTGCTTCAGATAATTACTTTAAATTCAAATCCACCCACAAACGAGTAATCGTTGTGTTCCTAACAGAGTGAAGCTTTGTATTCCCTTTAATAAGCTACCGTAAATTTGCATAATGGGCATCGAGAGCGACCTCTGACGGTCATCGGGGATTTACAGGAATTAACGATCGTGCTGCTGCTCTATTTTCAGATTAAAATTCTAATTTAAAACATATTATTCAGATGACAATGTAGTATAGAAATTAAATATTGAGAAATGTGAACAAGAAATTATGAAGTAATAAAATCTAAAGACAAAGAAGACACAAAAGTGGATGTGTGCTTATGACCTTACGATTGAAGTGAAAACTTCTCATTTGTAACTGCATACGCACTTTATTTTATTATACGTAATAATAAAAACGTAATTCTTAGAACAATGCACTGGGTAAAGCCGATTCGACGTCACCGACCCAAGCGTGACGGTTCAATTTCGTTTACTCTAGTGAAAAATACACAAATAAGTTTTCACTTCAAAATACGAACTGTTATACCGTTTTTACTTCATTCACAAACTTCATGCATAAATGTTGTACTGCCTATTCACTTCCACGCTTAAAGCAAATCAGACGACATCTCATATGAGAAATACATCGAAATGTTTAAGACTACAATGACAAAGATATACACACGTTCAAAAAACATATCCTCCCTGATGCAGTCGAGTACAAATATTATAATTAAACCAAGGGTTTCAAAAAAATATAAAACATATTATATACGACGGACACATCACATTTTGGGAAAATGCTTAAACACCATTCCTAGTTATATGAGGGTCCTCATAAAAACACGGGCCATGTAATCAGCAATCTACGGTAAGTGATCTCATGCCGAAGAAGAAATTGCCAGAATTTATCACCGTGACGTCGGAGTTTTCATAACAGAATTTTTCAAACTTTCTCTTTCAGGTGTTCGGCTGTCGATATAGGAGCTTATTCTTAAATCTGTTCGACTTATATTAATTGGTGAGAAGTTAAATAAGAATGTTATTTTGCGTAATCAAATATTTTACACTAATAATAATCTGTATTTAATCATATACAAGTAGTATTTATAGTATAAATGGTACAAAATAAATATTTACGTTTGAATAATACATGTTTTACAATTATTAGGAACTATTTTTTGTTGTGTGCAATATATTTACATAACTATTCTTTTTAGTTTAGCCGATAGTTACACTTGGAATGTGTTAAAAGTTTTTATTTTCCAAAAAACGCTCCTAAATGTCCACTTGTGCTTTATATTTATTTTTTTACTATTTAATTTCAAGTATATAATGTACCTATGAGAACATCACATAATAACAATTTACCTTATTATTTTTTACATAACTTTTTTCGTTTTAAAAACCAAATACTCATTCGTGTTATGAAAAAATAAAAAATCCCTATTTATTTTTCTGATTGCAATGTTTTATATTAAAACATCAAAAGGTTCGAACTAACTCAAGTTTATATCCAGTTAAAATAATTGTCGCACCGTAAACGTTCAACTATAGAGAATAAAAACCTGTTCTGGCGATATGCGCGATGACACGATAGTTTAGTAAAACAGAGAAAACTAGCAGGCCAAGTGGACGTTGTCTTGCCCTGATAATAAAAAATATATACTTATTTGCAGCAAATGCTTAAGGTAACTTAATAAGGATTAATACTGTATTCGTCTAAATAGTCTTACAATTACCTCATTTTATGTGGCCATTTTTGGAAAATAAATGGGTATATTAACCTATCCATCAAAGACAGGTATTTGGCATTCGAGACTTTTTTGTATATCTATGAAAGAGGAGTATCTAACTATGGATTATTTTGTTATGTCTCAAAATGATTAGACAGCGTTTTCGATGAAAACTCAGAGGCGGCTTGACTTTTTCCAACACTTCCAACAATCATAGTTATATTTCAACCAATTTACACAAAACCTTGACAAATTATTTATACCTAAACCTTCCTCATGTATTACTCTATCTATTGGTGAATTACAATTCGTTCAGTAGTTTTTGAGTTTATAACGAATATACAAACAGACAGACAGAAGCGGCAGACGACTTTGTTTTAGTGATGATAGATCGCCTTAGCTGTTAGAAATAGAGGAATATGTCAGAATTAAATACATATACTTTTTTGACTGTTATGCGAGGTGTTAAAAATGATACTAAAACTGTCTAGCATACGCATAACTACAAAAAATAATTCCTATATACTGAAGTTGTAATCTTGTAGCATGAAATCCTACTTCAACCATTCTATGTTACTATAATAAGTATAATTGATGTTTTGCAATATTCAAAGAAACAAACTGTTAAATTGAAACTAACAGGTAGTTCAATGCAGGTATAAAACTATTTTCAACAAGCTGATACTCGCGACTCAATCTGCGTCGTTTATTATTTTAAGAATATATTTTATGTACAGAGAAAAAACATAAGGACCACACCGTTTACCCCATTTCTCCTACGATAAAAAAATAAACATCACTGAACGGCTAGTGCTTATTTAAATTGTGGTTTCTTAAAACTTTAATAACTTTATATTAAATGAAGCTATCGTGATAACGTTGTTTTATGACGTGATAACGTCTTACAAATCGATGAACACCGGCTGCACGCATGAAAAAGCATGACTCATTGTCACGTTCTGCTTGAACCGAGTGTGCAAGCGTAAGCGTAGAACAAGCGATAGAGAGGCGCTATCGGCTTAAGCGTTCGGCTTGTGACGCATCTATATCTCTTCCAATCCATCGGTAATAATTCATAAAAGTATACAACTTTTCAACAATATTTTCTTATAACGTAAACACATAAAATTATTTTCAGTAAACCGTCTTTACAGACAACCAATTTTTTTTTATAAAGATCAAATCTCTAGGAAGTAAAACTAATAAAAAATCCATTAGTAGTATTCAGTAGTTTTCCCTTATACACCCACAGCAGAAGACCTTTGTCATTTTGTTTGTATCGACATCAAATATTTATCGAAGGACTCGATAATAAGATCACTATTAAATGTAATATGCGAAAGTTTAAATGTATATGATACTTCAGAATAAATTTCTTCAGTTTTTTAAGACGTGTATACATATTTTTATCTATAACTTATAATTAAGTTTTATAATTACCCACAATGGAAATATTTACGAATATTAATATCAATGTACGCTTGTTAAATGAAAGTTTTAATACAATTAGAGGTTATAAATGTCATTAGCAGTATGTAAAATAACGTATGAGTATTATGTATTATATATATATTATATAGTTGATATGTCGCATCTGGATCATGAGTATGGAACGTCAACAACACACAGTCGTCAAAGCGACATATACAGAGCCTAGATTGGGGGGGATGACGTTTATAAAAAACTAGCGGCCCGCTCCGGCTTCGCACGGGTATAAAATATATAGCCTATGTCATTCACTGAAAAAATGATTAAAATCGATCCGGTAGTTTTGATTTATTCATTACTGCCCGTGGCCCGCACGCGTTAAATTTGAAGTAACCTCAAAAATAACATTATTTCTCCACTATTTAATTTATGCTATTATACATATAAACCTTCCTCTTCACTCACTCTATCTATTAAAAAAAACCGAATCAAAATCAGTTGCATAGTTTTAAAGATTTAAACATACATAGGGATATACGGACAGAGAAAGTGACCTTATTTTTTACTATGTAGTGATAGTGTTTTCTTTATCGGATTCCAATATCGTTCTGAACACTCAAAGTGATATTTGCCTAGGAAATGTACTGTGTATTTGAGTTACCTACTAAGTAAATAGAACCTACATATTTTGATTCACGATAATAGTTTATTTTAACGTACAAAGTGTTCATTTTCTCGGTCGGATCCCTGCTGATCCCCACAATGAGTGACCGTGAGGATAATGCTTCTACGACATATGTGAGTTTTGAGTTGAACTTGAGTTTTCTTGATGATAATTATAAAACGAAATCACCTTTACTGTCTGTCTCTGTGTTACCTTAGTTCTTCTAAACTGCGCAACTTATTTTGGTATCGTTTCCAATATTATTTAGACAATTTATCCCCGAAGGTTTATGTGTACACATTTATATCAAGTATAGAAAATTTGTTATATTCCAGTACATTCTCAAGAAGGAGTTTTAGCTGCTTACGTTGAAAAAGCTATCAAATCTTATTATAAGATACATAAAAATAACATAGTACAATATTGTACATGTGAAAATGCTTGCAAAAAAAGTGCCCGATGGTATATATCTATCTCCTAATGCTACTCTCATACCTGCGTGTATCGGCACTAAGTTTTGTCTATGGTCAGACTAAATGCAGATGTGGGAAGATATTATCGTTATGCGTTACGAACTATCGGATTGCGTGACGATACACGCAGCACGATAATTGAGCCGGCGGTTTCTACACACATCAAAGAAACTTGGAGACGCTAATTTCGAGTTACTATTGAAATGACAATGGTGTGCAAACGTTATTCTACGCCTTTATCGGAATTAATTTTGAGGTTACTTCTGAGCGGCACAAGTGACCGAAGCTTTGTCGCGAAGGTATGGGACTAGCATAAGAATAACCCTTAGCAATCATTTTTATTATTTACAAATTTCAAAAAAATGATGACTTGATACGCTATTTTCTCAATTTCAATAATAATTCATATCTAATTAAATACTTTAGTGTAACATTGAGTATTTAACATAAAATAAAATTGCCTTTTGTAGAATATTATAATTTCATTTTATATCTTAGAAAATATCACTGATTTCAGATTAGGCGTAACGAAAATGATTGGTTTATGTAAAGATTCTTACGCAGCCTCTCTATGACTGACTTAGGTGGATTGTAAATATCGAAGTGCCAAAAAATGGATCTAAATCTTTTAGACACTTATATCAACACATTGCAACGACAATGCACACCCATTCAGAACTAAGACGGGTATCTAGTCTTGATGCTAAAGTACGTCCTTTCTTTACAAATCTTATTACTGAATTATATATCATATGTTCTGTATACAAAAGAGAATCCGATACAATTATTTTCACTGGCTTATCATAGTCTTTATTCTTGGAACTAGATCAAGGTGATGCATATAGTGCTTGGTAATAAAAGCCTTTGTTAGAATTAATACGAGGAAACATTACATTACTATCTATTACATATCAAGCCATTTATAAAATTAATTCAGTTTTACTGTTATTGCCTAAGAAGTCATGCTTAATACGAGGTTTTTTATGGCCTCGCATTCAATTTGCAGCGGCTTTTGAAGGCATTAAGGTTTAAATTATAAGCTTCTTTTTATATATTTTTACGTGAAATATTGAAATATTATAATTTTTTGTTAGGAAATTGCGAATACTATTAATTATTTAGATTTAAACTTTCTATACCATTTTTGTTTACCAATCGCCTTTAAGTTTTATGTTGAAATATTGGTGACATTTTTTCTCCATTTTTTTCTTCTTCATCAATTATTATCGATTTGATGGTACATGTTTATGGCGGAAGTTATGATGAAGTTAAACAAATTATGATGTTATCATTAACTAGAATCTAGGTTCACTATTCAATTCGAACCAGAGTTGAGGACTACCGGGTTTGCAGGATAATCAATTATATCTACGCCTTTTCCTTTTAAAAGTTTGTTAGTCTGTGGACGTGTGAGAGTTGGAAAGTTTCTCGTGTTAAATCCATTGTAACGTGGGCATGCAACATTTAAAATGGCGCCACAATGTAGAAAACAAACGAGAGATAGATAAAACAAACTGCATTTTAAATCAAGAATTCCATTTGCAAATGTCGTTATTAGTATTTAATTATTTTTAATATTAATCGTCAGATACGGAAAGTTTTCTGTGACCGTGTGATAGTCGCCTTATATTTGTTTTTATAAGGGCTTTGTTTATACCATAACACTGACACCTGTGTCCCAGGTGCGTGAAGTGACTTGAGGACCACTCCACTAGGGAGTGCCCTCGTACTCAGGGCTACTCCGAGCCCCCCAGCTGCGTGCTTTGCAGTCTTTCGGGTCATCCTGCGAACCATCGAGGGAGCCACCGCGCGCCGCGCTCGAATTGTCCCCATCAGGCCAGACAGGCGATCCCGGCCAGAGCGCATGTCGCTACCGCCTGGTCGCAACCACCTCCGCCCCAATTAAGCTGAGAGGCTTTCCCTAGCCTGCCGGGCACTTCCCTTGTACTGGCAGCATTCACACTCGCGCTGAGAGCACCCTGCCGGCCGCAAGACCCTCTAGCTCCCTGGGCTCCCATGAAAATAGTCCAAATAAATACAGATCAGAAATTTACAATTTAATAATTAAATGGGTTAAATAATAGAAATCACAAACAAAGCAAGACGTGTATAAAAGTTTCAATATTATTTATACACAAATAAATATGAAAACCTCCGTAGGTTCTAACAATACCTTATGAATAACCTTCAATCTTGGGCGGTAATAAAAATATTTTGGCAAGCTCACTTTATGAATATCGGTTACGTAGGTACCGACTCGACGTTGCCTACATAACCGATGAGATATTACTGCTCTCTCATATGTGGAAATTTCAATTGTATGAGAAGGTCGAACGTCAAGGTCAGGTATTCTTTCTCCACGAACACTATATATAGCCAATCACTTTATGAATAAATATAACTGGTGTAATACATGTAATAAACTAAGGTAAAGATCTGTACAATGAATTTCCATGTATGTCTGTATTTCTAGGTTTAGTCCACATCATCATTTAGCATCAAATGAGATTGTGGTCAAACGCTAATATAATAAAGTTTAACGCTATAGAAAAAAAAAAAGAAAAAATAGATATCCACAAAAGACACTGATCAAAAAAATGACATTTTGGGACAAAAAATGTCCGCCTACATTTCTGTATGTTAGAAATTTAAAAAAAAAATGGCAAAACTATTTTTTAAGTAAATGATAGGCTAGAAATACTAACCTAATTCCAACTCATTTGCTTACTAATATTACAAAGTAGCTTTTGCCCACGGATTCGCTCGTATTTATATCAATTTTACCTATGCCTCGAGAATTATACTTTTCGTTGGATAAAAGGTATTATCATATGTCCTTTCCCTTATCCTTTACAACTTGTATGCAAAATTTCGTTACGATCGGCGAAGTAGTCAAGCCTTAAAAATTAAAAGCGTAACAAACAAATTCATATAATAATTTATATAACACTATATATGGTATATATATTGATATAACTAGAATCGATAAGATTTTAAAGATGAAATTTGAAAATAGCACCAGTGGCAGAGAAGTTGAGAAGGTCAGCATGGTACGGGCATGCCATGAAGATAGATGATACACATAACAAGAATGTTTATGAGGATGAGTGCATATTTGCCACCCTTTCACACGAAAATTGTTGAACCGATTTTGCGGGAACTTATTAATAATATGGCTTTTACATCAGAATAACACACAGCCTATAATTTATGATAATGTTGTTTAGGCCGTCTAAAATGTCGCTATGCACATAAGAGAGGTATTTTCGTCAACATACGAGTATAATACCGATACGAAAGAATATAATAAGTATATTTAAGTTTTTGGAGGTAGTTCGTTTATGAAATACCACCTCCTTAAAATACGTTTCTCTTGTTTGACATTACTTCCTTGTAATTCTGTAATATAATCGGCTGGTAATACCTTTAAACTTGAAGGAAATATATATTTCCACGTGCGCATACCATAGTATTTGTTATAACCAGGCAGTTCGTACATGGGAATAAATAATACATGCCAACAGTATCCAGTAACTTTGAGAAAATCCTGCCATGTCAGAGCTAACTCCGCGTACGTTTGGTAAACCGCCAGAATTAGACCGAGATAGTGTATGGTGTTATTCTAACTAATATTGTAGATAAGAATGTTATTTATAATAATAACAATGGAGTTTTTGGCGGGAACTTAGTCTGCCATGTAGTGGATTTTATATTTTATTCATAATCTTGTGTTATTAGACTCTATATTTTGTAATATTGGTGGTGTTTTACGTAATATAGTTCGGTTATTATGCACAAGTGAAGCGGATGGGAAATACTACTACGGAGCATGCATTCTGAGATGCCACCAAAACTCCATGGAAAGTTCTAACAAGGAAGCCGCCATCTTGTTAGAACATTATAATTATCACAAGACACTTACTTGGCATAATCTTGTTACTTGACGCTGGCTAGTGCACAAACCGCGACGGAGCCAAAAAATAAAGAATAAAGAAGAATAGTAACAATTACTAACAAAAATGAAACCTTTATATTGAAAATACAGTGATCATTTTTTCGTAACGAAATGAATTAAATAATTTAGTCGATTTAAATAAATATGGATATATCACTTCTTTATGACTTCCAATTATTTTCGATTGCTCAGATAATAAATATTGTGTACAAAACCGTTGAACAATAATTTTGTAATTCATGCGAGCGGATCCGCGAGCACAGTTAGTATGATATAAAATCTCTACTCTAATTACTGTTTCTCAAGTCAGGCTCTATACGTATCTCTATTACCTTTACATCTATATAAATAACATGATAGCGGTCTGCCGTTTTGCGCGCAACACTCAACCGGAAACTTCCGGAAAGATTTCGATCACATTTGTTTTTTTTCTTTTACATCTTAGACACTTGGTCCTTATGCAAAAGAAAGATTATTACGAAGGGTTAATTTATCATAAAGTAAAAGTTTTAAGGATCTCCAATTTTTATAACCATTTCTAAATACATTTAGTAAACAAAATATTTATTTGAATTTTCTTTTATGTTTTTTGTTATATCTTCTATATTATATTGTTAAGACAACAAACAACGTAGATGAAATCGCGAGTAACAGCCAAATTTTAATATTATTGCTCGCTTTATATGAATTCTATAATATCAAAATTGGATTGGTCGAAAAAAGATCCCTTTTACTCAAGAGTATTTGGTAAATACAAACGGTACACCTAATTTAAAGGTATTCAACAAGGATATACCAATCATTATCACAATTTTAGATCTATATGTAATGTAATGGATACACATCGCATACAAACGAAGGGCTAAAAGGTAATCTTGTTTACAGCCGATGTACGCACTAAGCGTCAATGACGACAGCGTTCAGCCGCTAATACCTTTTTCCCTTTACTTTTTTCCCCTACCTTAACAATGAATCCTCATATAGAAAAAAAATATACTACTATAATCGAGTGACTTTAGTATTCTGAAATAATATCTACCTACTTTTTGTAACATAAACACACAGAGAATTCAGGTTCAATGTTATTATTTCCCATACACTTCATTTACGAAAAAAATTAACAATGTACGGTTACGCAATATGGTACCAATATTCGAGTATGCTGAATCCTAGGTATAGCGATACTTTAATGGGGTTACTCAATGAGAACACGGAAATTGTTAAGAGGTAATATTAATCACATGTCTGTACAGTTACAATATACGGAGCAAACTAATTTAACGCTCCGCTCGATGTAGGCACGGAGTGTGCCCTACACCGATATAACACAACATGGAGTTAACTAAAGCGAGATTATGAATGACATATATATTACATGGAAGATCAATTGTCCAACAATAACTTCTGCAAAAGTCTATACTGCAAGCGTCACAAAAGAAGAGACCGAAGAGACACAGATAACGTTAAAAATTGGTTTAACAAGTAGTCGATTTAAATAATGAATTTGTAATTTTTTTAAGGAGACATTCTGGTTTAGAAATTTGCATATCTTTAAAATTTAGACCCTTAGGAATATTTCGTCAACAGGATTTTTCTAAGTCCAAATTATTTTCATACTTACAGTGACTTTTGTGACGCAGCATTTACACCGGTCGAGCGGAATGAATTAAACAATAGATAGATTTACATAAGACTTAAAGAACTTATAGAAGTACCTCAGAAAATATGAATAAAACAAGGCCCAATGTGTGGATCAGGATCAGGCTTCTTATCTTACATTCAAAAATGTCTTATATCTAGACCAGAAGACCCCCCTAATATTTCATAGGTTTTTAAACTTATACTGCCAGTAGTCTGTTGACCTGTGCCTCATGAGATGTATATTCGTTTGTATGGGACTTAAATCTTTATGGTTATGGACTAGGGGTTAACTAACACTGCATTGGTATATATCACTGTTATACGTAGTTTGTAAGTAAGTTTGTACGTAGGTGTAGTAGTAGATAGCTGTTTTTAATGGATAGAATGCTAAATTTTGGTTTACGGTCATAGGCTATGATTTATTGCTATCAAATTTAATAACGTGCATTTTGAAGCCATTTATTGTTGAAATAGATATTAAGTCTATATTATGATGCATTTACATATATATTGGTAAAATAATTATAGTTTCAAATAGTAAATATGTAACACATAATAGATAATAGTAAAAAGCGGTCAACCGCTAATATAATGATTAGTAAGTGCGTGTAGTACACGAGGCAAATCGTATTTTTGTGTTGACAATAAAAATCCTACGTGACTCGTAGAAGAAGACAATATTTGGGCCTTTTATTTACTTAATCTACGTATCATATGAGGCTTGATTTCTTTTGAATTGATGCCAAGCTTTTTTGAAATGTAAGTTACGTTGCAGAGAGTTTCAGTGTCTAAGTGGTCGGTGGTTTTAACTGACAACTCGATGCCCGCTAGCTCGTACCCTAGAACGTACCAACAAATTTTTCGGACTTCGCGTACTTTTACTAATTTAAATTGGTAGCTCTATCGGCTGACAATGAAGGAAAACATCGCGACGTGAAGAAATTTGAACCTGAGAATGTATTCTTTTAGCACCACAATAAGTGGGGAAATATAGAACAGATATATAATACGTACATACAGATATAAATGAATTGTTGTTAGATTGTCTCACTAAAACTCGAAAATGTCTGGAATGATTTGGCTAATTTTGATTTTGAAATATTTGTGAAAGTTTAGGGATGGTTTAAACGGTGAGAAACATAAATAATAAGTAAAGGAAAATACAAAAAAAAAATACAGTTTAATTTTCAAGTACAAAATGTTCCTAGCTATGAAGCATTTGATGTATTTTGTTATTTTAGAAATAAAAAAAATATCATTCGTTTCGTAAATATTTATAGGTGCGTTGAAAAATTTGTCTATTTCATAGCTGTGGTATGAGGTCCGATCCCTTTAGTCTGCTTTGTTGGAATACAAAACAGTTCTGCTTCAGAAATAAAAATAGTACATGAGAAAGCTTTAATTGATTAAGTATATAACTGTGTTGCATTTATAATGTAAATAAAAATGTTGTATTCAGTTTTGACCACATTTTACCCAAATATATGCACGTTATACGAAGTTCACCGGGTCATTTAGTAATATATATATAATACATATTTAGATAAATCTATAGGTTCGTGAATCACTCAGTAATAATATGATTTCAGTGAGAACATCCATTGAAATATAATAACCGGTTTGAAAGACACCTTCGTAATCTAGGTCTTAAGACTTAACAGACGCGGGACGATCTTAATCTGGTCCAGTATATTCAGAGCTATGCATCTTCAGCTTCCAACTTCCGAAGATTGAGACAGAACGCCTTAAATACCGATACATCTTGCCAGCCATATTTCTCAGACTAGAGAGCAGTAGCATAAAAATTGCTGAGTTGCGGTAGAGTTTGGCGATGGAGCTCCCGTAGTTAACCCTCGCACAATAGATACTACTTTTAAATCGTACCTCGTAATTTATGTACTTACCTCGTTTCTATTCGTGAAATTCCTAAAGAGTAATTTTCTTATCTCTTTTATTATTTTTTGTTTCTAGACACTTCTATTTTAATTACAACCGTTTTGTAAATGAAAATGAATTTTTGAGACGACCTTATATTAGCATTGACTATGTTTCTTACAAACTTTATAAATGTAGCAAATTTGCTGCACAATGTCCTTCGAAGGGGAAAACTATAAACCCGTAATCAGTTTTGCATTGTGGTGGCAAAAGGTTAGCAATGGGATATCCACAATTATACTCATCATAAATCTTATCCCTTTTAAGATATATTAAAATATAGTATAGCTTAAGTCAATATCATTGTCAACTCTAATATCGACGATTGTAAGGTTTATATTAAAAAAGATTAACATATAAAACTGCATTTTTTATAGTAGTATGGTAATGTTATCGCACTGTGGCTAACGGTAAGGAAATTATATTCCATAAGCCTCCAAGAAATTAGTAATCCTTTACTGGTCGTCACTATTACGGTGACATATAAACCTCTCGGTTGCTGAATATACACTATCTGATCTTGTAATATGACAAACCGGAAAAAACACCAGAGTGATGGATTTATTAATCGCAACTCATGGTCAGATATCTCTGGTTGCTTGATTACTAGATATATATACAGACTGATTGCTAAACTTGTCATAAGAACATGTCAATTTGGCAACTGTTACACCCGGTGTATGATGGTTGTCATTTAAGTTTAGGTGATCTGACTAGGTCGCTACCACCATTCACATGGTGTAAACTCCATCACAATGACACCCCCTTTTAGTACTTTCGTGTTTTAGTACCTGGCAGTATATATTCAGTTAAGCTTGAAGCTTAAAGAACGGTATGATACGACTGTCAACGGATTACAAATTTCTTGGTGGTCGCTGTAGTTTTTACATAGAACAAAAACGCATATTACATTATATAATGCACATAATAATAAATACTTTAATATATAATGCCCGGTATTTACAATGAATGATACCCGTGACTTAGTCTACAGTGTTTATTATCTTAAAAATATATTTTATACCAAAAGGAAAAATATATTTTGCTTTGAACATTTCATTTTTGAATGGTGTTATCCGTTTACTTCCCCCTCTCCTACGCATATACACCACGCATATTTTTTAAACCTTTATAACTTTATATTGATTACGTGATATTTTTTTTTAAATAAGAACCAATTAACCAAACTCATATAACATTGTTCGAAATCTGTTTTTTTTTTTGCGTTTTCCGCGTACAACGGCAGTCCTCAATCGTATTATTTATATAGATTTATTTATTATTTATAAAATCTCCATTATTCATTCTTCAACTAATGCCCTCAACCCATCCAAAAGTCCAAGAAGAAGGGTCTCTCTTAGTATTCCTTTGTCAAAAAACCCATCTTACTCCAATACAGCCAAAAGATTTTCAATTTACGTTCACTCGTCATTGTCGTTTTTAAATGAAAAAAAAAAAATCGTTTCGCCTATCTACGCTGACGAATGTACCTTCATTATTCGTCGGAGGATAAAAACATCTGAGCTTGACTTTTTAATAAGAATGGAATTACTTTAGACGAGGTAAGTCACATCTGTGATTGACTTTATAATTGAAATGGTATGACTTGAAACGAGGTATCTCAACGCACATACAGTCTCAACATACAGACTAACATTAAGTATATATTTGTGAAATCTGACGTAATTAAATGCGTTATAAGATTAAAGAAACATCTGCACGATAACTGCGCTAACATTTTCGCAAATATTCCGGTAAGAAAAATGTGGTCGGTAACTAGACGGAGATCATGACTGGTTATTTTGTGTGTCAAGATAAATCACGTGTCACGCCAGTTATAGGTATACATGTAACACGCCTGTTACATATCGCGAGAACGTAACATAAATTCGCGTAGGCGAAGCTACATTACAATTCACATAATTACAGCTTGTGATAGCAAACTGATGCGCAAAAAGCTATAAAATAATAATATCGAAGCGTTATCCGTGCCACCTACTAGAATATATATTTTCTATATTTTCAACAATGCGAGGCTTTAATTACTTAAAAGTTTTTTAAGGCCCTCAGATGAGTCTGTATGAGAAATTATTAATAGACTTACATTCTAGTTGTAACCATAAGCCACCGCAGATCACTATTATTGTTAATCGCTACAAGCAAAATATCACTGGTCGTGATATATCACCCAAAATATAACTGTGACTAAAAATAACTGGTCATTATATTGTAGTGACCTGCATTTTATATACCTATTGGCAACATATACTAACATATGAGCCGATTCTACTCGGTCCTCTGTAGTAGCAGTTTGTACGTGTCTTATCACATTTGAAAATCCTGTTTAAGATTGATAAAAAATAGCTATAAGTTGTTGTAATTAACATTTAACGTCACATGAAGAGCATGCTTGTATGCTACATTACACATCAAAAATATCAATATATATTTATTCTCGAAATTACTACTAACTTTGTAGCTTATAAAATAATAAACGGATTCTAATAAGTGATATCTGTTTTGGTACGAAATGGAACACTGTATAAAAATTTCTTTTATTATTTTTCGATAAACTGACTCGTTTAAAAGTTATTCAATCTATTCGCACTGATTGGCAGACTAATGATCCGCTGTCGTTGTAACGCGAGGCCCAGAGCAACCTTTAAACAGGTGCGAACCACGTAGGTAACCAGAATCGGGTGAGTGCCTTAAGAATCGGGTGAGTGCCTTAAGCGCTCCCCTTAGTAGTCCGGTGAAACTGTGAAAGCATTATTGCTGGCAGTGTAGGTCAGTTCGAAAAAAAAGTAGGTAAGCATGGTCGAGATTCGCATGGTTGAAGATAGCAACATAGTGGTAATTTATGATGTATAGTAATTCACATTCGTAATTGGGATACATCGATAGCAGCACTCTTTAGATTTACATTTGGAATAAAGTTTTTTATTTTAAACTCCGCGACAAAATTTTGGAATATCGATATATTGGTATGTATTAAAACTTGGGTCGGCATAGTCTCAACAGTCTGTGAGCAGTCGAATGTGGCTCACAAATATATATATAATATTTTATTATATAGGCAATTTAGTATTATACAATTGTGGCGCCATTTTACCATTTAAGAAATTACAAAACATAAATATAAAACTCACCACAGCGGCGAAAAACATTCAAACGTTATTATTTCTTATAATTTCACATATTTCTTTTGCACGTAACATTCTGCCGAAATGTTTGTGAACATATTACTGCGAATTGGTTCTAGATTTACTTTTCCTTTATGGTTTTTTTTCTTTTTCTGCCTCTTATTTACCTTTTTGTTCACACAAATAACGTATACCTAAGTATCTAAGTATATTTATTTTACGTTTGGAGACGAAATCATTTGAATATGTACTTTACATCGCTTTCGTATAAGAAAATACAAACGTTATTAATAACCATACCAATGTTATATGCAATTTATTTGATATAATGCAAATGAATAATAATGATCCATGTGTAAAATATACAAACGATACACTTCGTAATTTGGGAACGAAGTCCCTTAACGCGGCATACGATAGAAGCTTACTGGTAGAAATCCGCACGTAAGAAAAAAGCGTTATGCTTTTCCATGCAACATTCTGTATCTCTTTCTGTCTATCTGTGTCTTTCTATGCGTATACCATGTGCGTGTGCGTGCGAGTATAATAATTCGTATTATAATTCATAACAGGGGGCGCTGCTGGTTATATAACCTCAATACTGAACGCATCGAAATTACCCACCCGATACGTTCAGGAGTGCCCCAGGGGTCTATCCTCGCGCCCTCCCTCTTCAACCTGTTCATCAGTGACCTACCTCGGTCCCCGGGGTTCGAGGTAGGTTGTTACGCTGATGACACAGTAATCTACGCTTCCGATTGGCGGCCGTCGCATTTAGCTATCCGTATGAATAGGGCCATCGAGGAACTCGGCGAATGGTTTCTTCGATGGCGTATAGAGGTTAATCCGGAGAAAAGCGCTGCGATCTTTTTCGATCCGGTTCAGCGTCCGCGTCCGAGCAATATAGAGTCTCTTAAATTGTATGACACCGAGATTCCTTGGGCCCTTACGGTCAAATATCTCGGTGTCACGTTAGATAGACGCCTCACGTTTAAGCAGCATGCAGTGAGAGTACGAAACAAAGCCGCTATGGTTTTGGGTCGTCTGCATCCGTTATTATGTGCTAAGAGCAAAATGTCCGTCAGACATAAGCTCACACTTTACAAAATGTGTATTCGTCCGATTTTGACATATAGCTGTCCCGTTTTCGCGCATATGTCAAAAGCGAACTTTAAGATTTTACAAAAAATACAGAACCGTTTTCTACGAAAGGCGATCGGTGCCCCGTGGTACATCCGGAGAGTCGACCTCCATAGGGACCTGGAGATGCCGTCTATCTGGGAGTACGTTAAAACTCTCACAACTAGTTATTTCGATAGAGCCATGAATCATCCCAATCCGTTAGTGGTATCCGCCGCGACTTACGATACACTGCCAGGCGCGCCGCGTTATAAAAGACGTCCGCGTTACATTTTTACCGACCCTCCCGATGATATTACGTTAGGTAACTTAGATTACCCTCTCGTCACTCGAAGAACAGCGTGTGCGCGCCCACGCCCGCGTAATCACAGATCACGCCGCCGCGGTTTGGCTTTGAATTTTGCCCCAGCACACAGTCCTAGGCCTCCCTCGGCAACTGCTCTAGCCGAGGTCCGATCCTCCGGTATGGAGCCCTCGAGCAGCTTGCATGCGCGAACAGAGTAACACCGATTTGATCAAACACTCGTCTACAACATAACACCGATCACCCCACACACGTGCACACACACTCACTTGTAGGTACACATAGTGGTGGGCTATTTTTGTTTGTTTTTTTGCCCTTTCGAACTGAAATAGTTTAGAACTCAGATAGACAGATACAAAATACGTGTACGGGATCGTGAAACATACATGCTTGGTAACCATGTATATTTCACGAACCCATACAGGTATGATATGGATAGGCTTAGCTTAGTTTAGCTTAGCTAGTTAGATTCGGGTTTCGACGACAGCCCAAGCCGAGGCGTGCCGTGCGCCCTTGTGCTAGTCGTCTATATAAAGTCGGGTGAGTGCCTTAAGCGCTCCCCTTAGTAGTCCGGTGAAACTGCGAAAGCCTAATAAGCTGGCAGTGTAGGTCAGTTCGAAAAAAAAAAAGCATCGAAATTACATTACAACTTATTGTTACTTCTTTATGTTCTATCTGTTTAATATTTTTCATATAATTTATAATTCACTATTACATTTTAACAAATATATATATATATCATTCCTAAAATATTAAATAGAGCCTTTTCATTCGATTTCTTACTATTCATAAATAACATTGAAAAAAAAAATTAATAGAGTAAACAAATTAGAGAGCGAGAGAGAGAGAGAGTAGCGTGGAGGGAGTAAAATAATTTTTCTTTAAGAGATGAAAATATACAATTAAAAATAATCTAAATTTCCATATCAAAGTACATACATAGATTTAAAGGAAAAGCATAGAAAACATCGTTCCTGACCGAAACATTTTTTCCTTTAAAATTCATAACTAGTAGACCATTTGTAAAAGATTTGAAAGTAAATACAATTATATTAAAATACTATAAATAAAAGGAATCTAGCAAATATGATTATACGACAGCAATCGAAAACTTAATTACTCGGCCCGAGTTTCTTAGAGACGTCTCTGCGTTGCATTTCAGTGTAAATCTTAATATTTAGTCGAGATTAATTCGACGCTGCTTTAAACATATTCTGGAAATGATTTATTTAGTACAATATATTTCTTTAATATCTAGGTTACCTATAAGCAATAATGTATGTAATAAACTAGCGGACGCCTGTGGCTTCGTCTGCTTTGGGTATATATTAATGACGACACCATACCTTATCTTCATGTAACACAAACAGCTTACCCAGCTCACATCGAGATAAGATTTCTGAAGTCAAACTTCAAAAGGGCTTTGGAACTCTGATCGGTAAACTTTTTGTGTAATGAAAAGTGGTGGGGGTAAACACTGTGACGGGTAGAGTGTCGAAAACACAGCTTCTCGTTCGATCACCGAAGTTAAGCAACTTCGTGCATGGTTAGTACTTAAGCGGGTGACCGCCTGGGAACACCGCGTGACGTTGGCTTTTTGTTGTATTTTTTTAGTTGAAATATTTCCGTGTTATTTAAAAGTTTCACTTCTATCGTGTTCCTTTACGACACACCCTGTTTTTTTCTATCAATGTATAATTATATTTTGGTCAATTGAAACAATATTTATATAAAAGGCAGCCCATATGCTATTCTGATGTATAGGCCATCTTAACTAATATTATAAATTGAGGTCGTTTCCTTATTTGCTACGCTTTCACGCCCTATAGTAGCGGCACGCTATGATGACCATTTTAAATGTGAACACACGTATAAAAGTACACACGCAAGTTTTTATATTATTATGAAATTGAATACTTTACTTTTATGAATTATAACCTATTTTTTGCGTGAAAGGAAGAAACAAAAAACGATTCATCCTCACAAACTTTCTCATATATGATACGAATAAGGTAATTTATATAGCAGCTATTAATATAGGTAATTCGAATTCCAAGGGCTGAAGATTATGCGGTGTGAACACTTTGTCGTGTAATTTAATAAAATTGAGGAATATAAATGTAGTTACTTCAGTCTCAAGGTATCATATAACTTCTTAAGCATGACTGAGAATGGAAATCTCACAGAGGTATTGAGTTTCAAAGGAAACTAACTATGTACTTACTATAGTATATAATATTGTTTCCCGTTTCACGTACTGCCATATCAAAGTAAGATTTTATAACACAGCAATAAAGTGTACAGTACTAGAAGGTAATAATAACAACAACAAGGGATTATTGCATTTATATTCTTGCAATGGACAAGTTCGGTTACAAAGCAATAATTACTACTTTTACAATTCGAGATAAGTTGAAAGTATTAAATATCGAATTAAAAACCTTTTTTAAATAAACATATTGATGTAGACACTTGTAACAAGAAAAAAATCTTTTCGTCTATAATTAAAATCAGCCAAAATATGACAAAATAATGTAGGCGACTGAGAAAAAAAAAGCCACGAGTGATAAACACATACCGGAAAACGCAGTGATGGGACGACTTCTCACCAGAGGGACCGATGACGTTAAGATTGCGGGGAGCCGTTGGTTACAGGTGACACAGAGCCACACGCTGAGGAGAACTTCTGGGGAGGCCTCTACGACTGATAAATCCTTTTTACTCGACTAAGATTTAATTGTAATAAAAAAGAACATTTATAATATTTTTTATTTTTCTTTTTTTAATTGTAATAATATTATTAATTATTACATAATTTTGTCCATAATACTCGTTGTATCATATCATTGTGACTGTAGACACAATATTTTGTCCTTAACGACACTTAAAACCAGACTTAAATAGTTTTTATGTAAACGGACTTAGACTAATCGAAGTAGTTTTAAAAATAGTTACCATGAAGTTGATATTTGAATTTAAACATCCTAAGAGACATTGTGCATGATGTTAGTTAGGGCTTTTTCTAAGCTCGCTTGGCTAGCTACCACCCATAAGTTGAACATGTATTTCCAAGCACCCCTGTTAGTGTGTTCAGGCAGTTGCATTTAAGAGCCAGTCACCCTCTGGGCTTAGAGAGTTTCCCCTCTGAGACCATATTGTAATTTAACATCAGATGAAATGAGATATATTCAAACACTATACTTATAAAGTATATAAAAAAATATCAAGTTAATGCTTACTTTCAAACGGCCCTCTTAAAAACCATGGCTAAGCGAGTTAAGGGGTTAGTCATATTGAGTGCTTAAATATTTACAAATGGTTATTTGATAATTAGCTTTTGATTTTTAAATTATACTCAATTGATGTCACATCATTTACAAAGACACTATTTATTTATTGTATAATTAGATACCATAAAGCGTACATTTTAAAACAATGTTTCGGAAGCTGTGACGTCATGCGGAGCGCATGCCACACTTAACTGTAAAAGGTGTAGAAAGGACGCTTGCTATCATAGGGATAACTTATTATTTCTAGTGTAATAACATTAATAATTAAACAATTCAAGTATCAATTTTGTTGTTCTTTTTTTCGATTATATTAATACTAGATTTAAATCTTACAAAAAAAAATCATATGTATTTCATAGTAACAACTATTTAGGACAATCGATGGGATTTTGTTCGGCGTTTAAGCCGTTATGAAGCCTAGAGCAATTATTTTATACATTACAGAGGTTTTAAAAACGTGACATACTAAAAATCAACAATGTCAACCAAACAAAATAAAATAATAAAAGAATGGCTGATCCCCACGGCTCTCTCTGCGTTGTTTGTTAGCTTATAAACATATTTAATGTACACAGGAAAAAACATAAGTAAATTGAACATCAAAATATACTTGGCATACAAAATTTCTTTATAAACAATATTATCCGTTCGCTACGCATGTCATGCGCATGCGCTCCATACCGCTTGTCCCACTTATCCGTCAAGCAAGAAATCACGTATTGCCGAATATGTAAATGCTGATAGAAATCGTAGTTTTTTGAAAATTTTATAACTTTATATTAAATTAAGCTATCTCGATAATTTTAGATATGGGCCGAGTATCTAAGAATTAAAACATCGAAAACTATGGAGTACTTTTTGAAACATACGGCAGACCTTTATCATTTTATTTATATAAATGAATATTTTCATTTTGATCTCTTATTATTTTTTTTTATCTGAAAAGAATACTAGAAGATCTACTCTTATCAATAAACTACTGAATTGTTTATTAAAGGAAAATATGTCAGATATTTTAATTCCCAACAACTCGGTTTTTACAAATACTTAAACTTATATAATAATAAACTTAAAGTTATATAATAAATCACTTCTAGTACAAAATTATTAGTGTATCTTTAATCAAGCTCTGTTGAGACGAAGGCTCTTAGTAATTCGCGTAGGAAATCGTTGCATCTTTATCTACTCACCCTAACGTTTCAATGGGCCCTTAAATTCTTTGTTATTCTGTTTGTTATGTTCTATCGTGGATATATATTTTATATTTGTTTATGTTATTAAAAATCTCCAAGAATTATAAAAATATACATTTTCAAAATATCTACAGATGCTTGCATAATAGTTGATGCTTAATATCAGTTTATGCGATGATAGCTGTAATAAGTGTTCGGACACAGCGTCGAATGACGTAAGTTCGAATCCTAACAAGTGAATCGGAATTTTCAGGGAAGGAATACATCGTGATGAAATACTAGACTAGACTATACTAGGCTTTTTCTAAGTCCGCCTGGCTAGCTACCACCCTCCAGTTAAAAACTGTCGCCGAGCACCTGTTGTGTGTTCCGGCAGCGGCACTTGAGAGCCAGTCTCCCTCTAGGTTTGGCGTGACTACCTTCTTAGATCACATCATCATTTAGCATCAGATGTGATTGTGGTCATCCCCTAACCTATAAAGCATATAAAAAAAAATTAAGTAATGTCATATTTTAAAATAGATTAGCATAATGATCAACAGGTAAGGCAAAAATCATAAAAAAAACAACAAAATAAACAAAATGGACACCACAAACTCATATGATGTAAAAGGCTCTCAAGTACAGCTGCCAGAACAGCCAGACGGAATTAGATAAAAAGCCCTACCCCTTATGCAATCATCACAATGGTTTTCTGCATCGAAAGCTTCGACTCAGTTGAAAAGATTCGAACCTACGACGATGGACGCGATGTCCGAACACGCTATAAACTAAGCCCCCATCGCTTCAAAATACATTACATAATTAATACAATATATGTATATATTACAATTCATGTAACTGTTTATTGGAATTTATAATTTATGGCCTACCTATAAAGGAACATTATAGACTACCTAGCATTACGCTATGACTCTTAGGAGTGGAGCAATGATCATACAAAATTTAGGTCAACAAAATTAGGCGATGATGAAGTTATGATGCGATGGGGCCCTATCTTGCGGAACGGGGTATGGGGAGCCGAGGGCAAGTTAGCTATTACCGGAAAAAGGCCGAACTGAGGATGCCTATATAAACGAGATATCATGTATTAGGTACTGTTCGCATAGTAAATTACGGTTTTTTTTTTCAATCTATCTATGCTATTGACTTGACAGGCATCTACAGCTACTTTATATTAGCAACCAGTTCAAGGGCCTCCGGTGCGCCTCGGCTTGGACTATTCCCTAGGATCACGAATTTAACTAAGTTAACAATCCTAACTACTCATACATATGGGAATTCGTGAGAAACACATGTGTACTAAGCATGTGTAGTATCTCACGAACTCAAACATGTATTTCGGATTTGAGAACTGGATTCCGTGTGCCAAAATCATTCTTTATATGAAGATGCAATTGTGATCAGTGTTTAGCACATTTGCATATGATATCGATCGATTTACGAATGAATCGGAGCTTATAGCGAAGAAAATCATGGTGAAATTATAGTACAGTGGAAGCTGCCACCTTCATGTTGAAAATTTGTTGCCAAACGCCCGTAGGTGTGTCCCGACAGCTACACTTCAAAGCCAGTTTCATATTAAAGTTTAAGACGCCTAGCTTCTTAAACGACGAGTCGTCCATTATCATCATGTGAGTAAAGAAAACAAAAAAAAACCTAACTGCGTTGACAGTGATACAAAAGCAAACACCAGAATGACTGTGTGGTTTAACTAGCACAAAATATATATTACGTTTATACAACGCATAGTTTCTATAATACAAAATATTTATAGCTTGACATTGTAACGCAAACATTGAAGAATCGGATTGTGCAAACGATCCCAAAGTGTTCATCAACCCACGTGCCAAGTAAAATTCCAAGAATAACTTAACGAGGCAAGCTGTGCTACGTTCCCATTAACTGCGAAATCCCATTTCCCATTGTGGGCTCCGGATCTAGGTGTCGGCTGAATTAAACCCAACACAATGGGAAGTTCATTTGTTCCATTGCGGTACCCATTGTTAGCTTGGGGCTTGTAATGAAACTATTTAGTTAAATTATAAATGATTCCTAATTGTTAAGTCAAAATAGTTGGCTAAAGTTTGATTGTGTTAAAACCGTGAAAATTAATTATTACTCTCGGGAGGACAAAAAGAGAATTTTGATACGTGATTGAGAATCCTATCTTATTAATTCGGGGTCTTATCTAGTTTCCTTTCCAAACATCACTACATAGTATAAAGTCGCTTACTCTATCTCTATATCCCTATGTATGCTTAAATCTTTAAAACTACGCAACGGATTTTGGTGCAGTTTTTTTTAATACATAGAGCGATTGAAGAGGAAGGTTTATTTGTATAATAACATAAATTAAATAGTGAGAAATACTGTTATTTTTGAGGTTACTCCAAATTTAACGCGTGCGGGCCACGGGCAGTAATAAATCAAAACTACTGGATCGATTTTAATTATTTTTTCAGTGAATGACATAGGCTATATATTTTATACCCGTGCGAAGCCGGAGCGGGTCATTAGTATCTTATATATACTAAATTAAAATAATAGCTCACTGACATATCGAAATACACCAAAAACTAATAAGGGAAGGGGCGTGAAAATTTGCATGGGAGTTCCTTTTATACTGTAGGTAACCACTAAATAAGGATTTTTTGGAAATTCAATATCTAAGGTGGTGAAAAAGGGAATTAAGTTTATATTTTATATCCTTATTTTATTTATATGGAAAACACGTGCGAAGTTGCCGGAAATTGCTAGTAATTACATACAACTATAATCTTTGAAAATGAATAAAATAAGCTTATTTCTTCAATCAGACAATATTACTATATCATCAAGGGAGAATATTTAAGGTTACATTTAAAAAACAATTCGAACACTGGCTATTATTGCCCGCCGTTCCTTAATATTTCTTGTATTCTCCACATCTAAGCATATAATTTTCCTGCTAATCCCTTGAAATTTGTTTGACTGCGGCGCCATTATCGCAGAGTTATCGCAGAATAGCATGCAAAAACCACTTGAATGTTCGGACAGAATATATCGATATCAGTATAATATCAATTGCTTGCTTATTTGTTTGTCTGTTTGTTACACTTTGACGTCTTAACTACTCACCTGATAATAATGAAACTTTATGCATGTTGTCAAGGGCACAGAAAAAAAAACTAAGAGTATTTTTTATGCAGAAAAAAAACTGTTCCCGAAAGATATATCAAATTTACATTAGCGCAGGCAATAATGCGTCCAAAAGCTAGTATAGAAATAAATTAGTAAATAAACTTAGAAAACCGTTATTCCACTTAAGCTGTAACTCAAAGGTTTTAAATGAATTCCGCTCCATCATTCTGCTTGTAGCAAGACGTATAGGTATTTGAAAAAAATGAGTTTAAAAGTTAGACATATATTTTTCTTACTACGGCAGATTTCATTATCTATATTCGATCCCACATATTCATTGTCCACGAACATAATTTAAGAAGGTATTTTTGAAGTGAAACTTCTTTGGAGAGCTTTGGAATTCTGATCTTTTTGTGTGACGATAAATCGTGGGGTAAACACTGTGTCGGGAAGAGTGTTGAAAACACCGGTTTTCGTCACATCACCGAATCACCGAAGTTACGCGACATCGAGCGCGGTCACTACTTGGATGGGTGACCATCTGGGAACACGGCGTGTCGTTGGCTTTTTGTTGTATTTTTTTAATTGAAATATTTCCCTGTAATATAAAACTTTCCCTTCTATCGTGTGTCTTTACAACACAGTTTGCTTTTGTTTTATGGTAATTTTAGGACTACCATAAATAACCATGAGTTAAATTACACAGAAAAATTAATTTTCCAAATAAATGAAATGAAAGCTAAGTAAGCTAGTAAATGTATTGTACATATACGAGTAAATTGATGTATTTGATATTGATAAATTTCAAAACCATTAAAATTTATATACCTTTTTGTTTAACCCGCGGTTTCACTAAGGTAACATAAATTGAAACAGTACATTTATCTACAAAAAAAAGACTATGTCTTTTTTCTATGCTTAACAATGTGTATGCAAAATCTTGATGATTGGTTGAAATCGCATCAAATAATCAAACACGCCGCTAGATGACGCTATAATACATTATCTTCTGTACCGTTCAAACTCTCGTCATTGGGGTTTTTGGCGGGATCTTAGTCTGTCATGTAGTGGTTTTTATATTTTATTCATAATCTTGTGTTATTAGACTCTATATTTTGTAAAATTTGTGGTGTTTTACGTAATATAGTTCGGTTATTATGCGCAAGTGAAGTGAATGGGAAATAATACCACGGAGCATGCATTCTGTGATGCCACCAAAACTCCATGGAAAGTTTTAAAAAGGAAATCACCGTCTTGTTAGAACATTATAATTATCACAAGACACTTACTTGGTAAAATCTTGTTACTTGACGCTGGCTAGTGCACAAACCGTGACGGAGCCAAAAAATAAAGAAGAAGAAGAAGATGCTGGCTCCCTTGTTAGAACTTTCCAGGGAGTTTTAATGGCATCTCAGAACACATGCTCCGTAGTATTATTTCCCATCCACTTCACTTGTGCATAATAACCGAACTATATTACGTAAAACACCACCAATATTACAAAATATAGAGTCTAATATCACAAGGTAATGAATAAAATATAAAAACCACTACATGACAGACTAAGATCCCGCCAAAAACTCCACCACCATCTTGTTAGAACATTAAAATTATAACATGACACTTACTTGGCAAAATCTTACTTATCATCTTACTTGACGCTGGCTAGTGCACAAACCGTGTTGGAGCCAAAAAATAAAAAAGGCGAAGAACTATCGTCATGTAAATAGTTATGCGTAGATATATATAAGTAAATATATTTATTACAACAAACAATATCAAAGCCATGGGCCTATACTACCATATTATACAGATATGTATAGACGTGCTTTCGTCCACTCATCATGGTGTACTTAATATTTGACCTCAATACACGACTACACGACTGTCGAGTACGTGTTAACCGGCCGTGTGGATATTAGTCTGACGCGATTAATCTGAGCAAGGTTCCACCCGGTTAAGTCTACGAACGTGACCCTTTAATTCGAACGTTCATTAAACCTCACAGGAATGGCATTTGTAAATTTTAACAGCCATTTATGAACTCCTTTATAAATTTAATGTCAGTTTTATTACTCGATTTCTCTTGGTACAGTTAAGCAATTAGAACGAATTATGAATTTATAAATATACTATTTGGATTGTATTATTAAATTAGATGGGAGTGATATGATATATTCATTTCCCTTTAAATTGAACGCTCCAGTATCTACGTACTCGTAAACGAACTAAAATATATTTGGAGTTCAACTAAACTTTGCAGTAAATGGTTTATAAACTATAGTAACATATAATGGTGACCGATGAACTATGGGGACGACGTCTGGAAATAACGCCCCTCTCTGTGCAACGCATCCACCAAAAACGAATGTAACTTATCTATGTATATAACTACGTGTGTTCGTATGTATGATTGATGATGACGTATGTTTGATTGAAAGATATACTACCAAATCGAGTTTCTCACCGGTCCTTCTCGACAACCAGGTTGTTTTCCGAACCGGTTGCAGCTTTGACGTTTATAATGCCTTCTGAGGGCCAAAATTGAATAAAGCATACGTTATTTGATATTGTTTAAATTGGTCTAAATATAACGAAAAATTACGAAGGAAATCTGAAAAAATGTTGCCTTCTGCGAGATTATGGCATGCGCTGTATAAACCATTAGAATTACACGTATGTAATATATGGTGTCATCTACTATATATTTGTTATACTTCTACTTCTGCTATTACTTAGCTTCTGCTACTACTTCTACTTCCACTTTTACTTCTATGTCTGCATATGCTTTTATTTCATTTTCTACTTCAGCTTCTTATAATTAATTGTGCCTCGACTTTTACTCCTGTTTCCGATTTTACTTACACTTCTATTCTTACACTATTTGTAATGAATAAATTGAAATAACACTTAAACGGGATTTGAAATTTATTAAACCCATTGAAATATACATCGTCAGTGGGTATCATGATCTGTATCTTATTTTTCAAAATATATATTAACGTGAGCGAAGCCGTGAGCAAAAGTTAGCCATTTATAGAGATACAAATGCAGACAAAATTGCGAGAATTCATAATGTTAGTATTTTACGATTAAATAAAAGCTACGTAAAATATTTTATTATTGACTAACTAGTGACCGCGAGTCTTGTACATGTAATTATTCACATTAATTGTGGGCTTTTTTTTACTTATTTAACTAGCTTTTGCTCATGGCTCTAATCACACTGATGAAGATTTGGCTTAAATTCACATTCGCATTTTTTTTTTGTTAAAAACTTACGGGTAATATGCAATAAACGACACAAGAGTGACATAAAAAAAGTTCAATTACAAGTTTTTAGATATAGAAATATAAATTAACAGAAATAATATGAAAATAAAACCAAATCCCTCAAACGCCAATCTAAATTACCGTTGTTAAATTTTATCATTACAGCTTACATTTCGTACAAGTTTATTGAAGTCACGATGATTTTCTACGAAATTTATGGGAAAAGTTTTCGTAATTTCCAAACGAATCTAGTATTTAAATCTCAGTGCAGTAAGTTCAATGAAGCGCTTTGATCCTTGTAAAAAGCAGGATCGTTTGGCATTAAAAAAAGTTTTTTTTTATAAATTTCGACTGCTTTTCTATAATAAGACAAGCCGTGTTATATGGATCCGAGTGCTGGGCTACGAAAAAGACGGATGAGAAAAGATTACATGTGGCAGAAATGCGAATGTTAAGATGGATGTGTGGTGTAACAAGGATGGATAAGATTAAGAATGAGTATATCAGAGGAAGTTTGAAAATAGCACCAGTGACAGAGAAGTTGAGGGGTAGTAGGTTAGCATGGTACGGGCATATTATGAGAAGAGATGAAAGTCATGTAACAAGAAAAGTTTTGAGTTTGAAAGTGGACGGATATAGGAGTAGAGGAAGACCGAAAAAGGTGTGGATGGATTGTGTGAAAAACGATATGTGTATAAAAAGTGTGAATACTGAGATGACATCTGACGGGAGTGAGTGGAAAAGGAAAACATGTTGTGCCGACTCTACTTAGGTGGGATAAGGGTAAGATGATGATGAAATTTCGACTGTTTTCCTGACTGTATCTTTTTCCAAAAAAACTCTCAAAGTAGCTCAATATATGTAGCCCAAAGTATATATGTATAATTGTATATATATGAAATGGTTAAACTTATCATAAACAAATTTAATTTGAATAAATATATACTTATGTTTTCATTCGATTCATACAGTGAAGGAAGGCTCAAATGACATATATCCAGTAGCTTTATTAAAAATAAAAGGAGAATGACTTTTGTGTTTTGGGAGGTTGTGAAAAAGAAGGATTACGTTCGGACAAATGATATTTGTGAATTGTTGCAAAACGAATTAAAAATTATTTCTCCATATCCCATAATATTATCTCTTATCCCATAGATATATATAATATAATCTATATTTTTTCTTCACCAAATATTACTTTTTAAAACATAAATTTAAACAAAATACTTATTTGAATGAAGGACTAATTACTCACTGGGGTATTTCTAATTATCTCGTCGGTTTTATAAAAAATGGATAGAAACGTTCTTATTCGTTCTCACGGCTTGCAATAAGAATTCGCATTTTTATTGCTGACAGGTTAATTCCCAGTCCTTTGCGAGTATAAAACTTTGAAAAGTTTTTTAATGAATATTACAGCCAATAAAAGACTACCGAGAAATGAGATATTTAACGTTTCTTGCATTTATTCCACTTTCAGACTTTTCTGCCTCTGTTCAGTATTTTTCATTTTCTAATATAATTATCTTCGTGGTCAATTGCAAGGTTTTAAGTAAAAATTGGCCTATGATTTTGATTTTTACTTACATTAATGAAATTGACAATTCGCGACTAAATACAAATGATGTATAGTTTTATAATCAAAATTAGTTTCCTTTCATAGTACTACAAGCAGCGCCACTTGTAAAAGACCTAGGGAATAATACCTATATATTCTAGAAACAATAATAAAATGGTAATTCCATGTGTTAGACTCACTAAGGCCGGTAACAGTTTTTTAGGTAATAGTGTTAGGTTTTATAACAAAACTGCAAACCGCATTACCGATTTGCCGGATACTAAGTTCAAGCACTATGTCAATGAGGGTTTTAATGTCTAAAGACTATTTTACAGGGTGGATCAATCTGGGAACTATGGCGACGTCTAGAAATGGCGTCCCTCACTGTGTATCCACTAAACACGAATCTAGTTATCTATGTATATTAACTATATATGTTCTTTAAAATATATGTTATATTTTATTTGATGAAAAGAACAACCCGATCAAGTTTCTTGCCGGTTCTTCACGATGAGACTGGGTTTTCTTTCGAAGCGATGGTAGCTTTGACGTTCATAAGCGCCTTCACAGTGTTTAAACTGAATAATGTATTTTTGATTCCTTATTTTGAAATCTCGTAATACCTAAATAAAAAAAGATAAAAAAATAAAAAGAACAAGAAAATTTAAAAAATAGAAAGAACACCTTCAAATAAATGTACTTTAAAAATATGCAAAAGAACATCTTTGACCGTATTCAGAGATAGGTACCTACTTAGATTTAAATTATGTTAAACGCTCTGATATCGCAATTGATATACATTTCTAATTGGCTTTTGAGGGGTTCCTTATAGGATTTCCGAAGTACAAGGTCCAATGCTAATGAAATTAAAATGGAAACTGCTCGAAAATATTGTCTATATAAAAAAAATATAACTTTCCTACTTAGTTTATAAATTATAAACTGCTAACAAACATAAAATACGACCGAGGTGTGTACCTCATCCTTTTTGAAGTTGGTTGAAAATGTGCAACTATTTGAAAACTATGGGATGTCTAATAATAAATAACTAGCGGTAATAATAGCGACCAGAATACGTTACCTTGCACTGAAAAACAACCCTGGAATAATATCGCAACGTCATCTAAAGAATCCAGTTATGAATCTAAGCCATCAAGGAACTTACCCAAAACACATATAATTTCAAAATCAGCTCAACTGAGTAGAAGCTTAGTGATAAGCTTAATGTCAGTCAACCGTACAGAAGAATTATACATATAAAGAATACCAGGCGCGGTAGAAATTGTCTTGCTCTAAAAATTCAAAAAATTCAGAACAAGATCACAGTGCCGCCTACTGGGTCAAATCACGGATCTAAGCCATTCAGGGGCCCACTTAAAAACACGTAATAATTGTTTGACGGTCTATTTTATCTACTAGGGTTGACAGTGTTTAACAGAAAGTATTTAATTTACTTCGATATAATTCTATCAACAGTAGTATCTTAACAATTACAATTTAAATATATATAATTGAACGGGCAAGCGCATCCTGGGCCGGTCAGACTCACACTAACTGTGGCCGTGCAAGGCGCACCGACGAACGCTCCAGATAACCACGTAGGCAATACTGTCGCTACAATTTCAACAAAATTAGTCCAGTCGTTTTAGTACAGAAAAATTATATACATATGTACATATGCGAGACAACACAATCTATAATATAAAAATGAATCGCTAAATGTGTTGCTAAGCGCAAATCTCGAGAACAGCCAAACCGATTTCACTAATTCTTTTTTAGAATATTCCTTGAAGTACGAGGATAGATCTTACAGAGAGAAAAATTAAAAAAATTGCCTGAATAAGTCTAAAAACAACACTTTTCTATACTCCCATACAAACGATTCGTAATAATACTTAAAACTAAATTTGAACTTTAATACTATAGCATAAAGTTTAAGTGTTAGTGGAGAGGCTCCGGGAAGGCAAAACAATTGAGTGACGTTAGTATCGTATAAATATTAATGTCAATATTTATACGATGGTCTCGAATAGCAGAATAAGTATTAAAAAAAATATTTAAAGAATCGACTGTTATGCGGTACGAAATTCGCCGGGGTCAGCTAGTACCATTATAAATCTAAAATCAAAGGAATTATTATTGTGACAGTCAATTAGCATGTCTATTCAAAGGTATCCAAAAAAAAAAATTCGAAACTCAAAATGGCTGCTTGAAATTTTACTTAGCCTCAATTATTAATGCGTCAAAAGGAAAACGCCACGGAACATAAAGGTCCGCTACGATTCACGACTTGCATTTTAAATGAGCCGTTTTATCTACCGTGGTTGTGTTTTCCAACAAAGTGGAAACCTTTATTCTAAATAGCGCGATATAACACCCTGTGACACGGTATTACATTGTGCACCTTAAGAAGAGTTTTCTGCAGTTGTAATATAAAATTATACGTTTGCTCGACAATAGAGCAGACAAATAATACAATCCTGTAGATAAAGAGAGAGTTAATGCATAAAGATTCTAGTATGTAGTATTTTAGATCTCATTCATTCCCTTTTCGTTGTACGCAACTTAAATATTCGAATACAATTTTAAAGTTGACTACCTTCTATACATTTCTAATAAAATAGGCTATAAAATACAAAAATCATTTTTTAACCAGTTTTAGAGCCAAACTAAAAGAAAACATAATCTCTTGATCTTTACATTTTTATCTAAGTATAAAATTACGGCATAGCTTAGATTAAGCTCATAAAAAAAAAAATGACTAAGTTATCAAATAATTATATTTTGTAGAAACAAATAAAAAAAGAGTTTTTAAAAACACGTTATAAATCAGTACTGATTGCAGGAAGAGTACAAAATCGAAAGTAAATTATTGCATGGAATGTAGTATATTTAACAAGAATTAGTCTAATTGGAATATTTATATAGGTATATATATAAATAAATTTAAAGTGCTTGTAATTTGTTCAAACCAATCTCCTAAACACCGAAACGAACTTGACTAAGCGTTAAACTGATAGATAAAGGACTTTTTTTGGAGTATTATCTATTCCGTAAAGGGCTGACAATAATAATGAAAAGAGGTAACTTTATATCTATAAAAGTCTTGACAAAATACTTACAAACCTTCAAGAAATGAGCCTACTTCTTTGTCAAGGGCCGGCAACTCATCTGTGATTCCCCTCGTGTAACACCTGTCCATGGGCGTCGGTGATCACTTTCTATCTGGTGACCCGTATATTCGTTTGCGTCCAGTCACATAAAAAAAATCAATATTAAAAAAAAGATTACGAATAGGACACAGTTAATTTGAATACAATATGTAATTTTTTTATCAAATGATAAAATAATTCTCATAACAAAGAAATCGTATATGAAAATATAGCCTCCACACTTCGCGCAGTGTGCATAGGCTAGCGTTTGACTACAATCTCATCTGATGTTAAATGGTGATGTGGCTTAAGATGGCAGTCACGCTAAACCTAGAGTGGAACTGGCTCTCAAGTGCAGCTGCCGAAATACACCAACAGATGCTTGGTGAAAGATTTTTAACTTGGCATGGTAGCTAGCCAGGCGGGCTTAGAAAAAGCCTACCATCATGCTACGTTTTCATCACAATGGTTTCCTTCACCGAAAGCTCCGACTCAGTTGCGTCCTTCGACGCTGTGTCAACACGCTATCAACTAAGCCATCATCGCTTGTAATGAAATGACAATGTAAAAAAATGTAATGAAATAAAATGGTGACTAAACAATTGAAGGTCAATCTGTCAGTTCTATTGATATTTTAAAAAATATCCCTGCTATCTTCTGTCTCCCTTATTCACACATTATGTATATGAAGATTTTTTAACCCAAACATTTTCACTTTTTCGTACGATTTTGAAACATTTTATTTCATACAAACCTTGTCCTAACAATTACAAACACAAAAAAAAGAATTAGTCAAATAGGTGTAGCCGTTCTGAAGTGATGCGCTTACATACATTTGACAGTTCGTTATATTTATATAGATGTCTATATTTCTACAACTCGATTAAAATACACCAACCTTTCTCCACTTCAGAAAGAAATTATATGAATAACGCTGAAAGCCGTATCAAAATCTTTTACGTAGTTTAGAATAAGTATGCATACAGACTGACGGGTATAACGACTTTGTTATATAGTTTTTTTTTTAATTTATAATCCTTGGTGCAGTTTTTAGACCATTACTAATATATTTGTTTATAACTGTGCTAGAATTGGATAGATGGCGTTGTAATCATTAATAACAAAATTGTATATTTATATGATCCAAAACGACTTATATTAAGTTAAATCAAATCAAAAATACTTTATTCAATATTAGGCCCTAAGAAGGCGCTTATGAACGTCAAAATTACCACCGGCTCGGAAAACAACCCAGTCATCGAGAAGAACGGGCAAGAACCTCGATCGGTTTAATCTTTTTAACATACACTTAAATATTTAAAATACGTTATAGGGTACAACCGATTTTAGTGGATGCACAGAAACGAGTCAATTCCAGACATCACCATCGTTCACATATTGATCCACTCTATAATAGCCCTCTGACACCAAAACCCGCTTAACATGGCACTTAAACTTATAGTCTGGTAAAATTTAAAACTCTACATATAGATACCTGATACAATGAAAATACATTTCTTTCGAGACGCAATTTCGTCAAAATTACTGAACATATGGGCATAGGATTGAGACCATTCGACGTGGAATTGTTCATAGATAATTCTAGACTTATTTTCTAAAGTGAATTGAATCTCTACATATATATAACATAATACAAACATGCTATCATATTAAGTGCTTAAAAAGCGAAACACAACATTTAAACAGTATAACAGATGGCTCTGTTGTCCAGTTATTAAGTACTAAAGACGGAACAATGTCTGCGGGGTCGGCTGCTAATTAATGTTGATTGCAAATTAATAAATGCGTAATCTAAATACGGTATATAATTAACATAACTGTTATAGTCCGCTTGTTACATTTGTAAACATAATTATATCCTCGCAAACAGGCTCCGGACGAAAATCGTTTAATGCCTTGTACAAACCGAAACGCCTTCCTGGGAAGCCCTTTGTGATGCCGCTTTGGGGCCGCGTGTTTTCCGAGATATATTTATTTTATCTAATACCGAAGTAAATAAAGTTTATTTCTACTTAACATTCTGATTGATATGGCATCTGTTTGATGGTAGTTAATAATTGTAAATCGATAGTTATTAAATCTAAAATATTTTGTTTAATTTAGCTTACGAACGCCAAAACTACCACCGGTTTGGAAAAGAACGCAGTCATCGAAAGAACCGGCAAGAAACTGGACTGGATTTATCTTTTTAATATACACATTTGTATTACATTAACGCTACAATCAAGTTTAGTGGATGCACAGACAGAAGCATCAATTACAGACATCACCATCGTTCACATATTGATCCACCCTATAATAAGCCTAACACCAAAACCCGCTTGACATGACGCTTAAACTTACAATCCGACAAATTGGTAATATGCTTTAGGACTTTGTTCTAAAACCTAACACTATTACCTAAAAAACTGTCACGGGTTTTACTGAGTTTGAAACATGGGATGATCAATTTAGCACAGTTTCTAGTCATTTCCGAAGCTTTGATTTGAAGCACAGCTTAAAGAAGCTTTTCTATTACAAATCTATATTAATATTATAAAATGTAGGATAATGTATTGTATGCTTATATTTTTCTACCATATATATATATAATCTTCCTCATCGACTTCTATGATAGCAACTCCAAAACATTTTATTTCTTTCCACCGTGAATCCATTTTTTTCTCGTGGGGGAGTCTTCTTAAAGCCGCACCTCATCGGGCTGCATAGATGGGAATGCCAAATTTATACTGACTAAACCTCCTCGGTGTTCTTCTTGTACTCTTTGTCCGGGTGGGTAGGAATTGCCTCTGCAATACTTCTACCCGACACGACAGCGTCTTAATCACATGGACCTGTACAAAAGTTGCCAAAGCGATGGACGTGTCCATATCCATCGCTTAATGTAACTCGTGAACCCAAACTTATTCTCGAAGACCCAATCACATACAGAGCAGTAGAGCTGACTATTCCGATTGCACATATACGTGTAAAAAGACTTTGGTCTACATTTTAATACTTCGCGTTTTGCGTAAATTATTTACATTTGATTCTCTTTAAGCTTCTTAAACTTAAAAATGGTAGAGCGCTAAGACGACCGTACCTTAACACACCGTTAGGTGTAACTATATATACCAAAGTCTATACCATTCAATCAATCTTTATGTAGATTGGATAAGCGTAGATAGGCAACAATTGATTATAATAAGTAAGCCTAGCAGCAAAAATAATTATAAAAAACGTGCGGTACCGAGGCAGTAGCTATATTATCTAGATATATCTATAATGTAAATTTATAATCAAATCCAGTCCAGCCAGTCCTTTCGGATACAATGATTAATTGGGTTTTGTGTCGGCTCATAACTAAATTATTGCAAGCTTGCGAAGTCACATGTTGTCGTAAATGAGTTATCGGAGCTTTAGAAGCCTTGCAAATTGTGGGTCATTGTATCAATCAGTATAGTGAAATTAATTTATAGAACTACTAACAATGTCGCACAGTCTTACTCGTGTCTGATTTTTTTTAAATATCATCAACATGGGTAAGTTAAAACAAATCCTAATATAATAAATGCGCAAGTGAGTTTGTTTGTTACACTTCCACGTCTTAACTACTGAATAATCTTTATCATGAAATTGAGAATGCCTTTTTAATCCATTTTTCGAACGGAGTCAGTTTAGATTAACTTAGTAGTCAGATTCAAGATACATGTATGAGTTCGTGAAACATACTTGCTTGGTACACGTGTATGTTTCACGAATTTATATATGTATGAAATAATAGTTAGCTTAGTTGAGCTGAGCTTAGTTAGACTCGGGATATTTGGTGACAGTCCAAGCGGAAGCGCGCCGTGCGCCCTTGTGCCGGTTGCCTATATAAAATAGGGTTGAGTGCCTTAAGCGCTCCCCTTAGTAGTCCGGTAAAACTGTAAAGACCTTGCCAGGTCAACAGTGTAGTCAGTTGGAAAAAAAAATGAAATTTTGAATACATGTTCTCAGGGCTACATAAAAGGTTATAGGGCACCTGTTATTAAGAAAAAATGTACTGATAAATCAACTGTACATTAACACGAACGCAGCAAAGCGAAGAAAAGAAGCAAAGAAGAGCAAAAACATTTTTTGACGTGATAACGTTTTATAAATCGATGAACGTCGTTTACACGCACGAAAAAACATGACTCATTGTCACGTTAAGCCTGAGCCGAGCGTGCAAGCGAGAGTATGGAACAAGCGATATAGAGGCGCAATCGGCCTAAACGTTCGGCTTGTGACGCATCTATTCTTTTCCACTCCACAGGCCGATACGGCCGAGCAGAAGAGAGACAGCGGCAGCACACAACCTACACGTGAACTGTTTTGTTAACTGTTTATAAAGTGAAGTAAAAAGTTAATGTGGTTTCCATTGTTTATTACAACAACAATTGCGGCAAAAAGTATGCAGTTTTTCATCAATGTTCTCTTACGACGTTATCACGTAAAATTATCGTCCGTAAGCCGGCTTTTGAGTATTGCAAGATAACACGAAAAATTTACTTGTAATATGGTATCTCCAAGTAAGACTTTAATTAGTAAATTTCAATATGAAATTAATTTAATTTTTAAAAGCAAACATTTGATATTCGAATCATAATTTCAGTGGAAGCCTTATTAATTACACGAACCGACTCACCACGGAGCACGGGCACGTAAACGGAAAAGCAATAAAACCATAATTAATTGCGCCCGTAAATGAATATTCATTTTATTACCCCTTTAAATCCGCCTCCACCCTCGATATAAGATGCAAGAACTGAACTGCAGGAAGGTCGGAATCTCATTAAAATCCCAGCATCCTCGCGCGTCAGAATTTTTCAATAACCACCGCTAAGCTCCGTGAACGTCTTCATGAAGATGAATTTAATTAACAATACAACTTTGTGTATTATTATTTTGTTTTCCCGTTTAATACTTGGATAAATTATAATAATTGTAGAATTTACAGACATTAAAAGCTAAGAAGCCTACAAGTAAACGAGAGCGTATGTAATTTCGTTAAAGAAATAATTTATACATATAACAAATAAAAACTTAAAGTGTGTATTTATCAACGAAATTAACAAGGATACTTCTTAACTGACAGATAAAGAATTTTTCTTTTTAGTCAGAATATATACTTGAAATAGGATGTAATTTAAAACACAAAAAAACCCAAACCTGTCATTCCAGGTTACTTATAAGCATTATTATTATTCTAGAAGCTAATTATTCTAAATTATTCTTTTCAATTTTCGAAAAATTGACCGTAAGAGGTCAATTTCAATATGATGCACAATGATACGTATCGTACCCGTATACAGCATATATAGTGTCCACCTGTTGAATATAAATAATCTATAACTGTGTTAAATTGTATATGAATATGTTATAACATTTTGTAAGTCTCTTATTTTATAAAAAAGTCTCCAATAGAACTGAGTACAGAACGGCAACGTAGATAACACAACGCCTTTAGAACGGTGCGCATACGTGTTAGAACGCATATGGCCGCTAGCGATTTGGCAACGTCACGTACCATGCAAAGACCATATCGGCACCAGCGAGAATTCGCTATTGGTACGGTCGTAGCATGCTATGGTGTTTATTGGAGACGGAAGGTCTAGTAGAGGTCGTTTCAAAATAATCTATACGAAAAATATGCTTTTGCGTTACGCGATACGGTCATGGTACGGTACGCTTTGTCTATAAACAAACATAAAATTGAAGTGTCTGTTTGTAATGTCAAAATAACAGCTTATTTACTAAAAAGGCATGAAAGTATATAAGGTAATATAATCAAAACCAAATTTTTAAAATTTCTGTTTGTCTATTTGTTCCGACCAATCGCCGAATCACTTAAGACCACTTTAACGGCACTTTCACTAGGAAATAGCTGAGGTTATAAAGAGGAACTTAGGCTACTTATATTGTAGAAAAAAGAGAAACACAGTTCCGCGTAAATGTAATAAACTGAACGCACGTTTCTAAAATTCACGTACAATTTTTTTTTTTTGCAAAACTCCATGCGGTCAACATCGTGGGTAACAGTTAGTTTAAAATATTTTAAGAAAATCAAAACTTTCTCCTTTGTAGATTATTGTTGTATTTTAATACACAACTTTTGACATTAAGATATGAAAGAAAATTCATTGTCTGTAAAAGAAGGATAGCTCCCAAGAGCACCTTCGACGTTTATTAATTTTAAATCGAAATTTGACGCATCCTTTCGAGACCTATCTTTTATTAAATAACCACCTTAAAGCGTTGGAAGAGATTCCCCTTTTCATCTTATCACCATCACATTAACGTTATTGGCAAGCTTTCGCGTTTATTAAAATCTACTGAACCCACTCGATTGAGGGTAATTGTCAAGACGTTCTTAAGTTAATTTAATTACACTCACAACACCTTTGAACTTATAAATTATTCACACCAAAGTGATAATTAAATTCTCCCCTTAACTTTACAACGAAAATCGTTAAATTTTATTAATAACTAGCTTTCACCGGTGACTTCGAGAACACGAGAATTTTGTAGGGCTGGTCCACGGCTACCATATTAAAGCATTTTTTATTTACGCCTTATAGCTTTTAGAGTTTGTCCACAATTTCACTTGATGTTAAATGGCGATATTATCTAAGTTGATAAATACGCAAAACCTAGTGTAGTTCTCATGTACAGCTGCGCGAAACCACCTAAAGGTTATTGGTCGCAGATTTTCTATTTGAGAGCGACCGCTAGTGAGACGAGCCTTGAAAAAATCCTACCTTCAGCGAAAGCTCTGATTTAATGGCAAGGATCGGAACTATGTTTATCGATGCGGTGTTTGAACATACTAACCAATGAGCCATCATCGCTTCAATAAAGCCCGTCCTGACAACCTTAACACTTAGGTATTTTGCGTTTCGTTATCAGCCGGTGCATATTCACACACATATACACACACTATTACTAACACTGCGAATGTAAGAAATACTGTATAATGCATTCTATTTCATTCTCTCGTACGTTAAATCTTATAAATGTATATTTTTGTCTCTTTTTAATGTCGCTTTTTCGTTTCATCGAGTTTCAAATCACAACAAAATATTTCTTTCAATGAAATGACAAGATATATAATAGCTCTCCATTTAGTTGACTACATACAATACAAGGTGTTAGGTAAAAATATCGTAGGACCGTTTCGATTACATAAAAATAAACCCAAATATTTCGTTTCATTGATTCATCTCCCTTTCTCTGCAAAAGTTCACAATGTAGTTGTAAGTAAAAAGGGCAAAAAATTTTTTTTTATCAACTATCGTACATTGTTCGATATCAGGAAAGCGTTGTCTATATTTTCCCGTAAATAAAAAAGGTTAGGCAGTAAAATGTCTATTAAAACGTTGTTGTTCGAAGCATAACTGTCATTTTTACGATATACAGCGTCTCCTACTTAAGTTTTTCAATACATTTCACACAAAGTAACGATTTTATGATACCATAAAACGTTGAAGTTACCATACGTCATTCCATGAAGTGGTACGACTTTTCTTTTGTTGCAAGGTTTATCATAAACATCATTGTATTAGAAACGTACAGTGTAAGAGTGTTACTTGATTTCTTTAATTTATCTAAACAACCTAATCCTTATAATTAAAGGCATCCATGATTTTAAATTTAATGTTTGTTTAGTAGGTAACAAGTGGGACCTAAAATAGTTATTTTTGTAAATATTGAATTACTGTCAGCGCAATTAGGTAAGCTTACACAAATTCGGTATAACGTACGACCGTTGCGTAAGGAGCCGACCGCGCGACTGAGCCGCGCGGCATGGTATCATGTTGATATAGGTATTCGTAGTAAGTATTTTAACAGTTACCCACCCTTACCTTAGAACGCTGTGTCACGCAACACGTCTCATTCGTTCTGTTAATTTCTCTCCGTTCTCGCTTATTTCGTACTTTCAGACCTGCAGTTTGTCTAGTAATTTCTCCACTTGCAAGGGTCATAGCGTAGTGTTTTTGTTTGTATTTTAATGTAGGTAGAATTACTAAAACAAATCACACAAACGCCTAGTGAAATATATCTGCTATATTGAACTGGATTGTCAGTAGTTGCATACTGTTCTTTTTAATATTGTTACACGTGCCAACGAAACGAACTTTTACGAGGTAAACAAAAATAAAGTCACTTTACGTACGAACGTGCTATGCTCGGTTGTCGCAGCTATGACATGGTACAAATGCATATGTATTTATAAAATATAGTCCTGTAAAAGAACATAGTTGAAATAGAATGTTCGATGATTATCTTTACAAATACACTACAAATTAATTATTTCTGATATTCAGTATAATTTTTAACTCTTGTGTCGATTTATTAATTTAATGTTATAGCGATTGTATGAAACTATATTTCATAACTTTGTAAATATACGAATATTATTATCATGCTACTGCCTGATACCTGCCATGATACCTGCGTGTATCGGGACGAAGTTTTGTCTATGGTCAGACTAAATGCAGATGTGGGAAGATATTATCGTTATGCGTCACGAACTATCGGATTGCGTGTCGATACACGCAATACGATACCTGGGCGGCGGTCTTTGCGCACATCAAAGGAATTTATCGGACGCTAATTTCAAGTTAATGGAAAGACACAGGTGTTGGAACGGGAATTCTGTGGCTTTATCGGAATGGTTTTTGACGTTAATTTCAACGCGACAAGTAGTCGAAGCTTCGTCACGCAGATATGGGAGTAGCATTAAAGTATAACAATGAAGTTAAACAAAATAAGTTTACACGCAAATACACCGACGCGTCCCGGCGTTTATGCACATAAAACTATTGCGTAAGCGCGCTCGCCCAAGGACATTCTATCAATCACTGATGTATCGTCGATCTCAAGGACGGCGCGCCCGCGCATGGCGCTGCAGAGGTGAGGTAAGAGGGGAGTTGCTCTTTGTTTCTCGCGCTATAATGTTTATTTTTTTGAACCACAGTTGTTCTCTTAGATTACGCTTTAGTACATATTTTGTTATATTAGGTTAATACATGGTACCTTTTGTATGGGTAATTCATATAATTACATATAGAAAACAACGTATTCGTCTGTCTGCCGGTTAATTTACCTACCACTTGAAATCAGAGATGTATTTTTTAGCCAGGTTTTCTTATAACATATGGGAGATCGTAAAAAATTGATTAATTCGACAGAAAAAGAGCATCATTGCATTCAGTTGATAGGTGGTAGAGCTACGCTGAAGCTATCACTGGTTTCAGCATGAATGGGTCGGCTCGCCCGGGGTAGTACCACCCTCTCACAGAAAACCGACGTGAAGTAACAGTGGTTGCACTGTTGCGTTTCGTTCGGTCAGTGAGAGCGCCGGAGGCCCACATATATTAAAAGGCCGGCAACGCACTTGCGACTCCCCTGGTGTTGCTAGTGTCTATGGACGGTGGTGATCACTTACCATCAGGTGACCCACCTGTTCGTTTGCCCCCTATAATATAATATAATATAATATAATATCTATAAATGTTATAAAACAAAGTCGCTTTTCGCGTCTGCTTACACTATCGCTTAAAGAATCTCCTTCGGAAGGTTTCTATGTATAATAAATGTATTTAAATAAAGTAGAGGAAGTCCATTAAATTCGAGTCGAATTATACTAGAATAAAAAATATTTTTCATACGCTTTCATTGTAAACGCTGGCTAAAATCTTATGACATATATAAAAAAAAAATGTACTACATAATTATACATCATAGAAAATGTCTACAGAAAAGTCCAGTATACGTCTATTTCCTAAAAGCAGCCTACAGTAATAATTTGTATCTTTTACATATTTATAAATAATCAATTTTTTGCGACGCTATTTTTAGTAATGGGCAATTAGTGTAAACCGAAATTGCCGTTTACATCATAAAATCAACAAATTAAAAATGTTATACAGGGCATATAAAACATTAACCCTTATCAAAATAAATTATTACGTCATCGTAATTAGGTATATTAATCCTTTACAGTGTCCAATTTTGTCTCACTGTTTAAGTGAGTAAGGATTGTATACAAAGAGGTCCTACAATATAAATATTAAAATATAATAGCTGTCCCCGACTTCGTACGGGTGGACTAACAAAGAGAATGGGATCAAACAGTGTACAGTACGACAATGTAATCAAATATAATGGCAACTGAACTGTTGTGTCAATATTTTTGAAGTTATCCCTATTGCCTTCTATTTGACTATTTTTTTTATATGGAGATTGTTTACACATCACTTTATTATACTAGTGTATGTTGTGTATATTACCAGTTTAGTATTTAAGTATTTGTATTAACACACTCATGGCCATATTTAGAGGAACGCAAAAAAAATACAACATATTTTCTTATTTCGTACTGGCCATATATACCAGTATTATTTAATTTGAATAAAAAAGGAGAAATTTGAATAGTATTTCACACATGACTTTCATTTGTGGAGTTTTTGGCGGGATCTTAGTCTGTCATGTAGTGGTTTTTATATTTTATTCATAATCTTGTGTTATTAGACTCTATATTTTGTAATATTGGTGGTGTTTTACGTAATATAGTTCGGTTATTATACACAAGTGAAGTGGATGGGAAATAATACGACGGAGCATGCATTCTGAGATGCCACCAAAACTCCATGGAAAGTTCTAACAAGGAAACCACCATCTTGTTAGAACATTATAACTATCGCAAGACACTTACTTGGCATAATCTTGTTACTTGACGCTGGCTAGTTCACAAACCGTGACGGAGCCAAAAAAAATAAAGAAGAAGACTTTCATTTGTTTTTCTGGTAATTTCTTTGATACGCTGTGTATGAAATTCTGCAGGCTTTTGTTGCTATTTAACAAATTTAACATTATTTGTTTTTTTTTTTACATAAAATTGTTATTGTTACGTGAAGGGAACTTCGTTCGATAAGTTTGAATGATAATGCTGGATCTCAGCGTTGCTCAAGTGTGAAGTTTTAACTTTAACTGAAAACGGTTACATTTACAATGAAGCGGTTCAAAGATTACGAGTGTCCAAGTCTGAAAATTTTCGCAATGTTGAACGATACAAAGATTAACAACAGAGATGAACGACAGATTTATTTTAAATAGTGTCCCCAGAAACCACACTTCAACTTGAGGAAACAAGCTGCAGGAAGTTCGACATGTAACAGTTAACGCGAAAACGATTAGACGAAAACTTAAGACAGCTGGTATAAGGGCGTACTTGCTAACCAGAGGCCTTTTGCTCGCAGCAGGTCATCGAGTATCTCGTTCCAATTTTACTTGTTCGCACCGAAATTGGGTTGGTTACTATTGGGAAAAAGTACCCTTTACTGATGAGCCCACATTATGTTTTAAGTCAGATAATGGAAGGGTCAAAGTATGGACATTACCCGGAGAAAGATATCCTGAGTGAAACATTTTTGGAAGAGAGCCGTATAATGGAGGGTCAATAATGGAATGAGGCGGTATTTGCTTACACCGCATAGACGCGTTCCTGACTGCGGCAAGATTTGTAGTAGACAATTTAGAGTAGGTTGTGATACCTTTTGCCCCGTTCATGGATGACAATTTTCTTTTGTTGCACGATAACACTCGTCCTCACACTGCGGCGATACTATCGGAGTACCTTGCTAGGGTGGAATTGCAAGTTTTGGTGTAGCCAGCTCACTCACCAGACCTAAAAAAATAAAACAAGTTTGGGATCAAGTGGGAAAACAAAGAACTCCAGCACCAACTAACCTAAAGGACATTAAAACTGCATTAGTTAAAGAATGGAACCTAATGTGTTAAAGTTTCATTGATGTTTTAATAAAAAGTATACCTAGAGGCAATACTAAATACTGATTGTGTCACCCATTCTGATAAAAAAATAGTCTTTAGACAAATATTCAATTTTCATTATGTTAGGTATACAATACCTTACAATTAAAATACTGAGCTTACTAATTAGAAAATAGGTAAATTAGAGTTACTCTAATTTGTTTTTTTATTTCGGCTTAGTGTAATTTTGTTTTTGTTTTTCAAAAATTTTAATTTAATTATTTGATTCTATGCAACAAATTTTAAAAGCTTATATTGTTCAAATAAGCCTGTTTTCAAATGAATTTGTCTCTTTTTTATTACATACTTCTAAATATATCCATGAATGATGAACATTGATAAACCTGTGTAAACTTTACCATGCATGTACTAATTTATAAACTTTGATTTCTACCGTATGGTCATAAGGACACACCTACTTTTTGTATGGTTTATTTCCAAAACGGTGAGATACGTTTCTCTCCATTTATAGCCGGGGTAACTTCAAACGAGTCCTGGCGTCTTTAAGTTGAACATTTTTGTATTTAAGGAGAACTATAATATAGGTTTGCGTAATGAAATATTGTCACGCCCAACATCGGAAGAAGCCAAATTAATTTATAATTTGGTAGACGTCGGTATAAGGGCAAGAAAGTAATTGCAAGTTTCTGTTTTTTTTTTTGTAACATCTTTATTGCTATTCTTTTCTTTTGTAATATGTGTTGTTTTAAATTGTTATTTGTTGTATGGATAAGGGTGGCATGTTCTTTTAGAAGAACTCTCAACAAAAAAAAAAATGCATTTTTGTAACTCTTTAAGAGTTTATTGTCAAAAACAGATATTTAAAAACATTATCTGTCTTACAAACCAAATGGAAGGTGACACATTGGACTCGTCTTTTGTAAACACGCCTGTCTACCATTCTGGCGCTGACAAGACAAATAAGAATGAGATCGGGGACAACACGAGAAAGCGATCTTCATATATGTACAGCGCCGGAATGTATGACAAGGCCTTGACCGAGAAGCGAGAATACGTGTAGGGGCTTCTTAAATAAATATGGATATGATAATTTATGATAATATCTGTAATTTAGATAGCAATTTAAAACAAATATAGTCTATTAATTCACAGATATCATATTAAATATTTTTCACTGCTGATTCGATCACCCAAAATATTTTCCACATATTTGCTTAGACGTACAGAAACTATATATACCTTTCATCGAGAAAAATCTATATCAAAGCGAGCGAAGATACGGGTAAAAGCTAGTTTTAATATAAAGAAGATAAAAAAAATTGTTGAGTACATTTTTCTTCTATAATTGTTAAAGAATTTTCTTATTATTTCATACTCGGTTGTTATTGACAAGCGTTAGTGTTATAATTTTTTTTTTTTAATTCTTTTAGTCTTCTTTCTACTACTCGAAGTCAACTTATAAATCTCTATTCGTCATACTTCACTCTCATTACGTGTACAATCCTAACTAACATTATAAATAAATGAGAATGTCACTTTGTCCCGTTTGCAATACTTTCACGCCTTAACTACTTAATTGATCAATGAAATTTTGTATACAGATTATCGGGGGTACAAAACTAGTATAGGCTACATTTCACCCAAAAACAATGTTCTATGCGCGAGGCATATACCAAATCTACACAATCGCGAGGGAAGCCGCTAGCAAAAACCAGTATGCAATATTTGTACAAAACTCGATTTAATTTTGTTCCATTTTAAAACACAAATAACAATGTCTAGTCGTCTGTATATTAAAAAGTACAGAACAACTTTTAATACTTCGTTAAGGTCAAATTTCATCCATTGGACCACCACTAAATAACTAACCTATACTACTAGCCTATACCAACTAAATCAAAAATTACCATTATATAAATAGACGTAATACAACTATATATTATCTATATATCTATATCTTAACTATATATAATCTATATATTAAAAAGTACAGACAACATTCTATATACCTTATTATGGTCGAATTTCATCCACTGGACGACACCTAAATAACTAAGATATACACAAATTAAACTAAAAATTACCCCTAAAGAAATGGACGTAAAACAATATATAATGATAGCAATATCGATTTATTAAAAACTATAGAAAAACTTAATATACCTTATTATGGTCGAATTTCATCCACTGAACGACCACTAAATACCTAACCTATACTACTAGCCTATCCTAACTAAGCTAAAAATTACCACTAAATAAATAGACGTAAAACAACACACAACCGACTTAACACCAACCAGAACTTAACACGCTTAAGTGTTTTTTTTATGGGACTTTTTAGGTCACCCATGTAACAACAACTCGCCGCCAGGTAGCGCTGCGTTTGTGACTTCTATACCGTTTCACTTAGAGTCATGAATATTATTATATATATAAGTATTTTGAATAAGAAGTATGTTTATACAATGCGTATTATTCTTATAAAAACAAGATAACCAGTTAAACGAAACTAGTAATTAAATTCGTTTTTTGCTGACGGCTTCGCTCGTACTATTGTAGATTTGGCCTATTCCTCGGGAATAGTATTTTATCTTGGAACAAAGGTACCCTTTGTCCTTTTCTGTACCCTTGACAACATGCATGCAAAATATCATACCTAATGATCAATTGAGTAGTTAAGACGGTAACAAACGTACACTCGCATTTATAATATTACCGAGTATTAAGATTGGTGGATGTCGATATATGATGTAACCGAACCCATCGAACATTGACACAGATATTAAAAATGTTTTTCTCAAGCAAAAAGTTTTACGCTACCCATCTGAATATAACTCGCCACCAGGTGGCGTTGTATTTGTTACTCTGATCTCGGCTTTACGAAACAACTTAAAAAAAAAAAACAAATATTAAATGCATGCGAAGTAGTGGACACTACAATTATTTTATACTACTAGTTCCTGTTCTCGGCTCCTAGATTTGACCTATCCCTTGGGAATAATACTTTTTCTGTGTGGAAGGTGCCCCCCTCCCACGTCTTATTTTATATTCTTGGGAATATCTACGCAAAATATCATAATGTTCAGTCCAATAGTTAAGGCGTGAATTCGTAACAAACAAACAGATTCACATAAGCAATAGATTATATAATTATAATGATTTAAATATAAGTGCCTGTAAGTAAGATGTCAATCGTCGACTGTAACAAAAGGATTCGCTTGAAACCAGAGTAATGAATTTTCCCACCCAAAACCCTAAAATGTTTTCCTCTTTGCAGAATTTAAATTATCGCGTACTGTCTGTCCCCTAAACCAGTGTCGCAGAGTGAATTTTAAAAAACTGTCGCAAACTTTTTAACCCAGTCGCTTAGTCGAGCCTCACGGAATTACCCTTAATAAAGAGGGAAAAAATGGCTTTTTTTATATATATTTTACTTAATTACGAATGCCGCACAGATGCTGTACTCGTAAGATAAATAAGGTAAATGGAACGTTAAAAAACACGATGTTTTATTTGTGTTACATTAAAAGTGGACTTGCTGTTGAATTTTTATTGTTGTTAATTTAACTCTTTTTTGGCTTTTTTTACATAAAATCTTCTCTCTTATGTAACACTAAAGTTTTTTTTATATTATAGGGGGCAAACGAACAAGTGGGTCACCTGATGGTAAGTGATCACCGCCGTCCATAGACACCAGCAACACCAGGGGAGTCGCAAGTGCGTTGCCGGCCTTTTAAATATGTGGACCTCCGGCGCTCTCACTTTTTTTTTTTTTTTTTATTAACGTGGGGAGATCCCTAACGGATACCCATCCTCCCTGGGGAGAGAATGGGTTATGTCCGATTCGCACGGACTAAAACCCCACGGTGCACCGGCCACCGCTTCAAGTTGGAGCGGCATGGGACCGTGCTAGGCTAACACCATGCCGCCCCCAGCGGTCAGCCCGGCGGCAGATGGCTGCCGGGCTCCATCCTTATAGGGAGGTAGCTGTGTACACGATCAGCTACCTCCCCTCGCCGACCCATTCATTCTGAAACCAGTAATAGTTTCAGCGTAGCTCTACCAAATCTTCTCTCTTATGTAACACGAAAGTGGTATTGAGGTAGGTAAAGAACATTGTTGTTTTCTAGAAAAAAGTCTATAGTTATACATATTATAAAGCCATCCTGTAAGACACCCATTATTAGGCTTAAGGCTCCTTTTCGGGGCAATATACGGGTATAGTCACCACGTCAACACAGTCGATTTGATACTCCAAATTACCATATTCTACCATGTACGATGGTACTGCATGAATAATTGTCATGTCTAGGTTTTCCCATGAATATTTTCGTTCGCCGTCAATAGATAGTGTTACCAAGTTATATTCTAGTTAGTATATACTATCGGTGAAGGAAAACATCTTGATGAAACCATAGTATGGTGGTAGGGCTTTTTATAAGTCCGTCTGGCTAGCTACCACCATCAAATTGAAAATCTGTCGCCAAGTACCTGTTGGTGTGTTCTGGCAGCTGCACTTGAGAGCCAGTCTCCCCTCTAGGTTAAGCGTGACTTACCATCTTAGACCACCACATCATCATTTACTATCGGATGAGATTGTGGTCACAACGTTTACCTAGAAAATAAAAAAAAAAAAAAACAAAAAAAAACTCCGTCGAATTTGTTGGTTACACATCGGGATTCAATCGTCGATATTCCACCACCACCACAATATACATATCTATACAAGGTAAATACAATTAAAGTGTGCCATTCGTACTGTCAAGATAACAGCTTTGTCAGTGTCTTCTACCGGCTATCTCCGAAACGGTCGAAATAATTAGCAGATAACTAATGGTATAAGGAACAATATAGGCTGCTTTTATAATAGAAAAATGGGTTACGCGGAAATATTAAAAACTAGAGAAACAGTGTCCAGTTCCGTGTGCGCACTACACACACCTGTATACGGAACAAACCAATTTTTTGTCCTAAATTCTACGTACACGAAATCGTGGGTAAGCAACAGCAAGTAAGTAAATAGAATTGAAGTATCTTTGTTTATCCGAACCAATCTTGTATTACCTTTACTGAGGCATAGAGGACTTTTCAAATGATTCATTATACACTTCTCCACGTGGACTAAAGAGAAATGATATAATTCAACAAAAGTAACTTTAAATTGTTAAAAGGCTTTTACTGAAAAAATAAAAGACAAACGACAGTTATTCCAAATAAATCACATATTGAGCGAGCTCGTGGGCACTAGCTAGTGTAATAAAACGAGGGGAAAATGTTATCAATAAGTCTATATCAAAATTTCCTTACATTTTATAATTAAATTGCGGTTGTTTTGAAACACTTGCTCCATGATTTAATGTTATTTCGCATGTGAAATTGCTGGAAACTATAGGATTATGAATGTTATTTAGTAAAATTACCCTTCTGGGAAATTTTTACGTGTAATATTAGTCTCAATTCCGTGTATTTTAAAGTTATAAATTTCAGTACTCGACAAGAACAACACAAAATTAATAAGTGAAATCTAAATATAAAGATGTATATAATTTCTACGCTTCGTTGCTTTACAAAGTTCGTTATATAATTTGTATATGATTGTATTTTGTCTCAATTATGATGCATTTAAGATTATTGATAATTACAATAACTTTTGATAGAGTAAACCGATTTTAATGAAATAAAAATTTTATGTTGCTCCGGAATATGCTTGATTATTTTCTTGCTGGTGTTTTATCAGAAACCTAATACTTTACCAGTGATGCCTGTTCAAACAAACAGACAGAAAGACAGACATTTCTAAAATTGATCGAAATGGATTCTATTACTTATTCCTAGACACCTGCAACAATTTTTTTCTCGTAAATCAAAAAAGTACAGACACGTTGGATTTACATTCTTATTATATGTATAGATTGCCCTTTGCTAAGATGCTCTTGGCAATATAAGAACCAATAAAACTTATTAGGTAATATCTATTTCCCAAAACGGGCTGACGTAGATTATCCATAACTACCTGGTACTCGCGACTTCCTCTGCGTTGTTTGTTATTCTTTTACAATATATATTAAGTATGGTCTTTCACATATTGCTCAATTTAAATCGATAATTTTCTGTTGGTAAGTAAGAGCGTAAATGGTTTCACCAGCTTTAGCGACTTATAATAGTTTACTCCACACTTCTGATCCCAGCAAACGCAGAGTATTATTGCCTTCTTCTTTAAAAGGTCTTACATTGGATATCGATGTTTCGCATGGATTCACCCATGATTTACGACGCTTAGGATTATCAAAATATATCCATTTTTACGGTTGAAAAAACATATAAAAAGGCTAATATAAATATATATTTTGCTTAATTTTTTTTTATATATAAACACCGTTATCCGTTTAAACCCACCCTCCATCGCATGCGCACCACACCGTGTGGCCCCGCCTCTTACATCGCTGAAAGCATGGTACTCATAAAATAGTAGTTTTTTTATACAAAAGAAGATTTCGCGATATTTCTTAGCTAAGGACCAGATATCCAAGTCTCTTAATAAAGCAAAACTTTACAATGAACTGCAAGTTCTTAGGATAAAGAACGAGCTTAAGAAACATATATACATAACGAATCCATACACTCGAAGTAAAACATTACTACATATATTTAATAGTAGCAATGACTGGTGGTATTTGGGTATACCGTTTTATAATTCTTATAGAAATTAACAATACTTGCTCCGTCAAATACCGGTCTTATGCGTGGTTGCTTCACCCAACGTGCACTTTTAACGCTTAGAAACAAGCAACTTTTCCATGAATCTGTTCAAATAAAACTATAGATTACTTACATAATAAAGCAAAGAGTGTTTACAAGTAAAAAATCACCCAAAATAATAATAATAAAAACAAATGAAATCCTAATAAAACAATGTAAATAACAGATCGTATCGTTGTTTGGAATAAATAACGAAACTGACAAAAAGCTATCACACGAAACGCCATACCCACTGATTTGCCTGACAGTTATGGGCGTGGTGAAATGGCTAATTATACAAATGGATTACATATGGGCAAGGCTTCTATCTGTTTGTATGGAACTGTATTAATTTTTACCATTAGTTGTTGTTACAGTTAAAAACCATTCTTAACTCTAAAATGTTTATATAATTCAATGAATATATATACATATATGATTTAATGTAATTTTGTTGGCACAAAAATTAATTAAACGGTTTATTGATGTCTAACAATTTCAGCTTTATGTAATACTAGCGGCCCGCTCCGGCTTCGCACGGGTATAAAATATATAGCCTATGACATTCATTCACTGAAAAAATGATTAAAATCGATCCAGTAGTTTTGATTTATTCATTACTGCCCGTGGCCCGCACGCGTTCAATTTGGAGTAACCTCAAAAATAACAGTATTTCTCCACTATTTAATTTGTGTTATTATACATATAAACCTTCCTTTTCAATCACTCTATCTATTGAAAAAAAACCGCATCAAAATCCGATGCGTAGTTTTAAAGATTTAAGCATACATAGAGATATAGGGACAGAGAAAGCGACTTTGTTTTATACTATGTATGTTTCTGTCTGTTCGATTTCTGTTTAATTATACTTGAAAATCTATAGACTTGATTTATATAATCCCTTTTTTCATTCAACTCTATTCTGTACTGACATTTAGTATATATTTTATTAGATTCAGTTAAAATATGGAACAAATTGTAAGGTTAAATGTAGGTATATCAAATAAACATAGAATACTAGCATTAATTCCATATCATTTACCAATATATTTCAATCACAGTTCACGTTCTAACCCGACAAAGTAAACTTTACTGAAAATAATACTAAATATTACTAAAATATTGAAGGATACATGCAAAACATTAATCTCATTTGAATGAAATCATATGTCAGTATGTTTGTATTTTACGGAATCCAATTCAACCCCATTACGTAGATGGCATACAATACAACTCTATTATAAAATAAATTATGCAGCATTTTAAAGGCTTTGTTATTGTTTTTATAATATTTAGTACCAATATTACAATCTCTCATTATATTTTTGTTCGTAAATAGGAAATGGTCGCAGCAAAATTGTGCAAATAAATTCCATACAGAAACCATTGTAAAATCTATATGAATGCCCGCAATGTGCTCATCGAGTATTGTTAAAGAAGCATTCAAATTAATACAAAAAAAACACTTATATTCCTTACAATGCTAAGAAAGTTAGGTTAGAAATAAATTTCCCTTTCTAAATGAAGCATTGAATATTGTAACACTGTCACTATATCTTTACTAAATAATAATTATACATAAATATATGTCGGCGCCTGTGCGTTAATAGACGGAATTAATAATAATTGATTAATATTCAGTTTTGGTTAGATTACTTGAAATATACCCGTTAATTAACCCGTTATAATATAATAGACCCGTTATATCGCCATATAGGTATTTCTTTAAATCACTACTACATCGACACCTTTAGCTTTTTGGAATTGCTTAGAATCTATATAATCAATTGAATGATACAAATGAATGAAGCGAAGTTAGCTCAGTTCGTAGTGAGTATGTTCGGACACAGCGTCGAAGGACGTAGGTCCGAATCCTAGCAACTGAGTCGGAGCTTTTGGTGAAGGAAAACATCCTGATGAAACCATAGCATGGTGGTAGAGCTTTTTCTAAGTCCGCCTAGCTAGCTACCACCCTCAAGTTGAAAATCTGTCGCCGAACATCTGTTGGTGTGTTCCGGCAGCTGCACTTCAGAGCCAGTCTCTCTCTAGGCTTAGCGTGACTACCGTCTTAGACCACATCATCATTTAACATCAGATGAGATTGTGGTCAAACGCTAACCTATAAAGTATGAAACAAAAAATAAGTAAAAATCTATCCCGAAGCATAAGTATATATGCATAAGAATATCACCTCAGAAAGGCTGCACCTATTTGACTAATTCTTTATTTGTTGTATGAGTAATTGTCAGGACAGGGTTTGTATCAAAGTAAATATTTGAAATTTTTTTTACAGAAAAATGATTATTAAAAACTTAAAGAAGTGAGTGAGACAGACGACAATAGAATGATCTTCAAAATATTGACAAATTGATGATCAGGTGTTGAGTTGCCGTTTTGTCTAACTTAGAATAATTTTCTTAATTGCTATATATCCATGCGAAACCGGGACTCGCAACTAGTTATAATAAAAAATTAAACGTTGTAAAATTATTAAGCGGAGTATTTTATTAAAGGAGCAGTTTAATGTTAGCAGAAAATTCCATTTGCCTATCATTTTTTAATAGTGGGATATATATTTTACCTGAGATTAAGAGAATTAATACGCCGCTGAGGCGAGTGCTATAATTTAAAATAAAAAATATATAACTGAAAATATGATAATTGGGAGCAAACAAATAAATGTTAAATAACAGTAATAAAAAAAAGAAAAGATAAAAAAAAACTGCGATATTGTTAATAGTTTATATACCATTGTAGGAAATAAAAGGCTTTTTTTTTAAGAGAACTCAATCTAAGCACTTAGACCTTCAAACAAACGATATAACTAATAAATGCAGCTACCGAAACACCCTATATATTTTCTTACTAACAGAATATTATGGTCTCATTATAGAGATTTTTCAACACTATTAGAAGTAATCGAAACCTTTTCAATCGATGCCAATGCCTAATGAAACATCGCTTCAAAACACATTAACGAAAAATTAAATATGAAATATAATTTCGTCAATAAATTATTTTGAGCTAATCAAATTGATCGTGTTACGAGAATTACTGACATGAATGACTACATATCGCGGAGATTCGAATGTTAAGATGGATGTGTGGTGTAAATAGAATGGTTAAGATTAAGGAATGAATATAAATTCAGAGGAAGTTTGAAAATAGCACCAGTAACAGAGGAGTTGATGAGTAATAGGTTAGCGTGGTATGGACTCACCATGAGGAGAGCTGAAGACGTGTAACTAGAAAAGTTTTAAGTATGACACCTTCATACTTATGGATATAGGAGTAGAGGAAAATCGAAAAAGGTATGGATGGATTGTGAAAAAAATGATATGTTGTCAAAAGGTGTGAATACGAAGCTGCCATTTGACAGACGAGAGTATGGAAGTGGAATACATGTTGTGCCGACCTTACTTAGGTGAGATAAGGGTGAGAAGATGATGTCGACAAGAATAACTTAATATTTAATAAGCTACTGGTGTTTATGCTACTACATACGTTTAGAGACATCTATGATTCAATAGCCAATACTAATAGTTAAGTAATATTACGGCAGATGTCACTTATAAATTTAATTGAAACAATTTTAATATTTGGCGATTCAACGCAATTTAAGGGATTATTATAATTTTTAAAACTTAAATGTTTGATTTGAAATAAGAAGAAAGTATTTTTATGTATAATTGAATTCAATTTTCTCTTTTCTCCTCGCCTTACTATTGGCTGCTTCAACGGTGCGTCAGTTTGCGCCAAGCCTTCGGCGCGGTTGGTGTGTTAGTGGGGATGTGCTCGCTATTACAAAACATTACGCGTTGAAATTATAAGGTTTCATTCGAATCGCTAAAACGAAGATTTAATAACAACATAGTCGTTGTATAAGATTATTAAAGGTAAGTTTATTTACTATTGACGATTTCTATGTGAATTAGAAAATTATTTTGATTGTTGTATCTAATAAAGTGTTAATTTTTTTGTTGTTTATTTATTTTGGCATAACGTCTACGTTTTTTTTATTCTTTCGTTGTGGTAAATTGTATTTATTACCTCTTTAATGGATATCATCAACCTATTATGATTTTGAAATCCATTTTATTTAATAGTTTACAATGCAATAAAAACAGATTATAATGTATTTGCCAATATAATAATGAGTTTAATAGTTATATCAATGAAATGTTTTGCTCTGTGTACTTACATTACCTAGGTACAATGCTATTAAATTTAATGTGCAACTTCGCGCCATCTATTACACGATAGAGTAAGCATTAATTTAGGTTAGTTGTTCGGCATGTTATGCCATCTGTGTTTCATTCGTAGGTAATATAAATAGTAGTTAATAATTATTGTTACACTTGATTTGAAGTGTGATTATTTGGAGGTTTTTTGGCGGGATCTTGGTCTGTCATGTAGTGTCTTTTATATTTTATTCATAATCTTGTATTATTAGACTCCATATTTTGTAATATTGGTGGTGTTTTACGTAATATAGTTCGGTTATTATGCACAAGTGAAGTGGATGGGAAATAATACCACGGAGCATGCATTCAGATGTGTCACCAAAACTCCATGGAAAGTTCTAACAAGGAAACCACCATCTTGTTAGAACATTATAATTATCACAAGACACTTACTTGAAACAAAACATTGACACTGGCAAATGCTTCTGCGGTGCCAAACCAAGAAGAAGAGTGGTTATTCGCAGAAGCCTTTGTCTATGTTTTATTTCCATGGAAGTAATAATTTATTTCATAATCTTGTAAGTCATTTTACAAATACTATCAGCATATCATTTACAATATAGGACAAATGAACATAAATTCATATGGTGTTTCTATCACTTTAAATTTACTTATTATAGAAACAACAAGACTAGTAAAATTCAAGTGTCTTTTGTTTTTCAAATCGCTATATCCACGACGTTAATGAGTCTTTTACTGCCACATCGAAGAGTTTTTCAGGACTAAATAAACCATATTCACACTTTTCCTTAGTAGCTAAGTAGTAATAATAGAATTTAACAGAAGTAACTTTCATTCGATAGAACGATGATAGGAATTTATTGTACTAAAAAATAGACAGCCCGTAATTACTCCAGGTTTTCCAGAATATAGATGCATAAAGATAATTATTGTTTAAATAAATATGTTATCATCAGTGCTTATATTCAAATATACCTAAGCATAACTAAATTGATTAGTGATCGGTTTAGTGGTCGATTCGACAATACATTTTTTTCTCGTTTTTCATTTTTTAAATTACAATATTATTAAGGTTTCTTTGCCAAAAGTATATCTAAATATTATAGATTAGTAGAAGTAAACATCATGCAGTATGACGAATAGAGACTCTTTAAAGCCTTCGTCGACTCATCGATGGTGTCACTACATATTACAAAACAAAGGCGTCCGCCGCGTCTGTCTGTCTGTATGTTCGCCATAAACCTGAAAGCTACTAAACGTATTGCACTGCGGTCTTCACTAATAGATAGTGTAATACATGAGGATGGTTCAGGTATATAATTTGTCAAGGGTTTGTGTAAATTGGTTGAAATATAACGGTAATTATGGGAAGTGTTGGAAAAGTCAAGCCGCTTGGGAGTTTTCGTAGAAAACGCTGCCTAATTCTTTTGAGATATAACAAAACAATGCATAGTGAGATATTCCTCTTTTATAAATATAAATATTATAAATGGAATAGAAAAAGGTACTCAACTGGTTTTTTATCTTCGCCTTTTAATACAATATTTTGTATATAACTAAATTACATTTAGGCGAACCCTGATTATAGTATCAGCTATAAAATTGATATATTATAGATTTCGTAGTAATATGGGGATATAAAAGTATTTTAAGAACATTCTTATTCGATATACAACATTATACCAAATTAATTTACTAAACGCACTGGTAGTAGCTAGTAGGTAGTAGTAGTTGGTAGTAGGTAGTAGTAGCTGGTAGTAGGTAGTAGTAGTTGGTAGTAGGTAGTAGTCGCTGGTATAAAGTAGTAGTAGCTGGTAGTAGGTAGTAGTCGCTGGTATAAAGTAGTAGTAGCTGGTAGTAGGTAGTAGTCGCTGGTATAAAGTAGTAGTAGCTGGTAGTAGGTAGTAGTCGCTGGTATAAAGTAGTAGTAGCTGGTAGTAGGTAGTAGTCGCTGGTATAAAGTAGTAGTAGCTGGTAGTAGGTAGTTGGTAGTAGGTAGTAGTAGTTGGTAGCTGGTAGCAGACTACCTACTAGGGTACTAGGGTAAGGTATCTACTATGATACCCTAAAATTAATTACATTCATATTATTACTACAAATAAACATATGAAACAATAATGTATATTTTTTACATGTTTCAGTCGTAGAAGATCTTCGTTATGGTAAGAAATCTCTTAATAAAATCTTATGTATTATCTTTATTACACGTCTTTGATATATATATTTATTTATTTTGTATTTCATTTACAGTACGGCTTCGTGAATTACGCTCTCGAGTTACTTGTTATAAAGACATTCAACGAAGAGACATGGGAAACGATTAAGTAAGTTGTACAAATGGCTAATCATTTTTCAATTACCATAAAAAAAATCATACTGTGTGATTTACATATTATTAGAAAAATCGTTATTTCTTCTGTTACATTACATGTAATAACTAGAATCGGTCCAGTTTTGCAGAAAGAAACAGGACTATTACCTACAGAAATACGCAATCATGGTTTGGTCTATCTCATGTGTATAATTTAGTCCGAGCTACAGTTGTCTCTTTCGCACTCAATTTCATCATTCGGGCAAAGTGTGACAGTAATAGACTCCTGTTCCAACCTAATCTTGCACACCGCGATTTCCCTCGGATTAATTGCATTGTCGCATATCAATCTTCTACTTAAATTTTGAGTCACACCACCCTCGTTTGTCGTAAAGCGGATAGGCAAAATAATAACGAAAGACTATAACCATTAATAATTTTCAGAAAGAAAGCTGATGTATCAATGGAAGGAAGTTTCCTGGTGCGTCAAATATACGAAGACGAGATTACTTACAACTTAATAACAGCAGCTGTTGAAGTCCTTAGTGAGTTTTTTAGTTTACATGTACTAACCGCTCGCCCCGGCTTCGCACGGGCTTGGTAACGCAGAAAATAAGAACATAGTTTCTCTTTACAATACGACCATGTAATGAACTGAAATGGCAACTGAACAACTAAACTTTAATCGGTCAATTCTAACAATATATTTGAAGACCTTCCTTCTGTTTTCTATCTCGCTCACTCACTTTCTATATAAATTATTTTAACGCCATATTAACACTTTCCTGTACGATTTTGTAAACATTCTTCTTTACAAACCTGTTCCCCATAATTACAAACACAACAAAAAAAGAATTGCTCAAATATGTGCAGTTGCTCTGAAGTGATGCGCTTAGAAACATTCGGCGATTGATTTTTATTGATATAGATAATTTGCGTCTAGTAATGGACATTCAATCGTAATCATCATTGAAAATTGTCCCAAAATAATTTAATTAAATAATTGGGTAATTAAAAAATTTCGATACAACTTCAATCAATTTACGCGTGCAATTTCCCTATAGACAATATTAAAGTGAAACGTTTTTTTTACATCCCCTCAATTTTTTTCGTCCATCTATCGCATGCTGTATTACAGCCGGCAGCGGAGTAGCGGTAAAGTAAAAGGCGCTAGTTAGAGCAGCCGAGGCCAATATGGCGGCGACCACTGCTCGATTCAAAATGAATCAGTCATTTAAATAAATATTGTGTTCAGTTTTTAAAATCCTACGACCGAAAAAAAAGATTCTTACGTGGTTTCTTATTGATAAACATACTATATTATCAATTTGTCTTGACTATTTTTATTGGAAGTATGCAATTTTAAACTATCAAATGAGCTCTACTTGCAACAATACACAATTGAGCATATAACTAATTAAAAATAATAAATATGTCCCAAAAATACACGAATTCCATTAACAGTTTGACCTTGTGATTCGTTTATCCTAAAGGCACATACAAGTATTACAGAATTCCCCAGAAAATGTTAAATCAACTCTTGGAATCGGAATTATTTTATTTACACCAGTTCTCATGCTTCAGAGTCAAACCTATTGTGATGCGAAAATTTCACTCCCATTCGTGTTCCATGAACTATAGCTTGTGCAGAATTATAGTTACGAATGAGCATAATTACGCGCTTGGTTTTGACATCTGTGAGCACAGTTGTGAAATCTATCGGCAGTCGCCGCTGTGATAAAAGACAGTCGTTGTGATAAAAGACAGTCGCTTTGACGGGTACTTGTGGATATGCATTGTCGCAATCCAGTCGGATACCTACCATCCCTTTTGCGTGCCACTATGGCGGGTGTTACACCTAGTTCTTCTTCTTCTTCTTGTTTTGGCACCGCAGAAGCATTTGCCGGTGTCAATGTTTTGTTTCAAGAGAGATTATAGCAGAATGTTTTTTACAAATAATATAAATTTATTAAAATGTAGGAAGTTCCAAGTAAGTGTCTTGTGATAATTATAATGTTCTAACAAGATGGTGGTTTTCTTGATAGGACTTTCCATGGAGTTTTGGTGGCGTCTCAGAATGCATGCTCCGTGGTATTATTTTCCATCCACTTCACTTGTGCATAATAACTGAAGTATATTGCGTAAAACACCACCAATATTACAAAATATAGAGTCTAATAACACAAGATTATGAATAAAATATAAAAGCCACTACATGACAGACCAAGATCCCGCCAAAAACTCTACACCTAGTGTCTGGTGGTCGCAATCTATTAAGACACAGTGTCTATGTCCCATCGCTGGGCAAAATCTATAATTTGTACTCTTTACTCTATCACAAAGATTAAAAGCCGAGATTTTAGGAATATCAAAGCAACTCCTGCTTTAAAATTTAAATGTTTAATTTTCAACTTTTCACGTAACTTATTAATCGACAGCGGTTCGAATTTCGCAACTACCTCATAAATCTAGTATTAGATAACGAAAAATAATGTGCGTTAAAGTTTTTTGAATGCCCGAATAGCCTAGGCGCATGATTAAAATAAAAAACTTGCCGCTAAGTGATTTAAGATGTGTTTTGGTGGCTTTGGTCACGGCACTTGTGATTGTAGGCAAACCCAAAGAACCATTAAAAATAGAAATATATATATATATAATTCTGCATATTACTTTTAGAAATACCTGCTGATGCAATCTTGGAATTGTTTGGAAAGACCTTCTTCGAATTCTGTCAAGACTCCGGTTATGACAAGATTCTCCAAGTACTGGGAGCTACGCCTCGGGATTTTTTGCAAGTATGTTAATGAAACATAATTGTATAAGATACCGTATATTCCGTACTAGCTTTTGGCCGTAGCTTCACCCGCGTTAATGTAGTAAAATATATTTTTCTATCCCTCTGGAACAGTACTGTTTTCTGGATGAAATTTACCGTATATGCTAGTCTGTATCCCTGGCAACCTGTGATTGATTGGTTAGGTAGTTAAGGTGTGTGGGTCTATCAAAGAAACAAATAGTCAAATTTATAATATCACTCAAGATACATTAGACTGTATACTTATAAACGTGTTATTTAAATTAGTCAAAATATGGCATACCATTGTTTTTGAGCTCGGTGCTCAGAACCAAGTTATTAAGCTGGTCTGAAGACTGTGATCTTTTGGAAGTAGATTGTATATAACTGTAGACTGTAATGACCACTTAACATAAGTTAGGCTGTTTGCTATTATATAACAAAGAAAAACCCTTTTCTAATGTTACAGAATTTGGATGGCTTGCATGATCATTTAGGGACTTTGTACCCCGGAATGCGATCACCGTCGTTCAGGTGTACCGAGAGGCCGGAAGATGGAGCTCTGGTGCTGCATTATTATTCCGATAGACCTGGACTAGAACACATAGTTATTGGTATTGTGAAGGTAAGAACGATAGATAATTAAAATAGCTCATGAGAAATAATTTTAAAAGAATATTTATATATAATAAAAAAGGAACATAGATATAATTAGAAATGATCGTTGGTGAAGCAGGCGTATAAATAGCCGTGCTCACACAGCGGACTGAGAACTTGTTATGACTGAACACGGGGTTGGTGTCAGCCTAACTGTGTCTATAATGCTAGGATTGTGAAAATTATTTGAACGATAGGTAGTGTATAAGAAGCACTTAATCGCTTACCGAGTCGCCCCCTGATGCCTCGGGGTTGGCGGCCATTAAATCGTTTACTCACACAGTTTGTCTTAAGGTGAGAGACGCGGTGATGGCTTCTCAATAAAAAACAAAGCGGGTTCGTCATATAATGTATATGGCGGCGATGTAGTAGTATCCCGGAAAAAGTGCGCATGAGTCATAAGTGACAAATGTCACCCACGTATCGAAATATGAATTTTGATATACAAACTGCATGGCGGGGCATCCGCCTCAACAATGGTATCAGAGAAGATATGAAAGTAGCACCATTAATAGATAGAGAAGTGTAGCGTGGTATAAGTATTTCATGTAGATAGAGGAAAATCGTATAACTAAAAGAGTATCAAGTATGAAGTTGGAAGGAAGACTGAACAAAGTATAGGTAGATTGCATGAAGAATGACATATGTCAAACTATCCATTATTGAAAAATGATTTTGTAATAATACAAAAAAATTTAAGAAAATGCGAACCGCCTTAAAAAACGAACTCAAAAGTTTAAAATATTTTATTCACTTCACTGTACTATAATACTTTGTCTTAGTTTTAAAAAAATTATTTAAAATCCAATTACAAAATTCAAATATCACCTATTATACATTTTTGTAAAAACAGCGTCAAGCCCCTAATTCCTTATATAAGCACAAAAGGCCAAAGTATGTTAGTATTTCTCTTTTTGACTGACATATAATTCAATTTGGCGCCGACTTTAAAATAAAATTATATTAAATAATTCTAGAAAAAATAAAAATACAACAACAAAAATGGCATTCAAATGGGATCAGTATTTTTTGGAGGAAAACGCGGACACACAAATACACACATAAATACATAAATACGGGTCGAATAAAGAAACTCCTTTTTTGAATTTGGTTAAAAAACGACAACTACTCTTGTACCAATATATGCAATGTTTAGAGTTTATGACAACGTTTTTATTCCAAACGAGCTGTTACCGTGACTTATAATGTTTACGCAGAACACAATGTTTTTTTATTCTAACATAAAATTAGACTAAGTTACTCCTTCTAACATCAGCTATCTGCTAGTGCAAGTCCCGTCAAAATCGATCTAACCATTTCGTTGATTACGCGCAACAAACAGACAGACAACACTTTTAATTAAAATTGAATTGTCATTAGAAGTACTGCATATATTTTTGTATGCATTTAATAAAAAGCTGTTATTTTAACATTACAAATAGACTATTCAATTTTTGTTTAGAACACTACAAAACTATTAGCATACATAGAAGTTAATGATTCAAGACCGTGTCCTTTAAAACCATTTAGACAGTTGCAAGTAAACTCCACAATACCGAGGTAAAAGTGGAGATTCTCAAGACGAAGGAGGAATGCGACCACGTTCAATATCTGATCACTGAGACATCGACAGTTGGGAGAGTGTCTGCCCCCGAAATTGCCGAGATTGAAACACTTTCCTTGGGTAAGTGCAATATCTGTAATCTGGTCACACTGGAGTTAGTTATTATATTGTCATTTTGACATGTTAATAATACATTTAATTAAAAGTACTAAAACTATGTATTTATTGGAAACAACATTCCCAATATCTAGATATAATAGTAAATAATAAGTTCCATGAAATTATTCCTTTTATCTGTTAGGAAAAAATCGGATAGTAATATATTTAAATGTAAGATATGCATTTCTGTTTCTCACTCGTAATCTCTAATGCTACTCCCATACGTGCGCGACGAAGATTCGGTCACTTGTGCCGCTAAAAAGTAACCTCAAAATAAATTCTGATCAAGGCGTAGAATAACGTTTGCATACTATTGTCATTTCAATAGTAACTCGAAATTAGCGTCTCCAAGTTCCTTTGATGTGTGTAGAAACCGCGGCCCCAGTTATCGTGTTGCGTGTAGGTAGCGTCACGCAATCCGATAGTTCGTAACGCATAACGATAATATCTTCCCACACATCTGCATTTAGTCTGACTATAGACAAAACTTCGTACCGATACACGCAGGTATGGGAGTAGCATTGGGTGGTATGTTTATTACATTTAGTAATATCTTCAGTTATATTTTATTACACAGTTACAGTTATTATTTGGTATGATTTTATTGCTAATTTCGTGTTTGTACAGTGCAAGTTAATCAAAAAACTATTACTTAAATGTCGAAAGCAATTTATGGATAAATCTGACAGGTGTTTTTTTTCTGTGTTTGCCACCAAAACATAATTAGTTGCCGATTTTTAAGTTACAAACGAATCTGATAAATTTCCAGAGCCAAAAGTGAGTCCGTCGACATTCTGCCGAGTATTTCCATTTCATCTCATGTTCGACCGAGAGCTAAACATCGTGCAAGCCGGTCGCACTGTCTCCCGCCTGATGCCGAGGGTCACGCGACCTGGTTGCAAGATCACAGATGTTTTAGATACTGTGAGTGTACATTTAATTAAAATTCAAAAAAAGTAAATGCGAATTATATTATACGAGTACGTGACTGAGGAGTAATAAATGTTAGTAAGTATATAAAACTTACAAGTGTAAATTAAACTTTTGTAACATTTGAAAAGCAGTATCAATTACACGATTTAATTTATCTAACTGTCCGAGCATGTAAGATAGACAAACGTTCAAATAAACATATTTTCACCATAAAACCGACCGCTTTGTTCTACAACGAAATTTTTGATTACACAATAGAACATTTATGTATAAATTACTTGTATATACAGTGACCACATAACAAGATTCTAGCATGTTAATTCATGCTATTACAAGTCCTATAGTTGTGCTTTATGATGTTAATATAATCGATAAACACATGGTGAATAAAAGGTAATAAACAGTATCTGGTTTTGCGTTAATCGATATAGATTCGAATCCCACTAGTATTCTTAGTACTGATGGAAAACAGAATAGTAGTGATTCTAAAGTTCGTTTGAGAAGTTAATATTCTTGGGTTATAATATATTGTTACTCACCTTTTTTTTATATTATAGGGGGCAAACGAACAGGTGGGTCACCTGATGGTAAGTGATCACCGCCGTCCATAGACACTAGCAACACCAGGGGAGTCGCAAGTGCGTTGCCGGCCTTTTAAATATGTGGGCCTCCGGCGCTCTCACTGACCGAACGAAACGCAACAGTGCAAGCACTGTTACTTCACGTCGGTTTTCTGTGAGAGGGTGGTACTACCCCGGGCGAGCCGACCCATTCATGCTGAAACCAGTAATAGCTTCAGCGTAGCTCTGCCACCTAAAGAGACCTTTACCACCTTTCATGGTGTTTTATTAACTCTGCTTGTTAGCCAGTCTCCTTTTCAGATTTATATGTAACCATCTTTGCCATGACATCTAGTTATATTGTATTTAAGCGCTAATCAATGATAAAACATATTCTTAAGGTTCGACCGCATTTGGAGATGACCTTTGCCAATGTATTAGCACACATCAATACAGTATATGTGCTCAAAACAAAACCAGAGGAGATGACAGTCACTGATGACCATCATGAGGAGATAGCATCCCTTCGTCTTAAGGTATGAGGGAAAATCATATTTGCGAGGTATGATAATGAATTACATTCTAATATTATAAATGCAAATATAAGTTTGCTTATTACAATTTCACGCCTTAACTACTCAACTAATCATCAAGAAATTTTGCACACACGTTGTCACAGATACAGAAAAGGACATAGTGCATATTTCGTCCAGAAAAAAAAATACTGTTCCCAGTGGTTAGAACTGATCTGTATAAACGAGAGCGAAGGCATACCCAAAAGTTAGTAATTTAAAAATAGCAAAACAATGTAGTCAATCTGAAATTGAGTGTGCACATACCAGTACTAACTCGTTAATAAGTTAGAATTTAGTAAAATAAAGCAATATAAGCATCGACGATGTAAAAAAATGGAGTGAAGTTGCGTTCATATTTTTTGCACGTATCCATACCACTTTGAATATGTATATGTTTAAAATGAAAAGACTGCTGTAAAATTTAATTATGAAATATATTATAGGGCCAAATGCGTCATATATCAGTAACACCAAGGTAACACTTTGGTGTTAAATTTAATCATGAAATATATTATAGGGTCAAATGTTGTATATATCAGTAACACCAAGGTAACACTTTGGTGTAAAATTTAATTATGAAATATATTATAGGGCCAAATGCGTCATATATCAGTAACACCAAGGTAACACTTTGGTGTTAAATTTAATCATGAAATATATTATAGGGTCAAATGTTGTATATATCAGTAACACCAAGGTAACACTTTGGTGTAAAATTTAATTATGAAATATATTATAGGGCCAAATGCGTCATATATCAGTAACACCAAGGTAACACTTTGGTGTTAAATTTAATCATGAAATATATTATAGGGTCAAATGTTGTATATATCAGTAACACCAAGGTAACACTTTGGTGTAAAATTTAATTATGAAATATATTATACGGCCAAATGTTGTATTTGCCAGTAACACCAAAGTAACACTTTGGCGTTAAATTTAACCATGGAATGTATTATAGGGTCAAATGCTGTATATACCAGAAACAGACGTGGTCGTGTTCCAATGCTATCCGAGTGTGACAAACTTGGATGATTTAACTCGGTAAGTATATTTTCGAGGTAAGTCATTGCATTTATTTAAGTCCACCATCAAGATTTAGAATGTACACGAGACTTATCGCAGTCAATCGGTATTGAGAGAGGTCTGGGCTTTGAATATTTTTCTTGTAATTCCACGGCAGAGTAGGTACCCTTCACCAGACGTTGCATAACTATATAAAAGGGGGGAAATAATAACCAGTAATCGAAAGTCTTAAGATTCCATAGATTAATAGTGCCAGTGCTTGATTCATCGCATCCCTTCACTCCCAATCTCTAACTCTTCAATGTTCTTATGTTTACAACATGCGTGCGTTTACAATGCAACCATGTCTGTTTAATTAATTTGTTAGATTATAATATTTACTTTCTCAATGTAGTCATAAGAGGTATTTAATTCTCATGGTTCTTATTTGACGAGACGAATATTCCAATCGTGATACTCATGCTAGTCTCTATAGCAAATGTGTTTACATAATTTTATATTTTTTTTTTAATATTATAGGGGGCAAACGAACAGGTGAGTCACCTGATGGTAAGTGATCACCGCCGTCCATAGACACTAGCAACACCAGGGGAGTCGCAAGTGCGTTGCCGGCCTTTTAATATATGTGGGCCTCCGGCGCTCTCACTGACCGAACGAAACGCAACAGTGCAAGCACTGTTACTTCACGTCGGTTTTCTGTGAGCGGGTGGTACTACCCCGGGCGAGCCGACCCATTCATGCTGAAACCAGTAATAGCTTCAGCGTAGCTCTACCACCTATTTATTGTGACGTGTTTTTTCTTGCATTATAATTTTTTGCTTTTGACCAAAATCTCACCTGATGTTAAATGATAATGTGATCCAAGATGGTAAACACGCAAAACCTAGATAGACTGGCTTTCAAGTGCAGTTGTCGGAAATGCCAATAGGTGCTTGACGGCAGATTTTTATCTTGAAGATTGTAGCTACCCAGGCTTAGGAAATTCCCTACCTCCAAACTATGTTTTTTTTTTTAATATAAGTTCGGCAAAATGACTGTACAATACCTGATGGTAAGTACGGTACAGTCCAAAAACAACGGCGACTGTCGGTGTTAAATACCAACGGCAGTCGTCGTCATCATGCCGACCTGTAAAAGTGCCTCTTCACGCCTCGTTCGAAGGACCCCATATCATAAGAGGGAGGGAACACACTAGTCGGGAGGCGATTCCACATCTTCACAGTAAGACAAAGATAAGAATTTTCGAACTTCTTAGTTCTTGCCGAGAAGGTTTCATCACGATGTTCGCTTTTACTGAAAGCTCATGTTCATTCGCAAAGATTCGAACCTACGTCGATCGAAGTAATGACCGAACACGATAACTTATTTTATACGATAACGATTATCTGTTAGCTACTGAGCTATCATCGCTTTAGAAATACTAGATTTAAATATTCATTCATCAAAAGCTAAACAATTTTCTCACTATATTCACTTAAATACAGTATTATCTGGACAAACCTTTCTCCGAAAAAATGTATTCTGTGGTGAGTTTTACATCATTATTTTTGTTTTATTTGTAGTCGTGGTCTCTGTATTTCGGATATTCCTCTTCACGATGCCACTCGTGACTTGGTACTCATGTCTGAGCAATTTGAAGCTGACTACAAGCTCACGCAGAATCTAGAGGTTCTCACTGATAAGCTTCAGCAAACCTTCCGGGAACTTGATTCGGAGAAACAAAAAACTGACAGGCAAGGATATGTATAATTTAATGTTCTTTGTTTTGCTTAATAAAGTCTACTTCATAAATATAGTAAGAATATTCCATGGATGCCATCTATATATTGATAAAACGTTGTTTTTATTGATTATATGGATAACACTAATCAATTTATTATCGGACCAATTACAAATTTTATAGACACGGAATAACAATTTGCATTTACGTTCATTTTACTTACATTCCAGTAAATGGAATATTGTTTTTGCATATTTTTTTCCAGTTTTTAAGATCAATAAACTAAAGAAATATTTACAAACATATCTTAATATATATCTTCCAGACTTTTATATTCAGTTCTCCCAATAAGCGTTGCTACTGAATTACGTCACCATCGCCCAGTTCCGGCCCGTCGTTACGACACTGTAACTTTACTCTTCAGCGGTATTGTTGGCTTCGCCAACTACTGTGCCAGAAATTCTGATCATAAAGGAGCCATGAAGATTGTAAGGATGTTGAACGATTTATACACTGCATTCGACGTTCTCACCGATCCGAAAAGGAATGCTAATGTCTATAAGGTTCGTATCCAATGCTTACAAATAAGATGATTACAAAAAAAAAATTAGTATATAAAATCATGATGTTAATCATATTTCCTACTTCTATTCTAATTTTAAAGTAAGCGTAAATCGACAAAAATTTCAGGTTGAAACTGTTGGTGATAAATATATGGCTGTATCTGGACTACCCGAGTACGAGGTCGCTCACGCTAAGCACATTTCTCTTCTTGCTCTTGAAATGATGGATCTCTCCCAAACTATTACTGTTGATGGTGAACCGGTGGTAAGTATAAACAGTTGCGTTCGAGAACGTGTTGGAACCTGTATGGTATAATTCTTCATTACTGCTCATATATAAAATCAGTAAGGAATAAAGTAATTTATAACAAACACCGAAACTCAAAGGTCCAAAGATATGTTTATTTACATTTGCAAAATTATAGTACTACATGTTTTTGCGCTTACAGGGTATAACCATTGGCATCCACTCTGGTGAAGTAGTAACAGGTGTTATTGGTCATCGCATGCCTCGTTACTGCCTTTTCGGTAACACCGTTAATTTGACTAGCCGTTGCGAGACTACTGGAGTCCCTGGAACTATCAACGTCAGCGAAGATACATACAAGTAAACATTTTGTGTTATATTTCTATTTAAGACTTAGTAAACACTTCGTCTTCTTCTTTATTTTTTGGCTCCGTCACGGTTTGTGCACTAGCCAGCGTCAAGTAACAAGATTTGCCAAGTAAGTGTCTTGTGATAATTATAATGTTCTAAAAAAAAAGGTGGTTTCCTTGTTAGAACTTTCCATGGAGTTTTGGTGGCATCTCAGAATGCATGCTCCGTGGTATTATTTCCCATCCATTTCACTTGTGCATAATAACCCAACTATATTACGTAAAACACCACCAATATTACAAAATATAGAGTCTAATAACACAAGATTATGAATAAAATATAAAAACCACTACATGACAGACTAAGATCCCGCCAAAAACTCCATAGTAAACACTTTTCTGACATTCACTTTCCAAAAACCATCGTCAGATTTAATCTCTTGCAAGTTAATTTTGTCGCCCAATGAAGTGGTTTGGTATGTGATACATGATCTTTGTTTTTCTTGACTATTTTTGCCTTCAATTACTTACAAATCTTTTCATTTTACTCAAATTCTTTCCTCATATTACATATTTTAATTTATAAAAGAGAAGAAAGAGAGACATCTACTACCACACAATTATTACTATAATGTCAAAAATATTATTAATCATCAAACAAATCCAAATATCGTTTTAAAGTATCAGGTATAGGTAGCTTTTGAATTCCAAACGGTAGTTCAAAATTCTTCCATAGAATATGCCTAATCTGACATCTGCAAAGGTGCTTCAACTCCACCGGCTTCAACCCACATCTTGAGCTCGGTATTAAATGGTCTTCTAGAATCTCACCGTACTTCTCCAACGCTAATTTTCTTTGATAGTTATAATCTTCAGGTAACTCTAAATGTTCTGCGAAATTCTTATCTATTGTAAAATTCGCTTCTGGAACCGCCCTCAAAACTAATTTCAAACAGGTCACCAATTCATAAGGATATTTTCTGTCGTATTCTTTTAGCCTATCAAGAATTGATTCGACGGGATTTGTTGATGCATATTCAGGTGTTACTCTAGCACCAAATCGTAATAAAATCATCAACATTTCTGCAGCACCCATTTGTATGACAACTCTTACTGGTGACGCTTGACCGCAGCTTTCCAAGCGAACGTCTATGAAACGATAAGATTTTCCTGCCTCCTTGTATTCTAAACAAGCATTTGTAGCGTGATCGAGAAAGAAAACTAATGCATGCACATTTTCCTCTTTATCCATGAAGTCGGATTTCCAACCGGCTAGAAAATATGGAGCTGATGTACCAAATATCGCACCTGAAAATTTTAAAATAATTATTTTTTTATTATTATATTTTAATGATATCTCATCCTCGAATCTCACTACACGTACTCAGTGAGAAGAATGTGATATATCTGCATAGTTTTACTTGTAATATCATTGTGCATTTTTTATCGCTCTTCTGTTCAATCTATCGATTAGGATCTTTATTACTTGGTATTTAAGAAGTTTCTAATACTAGTTTATTACCAAGTACTATTGTTCGCTTAACTTTACCTAAAAATATTCGTTCAAAAGTTCCTTCACAAGCATATAACTCGTCTAGTAAAGCCGCTACCACCCCATTGTCCTGCAGACTCCAATCAAAGGCCAACTTCATCGCTATATAGAGAAGATTATGATATTTCCCCATAAGACAAACACCACCGTTCTTCATTTTGCATTGATTGTGGTATCGTAGAGCGGATAATACGAAGTTTTTGCAAGTTGCGTTGTCCGATTTGTTTTGTCCTGAAACCAAATAAAATACTTGTATGAGAGAGACTTTATGCCATGGTTAACTTTGAATTGAAATGTAAACATACGCTTGTATAACTTACATTCAGACATTACTCCAATGACTTCAATGGAGAGATTTGCTAATATACATTAATTAATTCTTTTATAGTAATTTAAGCTGTTACCTACAGCCCTCTCTCTTGTAAAATGGATTTGTTGTCACATGAGAAGTATGTTCTAACTGTATTAGTTATGAGTTTATGTAACCCTTTTATAGCTTTTAAGTTGTCTATTTTATCTTGTCCTTAAAGGTAACGTCTTGTTAGAATAGTTCAGCTGTGTTTCGGAAATTAACTCGGAAAAACGATAGACAACATCTTATCTAATTGTACTAAGATACATCACCTTGTTTGAATCATTCGTTAACTTATTTTTGTCAAAATACGTTATGGAGCGAAAAATTTGTATAATAAATTGGATCTTATGTGATTGATCGTAGAATTAATTACCCATTAAATTATAATATCAGTGATCCAGTGACATATAATTTTACAAATAAATCAGAGATACCTTTAGCACAACCAGTGATAACAGTATTAAAGTATTCCACAAGTTCTCGCCTTTTGAATCTTTCATTCAAACAATCACGATCTAGATTAGTGAAAACTTCTTCGAAGTAATAATCCATGAATGTATCCATTTTGATATTGCTTCACTAAATTTCCTTTTTACTGAACACAAATCGGCAACGTCAGTTTTTATTAATGACACTTTAATTTTTTAACACTTCTTTTCCATAATTGCGCAAACAGTATGTATTAAAATTTTACTATAGTATCATTATTTTAGCGAACGAAGGAAAACCGGTCAATTCCATTCAAAGTTAAACGTAAATAGTGAGTAAATCGGTTACAACAACCCATTTTATGGGGAATACTTGCAAGTGCGGTAATCTTTTTAACTTTACTATCCACGAAGCCATACAGTTTAGTATCGTCTACGTATTTTGTAACATAGACTTACTCGATACGCTATGAGAATTAGTTATCGTGTTAGTTAGTCAGTCTGTCTATTCAAAGTATTTAAAACGCGTAGCTATGATAGTAAACCCTTTACTATTACGCCAGATGGTGAAGGGTGCACATGGCTGATTTTTCTGTGATGAGCATAACTATTAATTATGATCGAGTATTATATTAAATCTATTTACGTGTCCTTAGCTGCCATTTTGTTTATCATATTTCCAATGATGATGATGATGCTTCTGTCCGATTTCGGCCATAACAATTGTTTAGCTCGTACGCTGATGTGCTGTGATGTGGTATATATGGCTGACCTTCTTCTAGATGATGCGTACACATTGCGGGTACGTAAGGACACCGTACTCATAGAAATAATTGATTGGCGCTGATGTACCGGCTTTTAATTCATCACGCTTAGCATCAGGCACGGTTAGTCGACTAGCTTCCAAATTGCTTACTCTGGATTTTAGCAGAGCTCTCCATTCCCGGCGTTCCTTTGCCCGATTCTCCCACTGGAAAGGTTTTATGGCGTTCGTGTTCATATGGCGCTGCAGCACATATTTATACCTAAGAAGTTGTCTACCTATTTCCTCTTGCAATCAACAAGCTTTGCATAAAATATGCGCTTTATCTCTCTTTAATCCGGCATACGTAACACATGGCAACTTCAATATTTCGAATATTTGTCATTTTCGATGGATTCTAATATCTGGCATACATGTTTTTTTTTTATGCGTACGTTTTTTGAGCGTGAAATGAGTGTTACTTGCATTATTGATGGGAAAATTTGTGGCCTGGCTGAAAACCAGTGCCGTTTTACAGGTGGCATTACGCTGACGCCAGACCTCTCATCATAGATTTTTCTTTTTAAGTTTAAGGGTTTTTTTTTCTTTACACTTTAGCTGTGACATTTTTTTTCTTTTTTTCAATTATGTCGTGTAGTAGAACATAGAAAACATTCTATTTTTATAATATACTAGTTTTAGCCACGGTTTTGCTCGCGTTAATATAGTTTGATATATCCCTTGGGAACAGTTTTTTTTTTAATAAAAGTTGTCCCATACCTTTTATGTATCTCTAACATATACATTCATAATTTCATGTGATGGTCGTTTAAGTAATTAAGATTTGAAAGTGTAACAAACATACAAACAAACAAATAAATTCAAATTCGCCTTTATAATATTATTTAGGATAGCATAAATGGTCAAGAGGCAGGCGAATAATATTAAAGATAACCCACTTGTGGGCATTGTTTAATTAAAAAAAGCCATGGCTTCGTGGGAATTATTGGCTGTACGATCTTATAGTGTTTGGCCTTGTGTGGTTCAGAACTATCCCACAGGTCTTGACATGATTGAGTAAAGTCAGGGTTTTGCGAGGGAGATCACTATGACTTCGTTGCGAAGTCTTTAGCTAATTGTAAGATACGAACATAGATAAATTTCATTGTAATTTTTAATATTACAGTTACCTTATGCGCGAGGACAACCACGACGACCAATTCGAGTTGACATACCGCGGCCACGTCACAATGAAAGGCAAGGCTGAACCGATGCAGACTTGGTTCCTCACAAGGAAGAAGATTTAAATGGAAATTCATCAAAAAGAAATAAATGATAGTTATAGATGGTAGTTAAATAGTGCTATACATTGAAATAAGTTATATGCTACCGCTTGCTTTAAAGTCGAAGTTGAAGACCATGCATAGTAGGGTTTTTTCTAAGTCCGTCTGGCTAGCTACCACCTTCAAGTTGAAAATCTGTTAAAGAGCACGCGTCGGTGTTTTCCGATAGCTGCACTTGAGAGACAGCCCCCCCCTCTCCCCTTCTCCCCTCTTCCCCTCTCCCCCTCTCCCCCCTTTCCCCCTCTCCTCCTCTCCCCTCTCCCCCTTTCTCTTGGTTTAGCATGTTTACCATTTTAGACCATGTCGTTATTGAGCATTAGATGATATTTTGGTCATACGTTAAAACGTATAAATTATAAAAAACAAAAATACTGAATGAATGAATGAATAAGCTGCCTCCGAATGTCTATTAAGTCATTATTTAAGACTTAAAAAAAATGAATACACTATACAAACACATAAGATGAATCAGCATTCGGACATGTATCCGGATATTTTTGGACATTAAATAATTGGTATTTATTCAGAAACTCCAAAATGATTTTGTTATTATGTCGTGTCATGTGGTTTCTATAGCCAATGTTCTTTGAGAAGGTGCATACATTTAGCGGGTACATAAGGACAACGTTCTCATAAAAATAATTGATTGTTGCTGGTATGCCGGGTTTCAATTCATCACGTATGGCATTAAGCACGGTTAGTCCACAGACTACGTAATTGCTTACTCTGGAGTTTATCAGATCTCTCCGTTCGAGGCGTTCATCTCTCAGATTCTCACATTGGGTAGGTTTTATGTCACACATTTTCATATGGCGCTTCAGCACATATTTACACCTAAGAAGTTGTCCGCCTTGAATAACAAAACAAAAATTAGATATACGTTCTAATATTATTAACTCGTAGAGATCGATTTGCTATAAAAAAAAATGTATTAATATTCTAATTACACCATATAAGTACCAAAGATAATTAACGTCTTGTAATTAAGAACATTAAATTCCATACATTCTATGATACATCCAGATTTCCTTTTATTGTAAAGCGTAGGAAAATAAAAATTAGATTTACATATATATATTAATGTTGTCTGTCCGTAGGAAATAATTTGCTGTTACAATGTTCGTTATAAAATTTTAAATCCCTTAATATTACCAACGAACTGTATCGTAATATTAATTTAGGATATTAATATCTCTAAATAAGTTACGTATTCATTCATCGTATTAAAATTTTGAAACACCATAATTTAAACACTTATTCTAGTTTTAAAAAAAAAAGAAATTTAAAGCAAGTTGTTTGTTGTTTTTGACGTGATAACGCCTTATATATCAATAATCAAAGCAAAAAAAAAAAATGAAAAAGCATGATTCATTGTCACGTTACGCCCTGAGCCGAGCGTGCAAGCCAGAGCGTGGAACATGCGATAGAGAGGCGTTATCGTCTTATGCGTTCGGCTTGTGACGCATCACAACCTACACGTGAACTGTTTCAGTCAACTGTTTATAAAGTGAAGTGAAAAGTTAATATAGCTTCCATTGCTTCATTACAACACCAATTGCGCCAAAAAGTATACAATTTTTCATCCATGTTTTTTCTTATGACGTTATCACGTAAAATTATCGTCCGTAAGCCGACTTTACATGACAATTTTTTTTAATTTTTATCATTTTGTTGATTATGTAAGAGTTTATTTGATTCTAGTCATATTTAATATTTCCAAGCTTTAAATGTATGACATTATATTGTAGATTTAGTACCTATATATTATGTAACTTTTGAAACTTTAAAAAAGTGTATTTCCTTATATTGTCATCAATGTCTAAATAAAGGATTTGAGTCCTAAATATTTTAATTATTTTTATGCTACATCAACAAATCAACTTTTTATATAGAACTCGTCATAAAGTAACCCAGGCTTTCCATAAAAATATTAAGTTCATATAAGTTTAAACGAAGAATACCAAACCTCAACTGCGGCAACAAAAAAAGCTTTCAAAATACTTGTCATCTATTTATAATCCTAGAATTCCGGCTGAAAAATTGATCTAATTTACTGAAAACATTATAAAAGACAAAAAAATCTGTAATATGAGTCATCTTTTGCGTTGGAATATTAAAATCACAAGAAGGTTCTGTAAATAATTCTTAGTAAGTTCAATCATAGACAGCAAGATAAAATGGATAAAAAAAAATAATAGAATGGTATCCACGGGACGGAAAAACGAAAAGAGGTAGTCTAAGTTAAAATATGTAAAGATAACAGAAAGTTGGTGGTGCAATTTGGCCAAGGAAAGCAAAATATATGACAAAATGGAAATAACTGGAAAAGGCCCACGTGTCAAGTGACACGTAGACTACTAAGACGAAGCACCTAATATATTAAACTTATATAAAAATATGTACCTACTTAATGTCCGCAATAAAAGCTATAATCCTACTCACAAGAATTCTACCAACCTACCGGAAGGTTCAATTAGAAATTTAAAACAAATCAGTAAAATAAATCATGTCTGTCCTCCAGTAAAATTTTCAAATTAAGTCGATTTTCAGTTACAATTCCAAAATCTTATGAAGTTGACATACTTTTCGACGTCGAAAACGTTTTATAAATCGCTGATGGTCGGCTGCACGCACGAAAAAGCATGACTCATTGTCACGTTCCGCCTGAGCTGAGTGTACAAACGAGAGCTCGGAATAAGCGATAGAGAGGCGTGGTTGGTCTAATCGTTCGGCTTGCGACACATAGTCTTTCATCAATGCTTTTATATAACGTTATCACGTAAAATGATCGTACGTAAAACGACCAAAAAAGTGTAAATTTGAAAAATTCAAATTACAGGTCATTCAAGTATTACGTAAGCACTAATGGGGGTCTTTTTATTTGCTTTTATTTTGATTACGTAAGGGAAGGGGGAAGATCTAAATGTGTAAGTTTGATTTTTGTGACACGCGGTCTTATCCACTGGGCTACCATCGCCCTAATAGCTATAATTTAAATCCTCTATAGATTATAAGTTCCTTATTTGTACACTTTGTAATTGTCGCCCACGAATAAATAGTTTCGTAAGTATGAGAAGTGGGTAAAGAGCATTACTCTGGAAATGACGCCCTCTCTGTGCATCCACCAAAACCGAATGTAATTATTTATAACTATGTTTTAAAAATGTGAGTTATAATATGTTAATGAAAAGATAAACCCGATCGAGTTTCTTGCCGGTTCTTCTCGATGACTGGGTTGTTTTCCGAACCGGTGGTAACTTTGACGTTCATAAGCACCTTCTCAGGGCCTAAACTGCGTAAACTAATTTTGATTTTTGACTTTCTTTTGCTGACCAGGGAGAGAGGACGGACAGAAGTTACAAAAATTCAGCTTTCGTAATACTTTGATGCTCCCTTACAGTGTATAAATATAATCCGTAGAGCCCTGCACTAAGTAATAAGTCATGTGTGGTGCAGAAGACTGGCTAATTGCCGGTCCTCACGAAGCCTTGCGCTTTATCGCATCGTGTCGTATATTAGCGAATACCTAAAAATAATCATTGACTTGGAATGTTGTCGGGCGGCCTCTTGCGCCGCGCTGTCCGGTCACTTGTGTCAGACAAACGTACTTGACAACTCAACGGTAAACTGGTTTATATTGATACTTCATAATACGAATTTTAAATTCGCTTTGACATTCACGTATTATTATCCATCCCATATTTTATACACAGTAAGATTTAATAATAAATGTTATTAAGTTAAATAGTGTTAGGTTCAATAATAAGGTGCCAAGACATATTACCAATTGATTACGAGTTCATACACAACACCATATCAAACAGGTTTTACTCGTACTGTTACAATACAATGTGAATGAATGCGTGAACAATAGTAAAGTCTGGAATTGGCGTTTTTGGCGGGATCTTAGTCTGTCATGTAGTGGTTTTTATATTTTATTCATAATCTTGTGTTATTAGACTCTATATTTTGTAAAATTGGTGGTGTTTTACGTAATATAGTTCGGTTATTATGCACAAGAGAAGTGGATGGGAAATAATACCACGGAGCATGCATTCTGAGATGCCACCAAAACTCCATGGAAAGTTCTAACAAAGAAACCACCATCTTGTTAGAACATTATAATTATCGCAAAACACTTGGCAATATCTTGTTACTTGACGCTGGCTATGGCACAAACCGTGACGGAGCCAAAAAAAAAAAGTCTGGAAGTGATCTTTTCTTTGTGCATTCCCTAAAAATAATAACAAATGACTACTTAAAGACTAGCATACTTAAAAATATAAATCCAGACAAGTTTCCCATCGATTCTTCTCGAGGAAAGAGATCGAGTTTTTCCTTGAATTTTCTAAAGGACTGGGACTGACTTCCTCGTTGAATCTTCTCGAGGACTAGGATCGAACTTCTTGTTGAATTTTCTCAAGGAATAGGATCCAGTTTCTCATTGAATATTCTCAAGTATTTTCTTTTTCGAACTGATTACACTGTTGACCTGGCAAGGCCTCTACAGTTTCACCGGACTACTTTAATATTCTCGAGTACTGGAATCGACTTTATAGTTAAATTTTCTTGAGGACTGGGATTGAGTTTCTCATTAATCTTCTCGGTAATCTCAAAGGACAGGATTTTTTTCTCGAACAGTGGTACGGTTTAGACGTTTACAGCTATCTTCTCAGGGTCTAAATAGCATAAAATAATCCAATGAAACTTTAATTTACTAATAAGGAATTTTCTGATAAAACAATGATTACTGTATTGTCGCAACAGGATTTCCGAACAAATGCACCATAGATTTAGTATTTTATTATTTACGACGTCATTCTCACTGAATCAATTTAAAATATGCAAATTTATGGTTTGACCACAATCTGACCACGAGTTAAGTAACGATGGACGCTAAACAAAAGAGGGAACGACTCGCTCTCGAATACAGATGGCGGAACCCATAAATGCTTAGCGAAAAGTTTTCCAGTTGAGGCTTGTTGCTAGCCAAGAGTATTTTGCCTGTTATTTATATTTCGATATCGCTACGTTGTTTCTCCAGTAATGCTATGGTAATATTTGAACCAACATATATCGACTCGGTGTCTGAACACGCTACCTACTATTGTTCCATTACCGCTTCTATGACATACGGACTTTGAGGTCACTAATTATTATTTTGAATAAATAATATAGGCATTTTTACAATTGTATCTTCTTTTATATATAATTAGGCAGATAAAAAAACACATAATTACATCTTCATTCTCTATTTCTTAATCGATTTTTTTTGTCATTTACTCGATACTGACGAGCTTTAGTGTTATCCATACCCATTTTTTAGAACTGAAACTTGAACAATTAACGAATTAGAGCCGAATTTCGACAACTAAGAAGATCACTAATATAATTAAAAACGTGTCATTAAACTTGGATATACTTAAGATAACCAATAAATACGTTCGCATTCACCACAGTCGTACTCGGCTTGGTCTGTGTATATTTGTCTAACAGTACCCTTTGTTGATTTTGTCTCAGAAACTAGTCATTACCTGTCCGATTAGCCCACATATACATACATTCTTGAAACCCTAGTTTCCGATTTCACATTTGATGAAACATGATAACTTTGATGAACTATCAAAAAATATTTTGGATTTCGTTATGGGTGCTATTTTTTTTTAATGATAAAACAACATACTTTCTTATTATATTAACTTATTATCATCTTAACATATACATATATTGTTCCCATTGAAATAGTGAAAATCTATACATACAAATAAGATTCTGTTGTCCGTTTATTTATCCGGGATAATTCTGGGAATGATGAAAACGAATTTAATGAGACCTTTAATGGCATATAGAGAATTGTTCATTACCATTGCGCTATAGAGAATAAACAGTAATTATAACATTAGCGAAAAAAATAACCTACATTGAATACAGATAAAAAACAAGTTTATTGAGAACAAAGACACGAGTGCCATTTAGCTTAATTAACAACATTACAGATATAATTACAACAGTATCAGACACAGATACTTAAATATACAAATAGTTGTTTAAGATGTCTAAAGAAAATTGGTACAGATGTTAAATTCTCTTGTAGAGATTCAATAGAACACCGTAGGAGTCACATTAGCACAATGCACTTCAACAACATGACCCTATGCAGTTTAAACACCTACCACACACTAGTCAAGGATATTATACACATATTTATCATGTTATGATCTATTTTATAATAAGTTCCAAAAACAATCTGATGATTTTATAATTACGAACGTAGTAAAAAATAAATGTGCTTGATTGAATTCTATGCTTTTGCCAGTAACATTCTTCGCATGAACTAACTACACTATGAACTTTTTTTTTAAATTTATATGTGAACAGTAGACATAATAAATATAAATAATAAACCGTGTAAATCTTGTATACATCATATAACTTCACTAAGTCGTGGGTAGAAAGTTAGTGTTATATGTTTTATTATTATCTATGTAAAAATGTTTTTAAAGTTATACTTTTTTTGGCGCGTTAGGGAAAAATGATGAGAGTAATTTTTTACGATGCACGCGCACACTGTCACGAAAAACCGACACCCTGAAGTTAGCTATAGTCAACATTTTATTCAAAGAAAGTATGTATGTATTAAATGCCTTTTGTTAATGTCGTTTTTTCTACAAACGTAGAATAAGGCGAAAGATAAAATTTTTGAAAAGATTTTTATCTTGTTACGCCAAAGAAGTACACTACTTTTTATTTTTATATTTCACACCTTATTCGTCTTAGTATTTGACGGCAACCTTACATGATCTAAACCAGGGCTGTCCAAACCACGGCCCGCGGCTTGAATTATTGTGGCCCGCAGAATCTTTTTTATCTTCTTTGTTTAAATACATTAAATGAGTAAATTATTTTTCTTGCGACGAAATTCAAATGTTTTGGATATGTATTCGATTATGCCGCACACAACACTATTGATTGATGTTGACAGAATTGTAAAAGACAAATTAATGAAAAAGTAGATAATAAAATAATGATACTTATTATACTTGTATTTTATTTTTATAAATATTTTGCGGCCCCCCAATGTATTGAGTCATTTTTGTTGGCCCTGGGTCCCATGTAGTTTGGACAGCCCTGATCTAAACCAAGAGGGGACTGGTTAACTAATGCTAATACCAGAACACAACTATTGTTGCTCGGTGACAGATTTTCAACTTAAGAATGGTAGATAGTTAATCAGGCATTAGATAAGCCGGCTACCATAACTAATGCACTATAATTCTCATAGTTTCTCCCTTTCTCTCTCTGTCTGTTATAATTCTTATAATTTTTCTTCACCGAAAACTTTAACTCACTGCAAAATGTGAACTTGCGTCGATCGCTGCGGTAACCTAACAAAGCCACGAGCGTGCCGCCATCGTTTAAAACTTGAATGACGTAATTAAAAGAACTAAATAAGCATTAACCTCAATTATACACAATCCATAGTACTTTTTTTAGTTAAACAGCATATTTGAATGCCATTATCGATTGAAAATAAATTGTAAACACATCTGCTATGCCGATATATATTATACCGCACCTATAAATGTATAAAAAATGCGTGATTTTCCATACGTCAAGTCAAACGAGTTACTTTAAAAGGTAATTTTTTTTTTGCTCCTCTCGAAGCGGTCATGGATTACGGTTTGTCCTAAATTAATGTATCTATTAAAAACCTACTTGTTACAGTTAATCTAAGCGCATAATTAGATTGCAATTTAATTCAAAATATAATGCTACACCACATATCACAGGATGAAAGTGGCGATTTATCACCGAAACGACTGAACAGTTTTTAACGATACTTTTACTGAAAGAGAAAGGATATAAGATTGTTATGAGTGTTAGGTTATATATCATTATATATTACATAGGCGATACGTTCTAATTACAAAGATCAACTGAGATAATTTAAAACGGAAAAAAAGGTTATTGCGTTTACAGGAGAGTGACAAAATTAGAATAAAAGAATAACTTAAAATAAAAACAAAAAAAAAACGTAGTTACGAGTGGAAACTAGTAATAAAAATAAAGAAACAGATAAATGTTACCAACTGAAATAATAAAACGTTCTGTCGAACCTTTAGACGTGGTCGTCACGAAACTGGAAAGAACAAGTGTTTAAGCAAAATATTGTAACATATGTTTTTATTACAGGCAAATAAAACACCAATCAATCAGTTCCAGATGATAGTAGTAAAGAAGTATCAAGTAAATTCTTTAAAATACTCAATAACATATACGTATACCTTATGAGTTACGTTTGGTTGGATCACACAATAAATGAATTGCTGGTTTTTCGTGTAAGCTGAACTTATTCTTTTTGGAATAATTTCATAAAGCGCCATCTCACAAAATTTTGAAGTACCATTAGGGGTACCATCGAAAGCAATGTGAATACCATAAAAATTTACGATACGGCGCAATATAACATAGGTTCTAATTTTTATAAAATAGTTTTTTTTTTTAGGAAAATTGTTGATAAAAAGTAAAGCCATATATAAATATCAAATTTTAATCAAATCTGTAGACCCGTTTCCGAGATACATGAAATAAATATATGTATGTACAAGATTTTATTTTTAAATCGCCAAACTCTGTTGGCCTGACGGGCCTTAACGGCTTCACCGGACTTTGAAGCGAGTTCTTACGGAGCTCAGCCGAAATGCTCAGTGGTTAGTGTGTAGGTTAATGCAGGGGTACGAAAGTGGCCCGTGACGGAGAAGCACGGCACAAGCCGCCGCTTTTAGAGAGAAGCGTGAGGGGAGACGTTTTGTTTCTTCCCGAGAGAAGGGTCCCCGATTTCAACATCTGCGGGAGACCAAAGCGCGTGACTGGTATTTACAGAAGCATGCTCGACGTGAACCCTCAACATCAGTCCACATACGCGCAATGCGGCACAGGGGTTTTAGTCAGTAAGAGTCTGACATAACCCTCAGCTGTCCCCTCCCGGCAGTGTGACCGTATCCGATGTAGGATTTTCCCCTGTATAAAAAATGGGTACTAAATTGGTCGCATTTCAGCTTGGTCTGATGCTTTACATGCAGTATCACGAATCAAGTAATATTAATCATTCGAGCTAAGCTATTCACACACGTATATGTTGATCAGACACACATGCATGCCGCAAAAACACGTATATGTATTTCGAATTACAGGTAACAGAATTCAAAACCTTTATTAACGGTGATGGCTTAATGGTTAGTGTGGCTTTACACCGAGTCAATCAACGTAGCCTCAATTCCTTGCGAATGAGCGGGAGCTTTCCGTGACGGAAAACAGCGTAATCAAGCCACAGCCCCAATGGGTAGAGTTTTTTATAAACCCGCCTGGCTAGCTACCATTCCTCTTTTGGTAAAATCTGTCGCCGAATAGCTGTTTGTGTGTGTTCCTACAGTTGTACTTGAGAGTTAATCGTCTTCTAGCTTTAACGTGTTTACTTACCATTTGAGACCATATCGTCATTTAACGCCAGATGAGATTGTGTTCAAGCACCAAATCCTATAAAGCATAAAAAATCCTGTCCGGTAATACATATCTACGTACACAGTTTGCTTGTATTTATAGTACAAATACCAAATGTTACACGAAATCGATATTTGAAGAGATGACATCATCTTATTCGAATACGCACTTATCTCATGCTTTAAATATTTTATGCTTATTGTGTTCGGACAGCCTGTAAGTTGAAATTAAATTGAACTCCAGTTTAAATTAATTTAATTCTATTTAACTAATATTTGATTATTTACGAGCACATCATTTCAATATTACGACATAGATTTCGATATTTTTTTTACTATTATTTATTATAGACACTAGTTTATAGTAATAGCCTTTTCATTATAGTCTCTGGAATATCAATTCGATGTCCACATGTTCAAAACCAACGAATTTTTCGGAATTCGCGTACATTAACTAATTTAAATATGGGGGCACTATCGAGCTGACGGTGAAGGATAAAAGCATCGTTAGGAAACCTGAAATTTTCTTGTAGTACCTACTACCGTATATGAAAAAAATATAGAACTGTGGATTTTCAATACATCTCTGCCGATTCCTTCTGATGATGATGATAGTCAATACCAATTATAGTTACAATCTGTGATAAACATTGACAAAAATTTAACATTTCTAAGTATTTATATTAAAAGTGTTTCGGTATAGATCAAACCAGTTTATAACTTCTATAAACGTCAACGCAATCATGAAGAACAAGTTAGATGAGCAGTTCTGAATGTTTTAACACAAAATATGTTAAATTGTTAATAACAAATATGCTATACGCAATGCAAATAACACTGTTAATCAACAAAGTTTTAATTATAGATCAGTTTATAATGAGTAGGAATTATATAATAAAAATTAATTCTAAAAATAATTGACGTCTTTATACATTTTTTTAATTATAATGATATCATTTTCATTCATTAAAACTATTACTACTTATTTTTAATCATTTTATATAATTTCTGAGTAATATATTTTGAACGTTTCAAATTATTATTAGAATGAAGTATTGCAAAAAAAGCATTCATGCGCATGTGAAGGCGACCGAGGTGGCAATACGTTTCGTTTTATAAATAAACGTCTTAAACGCCAATAAATTACGCTAAAAACATCACCTTGTCTCTCTGAGACAAAGTTCAAAATAATTCCGTAATGACACAGGCGAGTTGACAACGTGAATGGAGAAGGCTCGATTGCCACTCGTTTGAGAAACTACCTGACTGCATGCGCCAGTTTACGTCAAGCGTTTGTCGCTGTTGGACGCGTGCGCAGGCATCGTGACGTCGTTCGCCAATTCGATTTTCAAATTCAACCGTTCCTTTCAGACGAACGGCCAATCGCGTTCGATCGTCGGTCGAGCGTTTTGATTTCTTTTCGCGTTAACGTATTTGCATGTTACATAGATAGTCGTCGACTTAGCGTGTTCCGTTACCTTGATCTGTGTTGTGACACTGAATCGACAGGGTGTGTTACTATTAAATTTGTGATATATCTAAAGAAGAACGGATGTATTCATGCGTATTCTGGTGAGTTTTTATAATGTTACATGTTTTTTTTTTTGTTATTAAAGATAATTAACACTGTTCCCACCATTATTATATGTGTAATCGCGATTATAATTTTACAAGCTGTAAATTGACCTTTATGATTTAGTGTCGAGAAAGTTCACGGTCACGTTTCTAATACATTATTATGCGTTAATCCTTAAAAAGTTATATAGAGAACAAATATTTAAATAATTGTATAGATTTTATGCTTTTAATTTCTGTATCAGGTATATTATACTAAATTAATTAATAACATAGTTCTAAGGTTTTATTAAGATGGATATTAGTATATATTAAATTGATAAACTTAAAGGCGTTTGACCGATCGTACAGTTGGCACTATTAATTTTTTTTTCTCATGGAGCAGACTTTTATGTATGAGTTTTACACTATAACTACATTTGCCCGCAGTTTTGCTCAGGTTAATGTATATATGTATCCCTTGTAACAACGATACGTCTTTTTGGATGACAGTTGTTACCCTTATGCCCTTTTCTGTACGGTCGACAACTCGCATGTATAATAAATACTCAGTATTTAAGGCGGACAATGTCGCGGACGGTTGCTTGTTTTATATACTTATAAAAACAGACGTATAAAAATGGTATACCAATAGAGATAGTATAAATTATTAATGAATAACACTTTAAAATCCATTGACGCGATTATGAACGTTTTTTCCTATAAAAATGTATAGATCATGGACAAGGTTTAAGGCTTTAAAGCGATCACAGAAACATGTTACAGTACCGGTCGACTTATCTCATAATTATCACAATTATCATCCGACGAGTAACAGTTTTATCTTTGAGGTCACATCTTGTGTGATGCGACGCAAGTTTCTCACTTGTTATTACGATTCTAGACAACTTTAAGTCTTTGTTAGACCGGAATTCGAATATCCAGTACGTAGCTTAAATGCCCACGCTCGAAGAACACGATGGATTTGAGTTTGGATCACATAATTAAACAAACTTTTATAGAAGAAATAGATTTTGTACGCGACTTCGCTCGCGTTAATGTAGATTTAATCTTGGCAAAAGTACATTCTTTCTGAATCAAAAGTACCCTATGTCCTTTTCTGTACCCCATGACAATAAGTATATAAAACTTCACGATAGTCGGTTGAGTGGTTGAAGCGTGAATTTGTAACAAATCAAAATCAAAATTAGTTTATTTATTTTAAGGCTCCGAGAATGCGCTTATGAACGTCAAAGCCACTTAAATAAATAAACAAACTTTCCGCTTTTATAATGTTAGTAAGGATATTACATACAAATTTTAAATTGACTCCCAAACACCTGCCGGTATCGGCTGGCAGATGTTCACGAATAACTTCCTCGACGAAAATAATTAAGTCCCCATTCCAAGTATAAGAACTTTATGCTTAAGCTTGTGGTACCCGCGAGTTGCATCTTTAAACCCTTAGTAGACAGCGAAATGACAAAAAAATGACTGTTATTATTTCGGATTTGAAAAAAAAAAGCAAAGATGTGTACAAGAAATGCCTTTTTTCTACTTTTTTTCTGTCATAAAATTGTGAAATTAATTGACTTTATATATAAACAGACAGTATATCTCTGACGTATAAGATAGCCAATAATAAAAACCGGTCAAGCATATCTCGTATTTGCGCTAAGGATCACAAACTGAATAAAAGAAAACTGATCACCTATCTCGTTTTTTTAAGATTTAATGGAGTTGCCATACTCGAAAACGCCCCGTATCAAGGAAAACCTTATAAACATACAATTAACGTATACAAAGTATCTACTTATAGACTTGGGATCTGTACAATATAAATGCGACGCAGTAGTAGCATTCGTGCACTAAAATTTTTTTCCTAATTCCATAACATAAATATATTGTGCAGTCGAACGAAACCCATGATGTACAAGCCCGACTCGAATTGCCTGATTCTATGTAATACTTGATACTTTGGATGTACTAATAAAGAATATGTGGCAAAGTCTTCCTTCTACAGTCGACCATATGGCGTACTAAAATGGCAACAACTAAGAGTGCATCTATCAATTATTTGAAAATCTCTACTATTTTCTGCCTCACTCACTCATTCATATTCATACGCAGAATTTTTAAACCCCACTTTATGCACCTTTCCGTGGCAATTGTCAAACGTTATCGTTCATACAGAACTTATCCTGACAATTATACAGACAACAAAATAAAATGAATTAAATATCTGTGGCCGGTCTGTAGTAATGCGTTTACATACATACATACATTCGATAATTTGGCACAGTTTATAACTAAAAGTCTGTTGATAACAGTTTGAAAAATTAGTTCTTTTGTTGACAACAGAAGAAAGATTAATGTGCTGCACTAGTTTATGATCATATATATAGTTGAATAGATGAGAAAGGTTTCTATACATACATCATACAGGATCATATACATCGTATATACATCGTACACTTTCCACATCATATGTTTGAAAGGAGTATAGGGTTGCCACCTGTACTTTATAATAAAGTATTGTACGTTATTTCAAGTAATTGTACTACATACTATATATGAACAATAAAGTACACGAAAATACTTTATATGTCATGATTTGGTTTCTTTGGGATTTTGAAAAGTTTATTCGTATGTATTGTTTCGTTAAGAGAAATACATCGTTTGCGTAATCGATGTTGCCACATCACCTAAGCACTCGTTTCTTTAACAAATATTTCTGAACACAACTTAACCTCAAATGTCTACAATGTCACTGTCATTAATTGTCACAACTTCTTGTTTGTGTCTTGCGCAGCGGTTTAAATGCAATAACAATAAGATTTACAGTTTTATAGATTTATGCTTAATAAAAATATAAAAAATAAATTGTACTTTATTTGAATACTATGTACTTTTTTTTCCTACCTATAATAACCAATGTACTTTATCTGCAAAAGAAGTGGCCACCCTAAAGGAGTACAACGTTTGAATCATTGATTGTAAAGATTTATTTGACAAATGCTACTTCTTCTTCTTCTTGTTTTGGCACCGCAGAAGCATTTGCCAGTGTCAATGTTTTGTTTCAAGTAAGTGTCTTGTGATAATTATAATGTTCTAACAAGATGGTGGTTTCTTTGTTAGAACTTTTCATGGAGTTTTGGTGGCATCTCAGAATTCACGCTCCGTGGTATTATTTCCCATCCACTTCACTTGTGCATAATAACCGAACTATATTACGTAAAACACCACCAATATTACAAAATATAGAGTCTAATAACACAAGATTATGAATAAAATATAAAAACCACTACATGGCAGACCAAGATCCCACCAAAAACTCCCAAATGCTACTTTATGTTGCCGTATTACGCGCGCGTCTTTAATTGTAACCTCAAACATACATATATCACTATATTTATAATATTTTATAGGTAGCATTTTATTAAGAAAAGTAACTAAAGACTTTGAAGACGTTATTTTTATTTCATTACCGAAAGTTATATTCATGTTATTAATTAATTAGAATCGTAACGAACTTTGTGATTAACACTGAACTTATACGTATACTTTTAGTACTTTTGACGGATAGATATATAGATATACCTTTTGTATTGTGAATTCGTGACTAAACGTAGTAGTATTTTAAAGTACTTTTTTTGTCCCTATTGCAAAGTAATAATTTGTGGTCGTACTGTACAGTAATAAGTGTGTACAAAGCAAGCGTTACTTTAGCTATCTCCAGTCGTGCCTATCGAGTTACTTTCAATGTACACAAGAACACCGTAACTCGTCGACGAGACAGACGCAAACGAATAAAATATAAATCTTGAAAAGAAAAGTGGGTATGTAGAAAAACTAGATTCGGTGAAACTGTCCATTTAAATCTTTAATGTGCTCGTTATGTGAGTTCGAATTTACTTTCGCGTAAACGTTGACGAATTCATAACGATGATGTTCGTTTCGGACAGTTGTTTTTACCTGACTGGAATCATATACTGATATATTGTTGCGACGTAATTAATAGATTCTTGTATTGACCAAATCTAACTATATTTTGATATAAAAACTTTTTTAGCTCCATTGTGATTTGTAACTCGATGAAACGAAGAAATTACATGAAAGAGACGAACATATACATCTATAGCATTTAACGTGCGAGAGAATGAGATAGAATACATTATACAGTGTTTCTTTTATTCGCCGTCTCGTCATTGTATATTAAACTACCTACTACTTACTCTGGACTGAGCGTTGTGCGAAGCCTTGGGAGAAGGTGTCATAACCAGTGTGCTGTATTGTTCACGCTTAAGGTTTATATCTAACTAGCGACCCGCCCGGGCTTCGCACGGATGCAATGTACATACTAATTTGGGGCAGTGTAGAGTGATTAATAATAATATGATTAGTCTATACTACAGGGTGTCTTTGTATGCAATATTTAGAGCTGATTTTTCATGAGACAAATGACAGTACAAATATGGTTTCGTTGGAGGATATTCTTGAAAGCACGACATATAACTGGCCGTGTGAGAAACATTCACCGTCCTTTAGGGATAAATATATACTATCCAGGACTTTTTATCTTTTTTTTTTTTTTTTATATTATAGGGGGCAAACGAACAGATGGGTCACCTGATGGTAAGTGATCACCACCGTCCATAGACACTAGCAACACCAGGGGAGTCGCAAGTGCGTTGCCGGCCTTTTAATATATGTGGGCCTCCGGCGCTCTCACTGACCGAACGAAACGCAACAGTGCAAGCACTGTTACTTCACGTCGGTTTTCTGTGAGAGGGTGGTACTACCCCGGGCGAGCCGACCCATTCATGCTGAAACCAGTGATAGCTTCAGCGTAGCTCTACCACCTACAAAATATTTATCGATCATTTTAAGACATACAATTCCTTAGTACATTAATTTGATCTATCTCGTAAGGTTTAGCCAGTGTTTGCGATTTAAGCGCACAAAAATATGTTTGCTACGACATCACATTACAAATCTTTGATTTTTTCGGCTTTTCTATACTATAATATATATGTGTTATACATATAAACCTTCCTCTTGAATCGCTCTAACTTTTGGTGGAAAAAAAAATTACATTAAAATCCGTTGAATAGTTAAAAAGATCTAAGCGAACAGACAGCGGAAGCGACTTCATTTTATACTAATGATCCGATCTTAACGATTCTTTCACTCATGAACAAATTTAATGATTTTAGGTTATGTTTTATTGTTATAAAAATTGGTAATGTGAACAAAATCGCGGGCGGGCGCTAGTGTCAGAACAATTGGATTACTCACGTTTGTTAGTTTCTATTCTATCTATTAATATTATTCTTCAATATATCTGTAGAAATGTTATTTTAAGTAAATCGCGAATATTCATTCGAATATCGAGTAGTGGTAACTCATAAAAATTTTAGATTTCAATTTGTAAATTAAGTCATATACTTTCCAAACACGGCTTTCGCCTGACTTAGATCGGCTTATTCAAATTATTCCGGATTTTAAATGCCATTTCGATGAGTTCATTGGCCATCGAACTTGGTTTTTACGTTGTCATATATATATATATATATATATACAATAAGCATTAATGCTTGATCTAAACAATAACTTATAGTATACCTTGTAATAAATCTAAGAGTCCGAATATACAAGCAGGAATAAGAATATATTTATGAAACATTATAGATTAATATAAAAGTTTTAAATAATTAACTTCATTATTTTATAGCGATGATGGCTCAGTTGGTAGTGTGTCCGGACACAGCGTCGAAGGACGTTGGTTCGAATCCTAGCAACTGAGTCGGAGCTTTCGAGCGAAATATCGTGATTAAACCGTAGTATGGTGTTAGGGCTTTTTGTGAGTCCACCTGGGTAACTATTAACATCAAAGTTGAAAATCTGTCGCCAAGCACCTGTTGGTGTGTTCTAGCAGCTGCAATTGTGAGCCAGTCTCCCTCTACGTTTAGGGTATCATCTTAGACCACATCATCATTTAACATCAGATGAGATGTTGTCAAGCGACAACCTTTAAAGTATAAAAATTAAAGAAATTATATAAATCTTGTTACTCGCACGGGTTTCGCACGGGTGTGCTACTAGCTTGAGACCAAGCCTTCCATTTACAGCACTACCATGGAATCAAATGGAACATCTGAACGTCAATCTGTCATTACTGTTAATATTTTGAAGATGCGAGATCTAGCTTAGCCTATAGGTCTTCCTTCCATCTTACTCACACACTTTTGTAATAATGGACATACTTTAAACGACATTTTACAGTTTTTCGTATGATTTTTGAAACAATTTATTTTTCAAACGCTTACATATATTATCTTAAACTTTTCATTGCAATAATTATTAACAAAACGTAATACAACACACCCTTGTTTAAATAATCTCTTACATTTATCTAAGCAATGTTTATAGGTATGTTAAACGAACAGCGACAGAGTGTAATGTTCACTTCGTCCGAAGGTCATGTTATGTTCGCTAATGTGAACAGAAATATGTATTTGCATGTAAGGATATATTAATTGTTCTTAAAGATTATTTCAAAACAGAGTTCTTAATAAATAGGTATTCTAAATTGAAAATTCTCCTACATATATATTAAAATCATAAATATAGATTCCATTAACTATTTTTATCATATTTGTTATTTATTATATCGCTTTGTATCACTGTATGTGATTTTACTTCATGAGATTATAATATATATAATTCTTAAGCCTGTTATATAATATGTCGCAGGAGCATATAATTTCACCTCACTACATTACAATTCACAGACTTAATGCGACAATTCTTCACATGTGTATTTTTATCACGAATCTTTAGAGGAAATGCTGTATAAAAGGTATTTCACCGCCAAAAAAAGTAACTTTAGAATATGAATGCAGTCGCGGTAACATAATCGAAGCATGTAAAATATAGCAGGTTTCAGTTATCACCTGTGAAGTAACAGTGACAAAAAAATTATTTCATTACCACGCAATTATATTAAAATGAATTAAGCCGGTGTACAGTTATCGCCTGTGAAATAACAGTGTTAAAAAAGGTGATTTCACTGTCATACAATATGTTAAAATTATTATAATTTCCACGCTTAGTATTGTGTAAAACCAAGGCTATGTATTTGACGGGCTTTCGGTAGCCTTTTAATATTCTTCAGAGTAGAAGATACAGATGAACCGCGAACATATGAGTTTCTTATTATATACTACCTGGAAGGTTCCTTGATGAAATCAATAAATTTATTCGAACAAAGATCTTATCGACTGAGATTGCTTTATTTTTTGCAACCTCACTTGAATCGGAATCGATCCTAGAACCTCCGTTACATTAATCGAAGACGGATGATTAAACCTCGAACAAAGTTCAGACAAATCAAAATAAAAAAAAAATCTACTTATGAACATAAAAACACTCACCGGTTCGAGAAATATTCTAGTCGTCGAGAAGAGATAGGAGGAAATTCATTGGTTTTTTTTTACAAAGGATACGCCTCATTCTATAAAAAAAACTTAGGTACTTCATTCAACAGTTTTTAATGTTCACAACTATAGCGGTTTATAACAAATAACACTAACACAAGTTAAAGAGAAAAGAAAAAATCGTGTTTTGATTTTATAGAATCGTATTTGTGCGTACGTACGTAAGAGCTTGTATATATATGTGTTTGTTTGTAAATTTATATTTTTGGAACGAAGTTCCTTATCGCACGATACGCATGGGGGCTAGCCGAAAAAGAGTGTAAGATTTTTCCGTCACGGCCCTTTCTGCGCGCTTATTAGTTCAAAGACAGCCAATCACATGGCTTCGCGCCTGCTCACTTATAGTTTGTACACTGCATACGCGTCAACTGTTTCATAGCGTATTGTGTAATGTATTGAATGATGTAAAATAAAATGTTTATTATCACACCTCTAAATAAAAAATGTATTATGAAATTTCCTACTATTCGTTGAATTCATGCGTTTCATTTAATCGCTCTAAGACGCTAGTAATTCATTTATTTGTACATTTATCAATAATAAAACACTACGAAAGGAACTTTGTTCCAATCTAGTGTTCCACGACACACGTGCATTGTTTTCAATGTTTTATTAATAATTTACTTCAATAATCGATATCACATCTTAACCACACAACATATCGTTATGAAATTCTGCATACACGTTGTCCAATGTGCTTTTTGCCCAGAAAAAAGTACCGCTCCCGTAAAATAAGGAAAACCTACATTAATATGAGCGAATCCACGAACAAAAGCTAGTTTAATTCATCTTGCGCCAATTTAAACCTATAATTGTTTACAAAATCACTTGATCCCAGACTGCTAACGTTTAAAAGCCTTCTCTGTGTTGTAAAAATGAAGCATAGAGTTTGTATTATCAGACTTTGCTTACATGCTTTTAGAGGCAATTCACATTTGCATTATAATGTTAAATAAATGGATGTGTCATTTTAGTTTTTTTTTATATACTAAATGCAACAAACGGTTTGGCGCGCATTTAATTTTTATTACTGCCAACATTATTAAACCATTACCGTATAAAGCACGACTGTTGCATAGGGAACGAATCATACGACTGAGCCTGCGCGTTTTACCCCTTACCGGCATAGGCATTCACAGTTTGGTCACTTTTGGTAAGACACGACTCTCATCGGTCAACGTAGCCTCTTTGCTTGTGATACTCCGTACTACGCCACAATCCGCTCAATTACTTAATTCTCACTTAGACTTTAGTATGGTAATTCCTTTGCTTGCAGGGGTCAGAGCATGATACTAAGTAGCCTATAATCTTTCTTAAAGACATTTCCGCGTGTTCAAACAAAAAATCAGCAATTTCTTGAGCCTTCATAATGAATTAAATAAATATAACATAATTTAGATTAAAAACGAAATTAGTTTTTAAATGAACGTCACTATAATAACATTCTCTTACGATTTTTGCATAATTTAAACCAAACTATTACGTTCTCTAGCGCTTTCTTTTTCGAAATTAACAGCCTAAACGGTCGGTGACCACGTAATTTGATGCTACGATAAAAATCTTCACACATTAGATAAATTTTTTATGACTTTTAAAACTTTTTACGTCTGTTACTTATTAAATAATGCATACGGTTATATTTATGGACAAGTTTACACGGCTACTTACATGGCATACTGTGTCATTTCTTGTTAGTTGGACCTTCAAGAGTGCAAACGGTTAATGGAAAAAAACCGATTGGTAGTTATGACTTAATAATAAAATCTATTGAATTTTCATATTACTATATTGAAACTACATCTGGCTAGCTAACCATCCTAAAGCTAGAAGTCTGTCGCCACTCACCTGTAGATATGTTCCGGCAGTTGCACTTGCGAGCCAGTCTTTTAGCTTTAGCGTGGTTACCAGCTTAGACCACATCATCTTTAATCTAGAAACCTTCAAGAAACAAGCGTACTCGTACTCGAGCCAACGTGCTGTGATGCCCATCGTGTCGTGTAGTAGGTGGCCGTAGGCGTCAATGATCACTTACCAACAGCTAACCTGTCTGTTCCTTTGCCTAAAATTGCATAAAAAATAAATTATTTAACATCAGGTGTGACTGTGGTCAGACTATAAATATCTATAAAGCGTGACAAAATAATACAGACAAACGAACATTACCTCTTTGTAAAATATCTAAATTAGAATAAATTACGTTTCCTACGATAAACGACCAGAAACCGCCCCGACTAAGGCATCCATCCAATTACCGCATTTCGCGCATCCCTCCATGTCTACATATTTATTCATCCTTGGCGTCAGACTCGCGAAGTTATCGCCTTTAAACCAGTTCGCGATTCGCATTCGACTCGCGGACCTCGGCATTACAAAATCAAGGACAAAAGTTTACGCTCCGAAAAGTCATTTGAAAGTTTTTACCAAATATGTTATCAAATTATCACGACATTTTATCATTTTATATTAGTGATATATACTAATATTAATTTTGTAGTGTTTTAACGTAAAATAATACAACAAAAAAATGTATTTTAATTGTCGTATGAAATTTGTACTTATTTATGAATGTACTTGGCTGGAAAGCGCGACTTCCCACGGGTGTACTAAAGAAGTAAACCAAGTTTTCCCTTAACACTACCAACGACCGTGTGATGAAATAAATTGGCAACTAAACGTGAATCTGTCATTTGTATCAATCAATGTATTTGAAGATATTCCTACTATCTTCTGTCACACTCCCTTTTCCGATATGGATGTTATTTAAGCCTACATTTTTATTTTTCCGTACGATTTTTCAAATATTTTCTATCATACAAATCTTGTCCACACAATTACAAACACAACGAAAAAAAATTTAGTCAAATAGGTAGAAGCCGCTCTGAAGTGATGCGCTACATACAATTGATTTATATAGAAGATTATTAAATGATTTATTATTTTCATTTCTCCAGAGCAGTATGTTTTTGTATGGTGATAATTGACCTTAATTTGTCGAAAGAAGTGATCTTTTGCTTACTAAAGAATACTATATAACATTATAACGACTACTCAAACGAAAAGAAAGAGTTCGTAATTGCATTTACTGTAACGCCCGTAACACAGATATGAATGCTTAACAATAGTTATTGAATAAATAAATCGTGTCGTCCCAAGCAAGTACTAAAATACCTTACCTGATTGCAGACCTTTCGTAATACTAATAACGCATTTTATCCTGGTACATTGCGCAATCGCAGAAAAAGCAGCTACTAACGAAAGTTAAATTTCTCAGTATTTTAAACGAGAATTCCACTGTTTCGGTAATGGTGAATGTTATGATGGAACAAGCTTTAAAAAGAATTGCCGGTCTTTCGTAAATCTCAAATCGATTGCGCAGTTTAATTTTTTATAATATCATATTTATGATACATTTAACATTTCATAATTTAATAAGGCGACTGGCTAATTGGATATATAATTAAATAACACTGTTACATACTGAAGATATTAATTAAATAGAAATAAACTTTATTCAAAAAACCCGTTCACAAAAATACTATATAGCAGGTAGAACATTGTCATGTTGGTAACGTATGCTGTATATTGTTATGTTGGGTATTTCCAAAGTAAATCGCATTCCAAATACAAAAAGCGCGTATTTGTCTTTTTTGTCAATCGCGTTATATATATTTTTTTAACTTCAAATTAAAAAAAAAACAGCTTATCGAATTGTTGTGAATCGACCTTTTTGCATTTGGTATGTGAAGCAATTAAGAAAAATTTAATTTGACGCCATAAGTTTCCTACCAATTTGACAGATAGCCTATTCGTTCAACTTTCGACGCATTGACAGCTCATTAAAGTCATAGAAGCTTCGTAAGTCTCGTCAAAAAAATAACTTTTTCTGTTACTCGTGATTTACAATCTATGTCAAGTTATAACATTTTAGTTAAATAAATGACACGCTGTAAACGGGAGTTTTAATCTACGTGAATTGTACAGCGTAACTAAAACATTTAACTGTGCAAAGACTAATGCTATATCGATGGAAATAGTTTTTTTTTTATTTCCCTATTGATTTTTAATAATATGCAAAAGATAAAAACGGTGACGGCCTCTCACAGTTCTTAAAAGGTAGACTTATGCTATCGAAGACTTTACTGAAGGCCTTTTAAAGGTAGGAATATAATTTCGTAGTACATAATTTTAGCTAGTAATTTAAGCGTTCGAAAAATATTTTTTACGAATCGACTACAATTTACTGTCTTCACTTTAGTTCGTATTACGTTTGTTTTACATATGAAACTTCCAGATGAAGTTACTCAAATTATGGTGCAAAATGTATCAACATTCGGTGGGTAGTTGAAACAAGTGAACGCAACACAGCAGACGCGCAATGTAATTTTGTTCAATCCTTTTTTTTTTGTTGAAAATCACAATGTCTACATATGTTTCTGTATCACTACATAGTATAAAACAAAGTCGCTTTCTCTGTCCCTATATCCCTATGTATGCTTAAATCTTTAAAACTACGCAACGGATTTTGATGCGATTCTAATAGATAGAGCGATTGAAGAGGAAGGTTTATATGTATAATAACATAAATTAAATAGTGGAGAAATACCGCTATTTTTGAGGTTATTCCAAATTTAACGCGTGCGGGCCACAGGACAGTAATGAATAAATCAAAACTACTGGATCGATTTTAATCATTTTTTCAGTGAATGACATAGGCTATATATTTTATACCCGTGCGCTAGTAATGTATAAAAGATATAATTATGTGAAATTTTAACACTGTCAGTATTAGAGAGATTCACAATTTCACCCGACTCGGTTCATTACGTGCGCCATTGTCGGAATTTTTCGGTTCAAACCGCACCTTTTAAATGATTGCAACTTTCCGTTTCCCAAACGGGCTCGGTTTGTAACGTTGTGAAATGAGGATCTATCTGCTTCAATGGACTTGAGGAGTGCCTCATTTTATCTCTACGTTGCGAACGGATGATTCAGTAATTTCTATCTAATATCTGTGTACACACTAACTTTTGCTTGCAACTTCACTTGCGTTATTCCATATTTGACTATATGATGAAAGGTACCGCGTCTCGTTTTCTGTAACCCTCATCACATAGTGTATGGAAAATCTCATAATTATCGGTTGAGGAGTTTAAGCGTGAAAGCGTAACAGTACAGACCATCAAACACATATTCGCGTTAATGAATATTAGTTAAGATATCCTATAAGTTATAGTGCTAGAAATGCAGGCGCTCAAAAAATATTCTCTGTCAGCTTGATTACAATCAACTACTCTTTATTTCCAATAAACATAATGCATGTATGTATAATAAAACTTCCAATGGAAATTCCATTGCCCCATTCCATTCCATGCCATTGCTTAATAATCGTTTCGACCGGTCAACATTTGCCGTCCAATTTTTATAAGTAAGGACGAAAGAAAGTCCTGGACGGTGTCACTGACCCGGAAACCTGTTCTCTCATGGTCATCTACCGCTGCAAACAATGTAAAATCAGCTTATAATGACCTGTAGTTTGTTAAAAAATTAATGATATTATGAATTAAATGATTACAGCGTATAATTTAAATTAATTCAATATTTACATAGTATTTCGAGTCGTGTCCCAGATAATGTTTCTTAACATAGGAAAAATCAATAAACACTTGCGGGATCGAGCTTTTTAATACACTTGTTATAAAAACAAGGTTTTATGCAAATGCACTAAAAATGTTTCCAATGTGCATGGTGGCCATTTTGAAATTCGCCATTTTGTTTTTATTTCAATACGACACATAATAACAAACAGCAGAATAATTAACAAAAGTTTATAATAACAATCTTTAGAAAGCAACACAACAGCTTAATGAATTTATTCATTATTATCATCACATCAGCCAGTAAAATATACATTTTAGAGTTATAAGCATCTTTCTTAGGTAAGGTATGGACATAATAACTCCGAGAACCCTCGACGCTATTTCAAACTCCGAGAAATCCACAGTCCTATGTTTTTCCACATACGGTGGTACTACAAGAACATTTTTCAGGTACAGGTTTCCTCACGATATTTTCCTTCACCGTCTGCCGATAATGTTACCAATTTAAATTAGTAATGTACGTGGACTCCGTAAAATTCGACAGGTACATATTTGGGTTTCGGACTTACGACCATCGAATGCAACTTCGAATACTGATATATTGCCAGTTATTGGCATCAATATAGTTGATCATTAAAACAGTATGACTCAATCAATAGAATTCTGTATAGGAAACTTATAATAATCGTGGTTTCACCACTTTAATGCGGTCCCTTCAAGCAGAAACACGATTCAGATCTGTGCCACAAACACAAATAGAAAGATGCTTATTTAGTTGTTTTCTACGAAGTTCCACGTTAGTTGTTACCATCGGGCTTATTCCGAATGATCATTCGGGTGATATATCCTATTTCTACTATTGTTTTTTTAAGATAAAAATAATAAAAAAATATTAGAACTTCCTTGAATAAACAAATTGCATAGGTTCAACTAAAGCCTTAGCGAATTATAAAATTAACGATTAGATAAATCGAAGTGCATTCGTATCCATAATTATCGAGTACCTATGGTAGTTTGAAAATAGCACCAGTGACAGAGAAGTTGAGGAGTAACAGGTTACCATGGTATGGGCATGCCATAGGGTGAGATGAAAGCCATGTAACCAGAAAAGTTTTGAGTTCAAAGTAGACGGATATAGGAGTAGAGGAAGACCGAAAAAGATGTGGATGGATTGTGTGAAAAATGATATGTGTTTATAAAAAGTGTGAATACTGAGATGACTTTTGACAGGGGAGAGTGGAAAAGGAAAACATGTTGTGCCAACCCTACTTAGGAGGGATGAGGGTAAGATGATGATGATAATGAATTATGGAGTATCGGGATTAAGATAATAAGCAAGACCTCTTGCAGTTTAAACTGAATAAGTTTTATTGTATAAATCACACGTTGCACAGAAAGTAACTGACAAGTCAAAAAGAAGATAGTGGCTCCATCAACTTTAAACAAAATGAACAAGCAATGATATTCTTATTATACAGCCAAATCTTAATATAAAATTTACTCTAATATGGAGTACCTCTTTATGAATAATTTCTCGTCTTTTTGTCGTTTTAAATTTTATTTATCCTTTATTTCAGCGTTTGTTAAAAACCTTACTTTATTCACCTTACATTGACTTATGTTATATGACGATGTGGTCTAAGATGGTAGATAAACTAAATCTAAAGAAGATCTGGCTCTGTAGTGCATCTACAGAGTCATACCTATAGGTGTTTCGCGACAGATTTTCAACTTGAACGTGGTAGCTAGCTAAGTGAAGGCTTAGAAAAAGCCTTACTACTGTCATTATCATGGTCATTTACATGCATACTTATCGTAATACAAGCTATATTAGATTTAATAGTGGTGCGAGGAATTGTGTCATTGTATTTATTTAGAAGACGATATATATATATATATATATATAGATTTATTAATACTCTTTTGAGTCTCAATTATTTGAAATAAACGTACCTATTACTTTGCATTAATGTTGAATAATATTTCTTACCTCTTATTTTACTTATGACCATTTAAAAGCATTGAAAGAAATAAAATAGAAATATAATTGTATTATAATTTCGACCGGAATCACCGTCTCTGTGTCTTCAATAACTAGGTATTATAACTGGAGAGTTAACAATCGCGATGTTTAACATTTTTTTTTTTTAAGTTCAATGACGCGCAGTCGAACGTGACTAGCGGATTGTCTGTATGAATAATGTCTGATCAACACTTATTGAGGTGAACTTGAATTTTTTTTAATGTAGTTTATAATAGACTAGTTTTTGCTCATAGATTCACTCGCATTTATATAGAACTAGCGGCCCACTCCGACTTCGCACGGGTATCTATAAATATATAGCCTATGTCATTCACTGAAAAAATGATCAAAATCGATCCAGTAGTTTTGATTTATTCATTACTGCCCGTGGCCCGCACACATTATTTTGATAAATCTCGTAGGGTTCAGCCTGCGTTTGTTGCAATGTAAGCGGAAAAAATGTAATTATTTACGACATCACATTAGAAACCTAAAAAATAACAGTATTTTCTCCACAATTTAATAGATGTTATTATATATATAAACCTTCCTCTTCAATCACTCTATCTATTAAAAAAACTCCGCATCAAAATCCGTTGCGCTAGTTTTAAAGATTTAAGCATACATAGGGATATAGGGACAAAGAAACCGACTTTGTTTTATACTATGTAGTGATTAACCTATCCCTCGGGAACACTATATATTTTTCTGAATGAAAATTATCCCATGTCCTTTTTTATACCCCTGACAACGTGTATCCAAAATTTCTTGATGATCTAGTTTTAAAATCTATCACCAAGCTATTAATTATGAGTATAAATCCCTTAATAAATGAAGTTACAGTGTTATAATTGTTGTCAGACGCAATGCTATAGGTAGTCCCTGCTCTCCGGCCAATAGGTGTGTGAGATGGGATTATGGGGCTTTAGTCTGTACGAATCGAGCATAACCCACATTTAGTTGCCCGGTGGGATGTAAAAAAATAATAAAAAAGGTCATCATATCATCTTAGATTCAAATAATCACTTAGCAATCTGGTGGGATTGTGGTTAAAATACTTAAATACTGAAGTGTATCATCATCCTCTTAACCTTTATTCCTATCTAAGTAGGATCGGCACAATATGTTTTCATCTTCCACTTTCCTCTGTGAGCTGTCGTCTCAGTATTCACACCTTATACACATATCACGTCTCACACAATCCATCCATACCATCTTCAGTCTTCTTCTACGCTGATATCCATCCACTATCATATTTAAAACCTTCTCTAGTCATGTAACTTTCATTTCTCCCTATGTCATGCCCATACCATATTAACCTATTACTTCATAATTTCTCTGCAACTGGTGCTACATTCAAACTTCGTCTGATATACTCATTCCTGATCTTATCCGTTCTGGTGGTACCTACTACATCAATCGCATATTTACCGCATGTAATCTTCTTTCACCTATCTCTTTCATATTCCAGCACGTAGATGCATACAGACAGCATGACAAAGTTTTATGATAGGTTTCCCTTTCTATTAGGCTTCATGGGCATTCATGTGCCATAAACGACCCCAAAGATCTTTCGACATTTGCTCCACACTACCTTTATCCTTGCATCTTGGTCTATGCCAACATCGTTTTGAATCTATGAGCCGAAAATTGGAGCAAGCTGGTGGTGAAGTATGTAAGGTATTATATTAGTAATCAGATCTATTAGCTACTATAATTTTTTATTCACAAATGTTCTTAAAATCTTACAAAATGGTAATAGGAATGGAATCAATATACGATTGTTTTTTTTTTTATATATACGAGTATAAAAGAAGTTATGGTTTTCCCTTTATAAATATTTAAATTTTATTGTAAAACTTAACTATTATTTATGTAGCCATAATTTTATATTAACATATACTTGACATTTACAAAAGAATACTTGCAAACATTTACATTCTTGTGGGCAATCTTATTTACATACTCGTATGCGAACACGACATCATGAAGTTCCAAGCTACGCAAATAACACAAGCTGTGTAGAATTTGATGAGTTGTAAACTAATAACAAGCATAACAAACAGCGTATACCATACTGCTAAATCCTTTACTCACTACGCCAGCATAACAATATTCAGTAAAAAAGAAAGCGGTCTATATATTATGTATTGCACAAAACAAAAAACGGTAGTGAAAATAAGTAAACATAAATTTCGAACTATATAATTTAGATTATTTTTCAATCATAACTAAACCTTACTGAATTAACAACGGTGTATACAGTAATAAACAGACATACAGTCCGTATGATGTTAAGTGGTCACTGTAACTTGCGCTTATTTACAATTAACTTTAAAACGAACTCGGTTTGCAATCATAACGAATCTCTGCATCTGATGACGTAATGGAAAAATATCTCTTGTGTCTGCGGAATGTAAAATATTTTTAGGAGTAAATGTATAGAACAAAAAAATTGGTTACCTACTTTATGGCTGTATTTACTATTTTGTAATTATTAATTATATATGTCAGCTATTGCTTTGGTTTTGTGAAATGTATAATTACCGAGTAAGACACCAATTAACGACACGGCAAACTGAAATATACCGTATAGAATTCAACAAATTTCGGTAGGTAAAACTCATTACCTCACCACAAAAGAGTGTCCGAAATTAAGTAAATATGAGACATTTACTTTATATTATAAAAGCTGTATTTTAAAATAAAGAGAACAATATATATTTATTAACCAAAAGTAATATAATTATATCAAATATATCCATACCAATTTGTTATACGTATGTTATAAATATGCGTATATGCTTGAACGTTTTTGTAACAAAAATTCTGGTTCAATTGTAGTGAAACTTTACATACAAATCAATTATATTTGTACAAAACATTTGTCAACTATTACGAAGGTTTAATTTACGATTTGCAAAGCGGGTTGTGTATGTAATTATTTTTTTTTTATCTCGAATATAATTATTATTTAAAATATCGCCTAACGGTACGATTAACAGGCTCACGATAAAATGTCGAGTCATCGATCTTTTCAATTAACGCGTGAAAAAAAATAGCAAGACGAATTGTTATTAATCGCCGATTGTCTAACGCATGGTAACATTGTGTCTTGTAAAAATCTTGTACCATTATCAACCATCTTCTATGGTTATGTGGTTTACAATTGCTTGCATTTATCGCTCGTCAAGGTAACGCCTGGATAAAAAATGGACTTCCGTTGTGTACCGCCATGGCTTATTAGTTAATGTTTTTTTTGGTTAATTTTAGCAGTACCATCACGATTACCTGAACCAATCTTAAGAACAATTACCAACTACTTAGTCTCTCTGCTTCTTCTTATCCTGTTCCAAACAAGTCAGTTTGCCTGTTAATGAAGCTGTATTTTATAAATACTAGATAGTAACAAGGATAATAATATTTTTAAATCAAAAATATATTTCCTTGCTCCTCCTTACTATAAAGGTCGCTAATTATTTGTGCTTTTATTGGTTTGAACGCCTTAATCTCTGAAAGATCTAGTTAGATTTCACGAAACATCTATACGTTATATAGCCTGTCTATTAACGATGTTTATACATTATATTACATCCTGCTATGACCCTTAGGAGTGGAGTAATAATCATTCAAACCTTGAGTCAAAAGGAACGATAGATGATTACGAAGTATGGGGCGAACGACACGAGTGTTACGGTAAGGGTTATCGTGTCCAACGCAATTGTCGGAAACACTAAATGTATGTTAAAAAAACTAGTGTATATAGTAAATTTTAATGTATTGGTTTATAGGGGACATGATAGGTGACAGCAAAATCTTTACAAAATTAACGAAACTTTGGCAATAAGTGGTCCGCGACTGCAGAAACATAAACAAATAAAGGAATACGCTCTTTATAGTATAAAAGATAGATAAATAAAAGTGACGTCAACATTATATGGTAATGCCGATAATCACTAGCATAACATAATTTTTTTAAGTATAGTCTACGTAGGTCACAAAATATACATCTATCATACGTTCGTTTTTTATTGTTGGTATTTTGTATACCCTATAAAAGTTGCATCTATAATTGCTACAGCCCGACCTAATTTAGAGCAAAGAAGCCCATGCCACCAATCTTCCCCACGCTATAAACCGTCTCTGACTCGTATCAGAGGAAAGTTAGCAGGTAACAATTGAAAAATAAGGTATTGGATTTATCTCTTTTAATGTCCATGTTATTTCTTCCCGCTTTCCTCGAATCCCGGCTGTCATTTGCCGCGAGTCGATACGCTTCGTCGAACCGACATTATATTATAAAAATTTACATTTTACTTTATTCCTCGGTGAAAGTGTTGTACGTGCGTCGATTTTAAACTAGTTCTGCTTTGTCACCATAATTTCCTTATTATTAACGGAAATCATTATTTTTTGTGTCCGGTATAATTATAGACAGAATCAACATACACACGTTACAATGTGGCTTCATCGTCTAGACGTCCGCGAAAGACCGTTGAACTAAAGTAAATTAGTGTTATAAAAAACCTAAAGAGTCTACATTGTTTTATTGTATTTCTTTACAGAGGCTTTAACACCGGCTGATTTAACAATTGTTTTTTTTTGGGACACCAGAAAAAAATTGCATATTCAACATTTACATTTTATTATTGTATTTGGATGTTTTTCCTTGTATGTATTCTGTATATAATATAGCTATTAATTTAGTTTTGACCAAGGACAGAAATACAAACAAACTGATTATAGAGGTGTAGATATGTTACTACATATAAGGTAATTAACACTAAATTAAAAATAATTAGAATTAAGTAAAGAAGTTCAAGGAGGATAGGAGGATAGGAGATTATATAGGTTTTTTTTAAATACATTCCTTAATCGAGACGCTTCAACAGAACGATTCTTAAATACTATACAGAACACCGCGACATATCCCAAAATTTGTATAAGTCCTAAGAAAATGGGACGATTAACCACCGTATATTGCTGAATATTGTTTTAAAAATACTAAAATAATTGTACAAAAAAAAAACATTGCAACTAAGAATTACTTTGATTAGCACCGTATAAAAATAGACTATCTAACTATAGTCGATGGACCACAGTTACATGTTATATACAAAAAAGGTCATTATTGAATATATGGCATCAATTCTAAGATCGACAGAAATAATGCACGAAGAACGTAGTAGGAATCACACATAATAAGCCAATACACAAGAACAACAAGTCTAATAATAAATTCTAAAATAATAAAATCGATCCAGTCACAGAAGAGCCAAAGCCTTCCATTTTTATAAATTCTCAAATAAATCATCGTCATTAGCCTTATCGTATATCTAAGTTAGATTAAGCGAAGTCATGGCCATTTCTCCATGCATTTTTGTATTGACATCCGTGAAGTTTCGTCTTCACTGACGCTTTATGGACTGGAACGTATTTTAAAAAACCGTATGTTTACTCATGGATTACACAGAAGTGCCTCTAAAAATGTTGATGCTTTAAAAAAGATAAATGCAGAAGTGTTCTAATCTTCACCGAGGTTATAAACTTGTTCAAGGTTCGGGTTAAAGGCCTTCTTACTATAGGGCAAACGTAGTGACCGCTCCAGGCGCTAAGTGTCAAGAAATGTCGCAATGGTACAGAAAAATTGAAGGTGCATTAGTCTAGTCCAAGTTCTATGCTTCCACTTTAGACAGGTATGTTTTAGAAGCAAGCGAAGGAAATGCCATAACGTGATCTCGCACTATTCTAAAACTTACCTCAGGCCGACCAATTCGTTCGATCTGACTCCTAAATAGTATGGGTGCTTTTGAAAAACGCCTGTTAATACAAGACAAAGAATTGGCAGTTATCAGATATTGAACTCGTTTAAATTAGTTGGCTTAAGTTATGACCTATTATTAAATGTTGTGGTCATCTAACGCCAGACTATGGACTCCTTAGTCTCATTGTCAAAATTACATAGCAAAATTATTATTATTATTAATAAAATAAAACGGCTTTAGTTACAATTTAATGTTAGAAATCTACGTCATAAAATTCATAAGAGTGATTGTTATCCAACATGAAGCTTAACGTGGTGAGTCAGAACAACAATTTGCAAAGGAGTTCCTTGTAAAACATATATACACTGAAATATAATTTTGAAAATTGATTCCCAAATGACATTTAATAAGACTTAATAACAAGTGACTTCTGAAATAAAGACGAGAAAAAAATCCCATCAGGCACACACGACCTATTACATTATTGACAGCGCGTCAATGGAGTTTAAAAAAACAGTAAACAATCATAAAAGAAATCGGTGCCAAATATTCTGTCATTAGGAAATTGCAATTTGAAGGCAATTTGCCAGATGCATTCGTTCTTTAACAACAACTCTATTTATTAATGCATGCAATTTCGTAAGTTAATTGCGAAATACACAGATTTGGTAATTTGCATGACTCATCACTGCACGTCGCGTCGACTCGTTTCTGTTAATGAAATTATGTATGCAGTTTCAACTGACATTCTCGACGGAACACTAATGGTTTATGTGATTTACAATAATTGTTATAACGTCATCGAATTTACAGTATGTAGCCCTTTGCGCTAATGAGACAGTGTGCAATAGTACAAGTGCGATGCTGAGAATGGAATAAAAAACGCAGTTTATTTATTAACATTAGCTAGATAGAAGTGAATGCATGTAATTTTGCCGGGATAAAAACAACCTAAAAATTTGTCGAAGCATTTGACCATCCATAAAGCTAGAGAGGCTCTAATTCTCAATGGGATTCAGCTACGGTCTAACTGTCTACATTGTTGACCTGGTAAGGCCTCTATAGTTTAACCGGACTACTAAGGGGAGCGCTTAAAGCGCTCACCCGATTTTATATAGGCAACCAGCATAAGGGCGCACGGCGCGCCGCGGCTTGGACTGTCACCGAATATCCCTAATCTAACTAAGTTAAGCTAACTATTATTTCATACATATATGAATTCGTGAAACATACACATGTTGTACCGAGCATGTGACTTCAGTGAAAGTGCTCAATAAAGACTTTTCTAAACACACATACAACACAACGTCGGTGTCCAAGTTACAGGAGATTGCAGTTTGCAACAGTGCGAAAGTAACTCTTATGTGTGTACGATCTATTCAAACCTAAACATTATCAGATCCTGAGCAAGCGCTTGCTACTCTCGTAAGAGGTATAGTTCCTCTTAACCAAAAATGCCCTGTTGTAGAAAGTCCATAGGATAAAGCAGTGAGCTTTAGCAGACTGGCGTGATAACAAAATATATCATTGATAGCAGTGATATATGATTTCTTAAGCGTAATACTCTTTCTAAGAGTAAAAATAATAAGAGATATAATAATACAACAAATACATTATGAGACGCCTTCTAAAATAAAAATAAAAATTTTAGACTTCAATTAAGAAATGTAAATATGATATAGAAATAAAAACGCAGCAATAAAAATAATTGAATTGTTTAAATATAAAATGAAAAGTTTATAATTACATAACTTAATTGGATGTACGTTTGTGTGTGAATGTGAGATGTCATTTTATGATTGGCTAAGAAAAAGTGTTGTTCACCCTTCGCTTCTTCACTCTAATATACTGTATGGAATTGTCTGAAGTTCGCAGAAGGTTTCGGTGAAGAAAATCAGATATAAATTCTATACAGTTCTATATATTAGAACTTTATCAGCTTCAGAGGAAATGCAGTTTTACATTTTTTTTTATTCGATCCTCTATAACAGTTTACAATCTTTAATATCCTATAAAAAAGTAGTGTGTACCTATGTACACGCGTTAGAAGTTATACTTCTTGGGCGTAACAAGATAAGAATCTTTTCAAAAATTGTATCTTTCGCCTTATTCTACATTTGTAGAAAAAACGACATTAACAATAGAAAAAATGTATTTAATACATACATACTTTTTCTAAATAAAATGTTGACTATAGCTAACTTCAGGGTGTCGGTTTTTCGTGACGGTGTACGCGCGCATCGTAAAAATTTAGTCTCATCATTTTTCCCTAACGCGCAAAAGAAGTATGACTTCAAAAAAGATAACAGTTGACATTATTTATACATTATTATATATATATTAACTTAAATTCAACTTCACAATTAATAGCATTGTTCTTATATAAAAAAGTTAACGTGAAATAAAAAATATTTAAAAGTAACAACTATCACGAGTCTCCAGACGATCATTATAATCAAAGCAAAGTCATCAAAATTTCTCTAATCTATTATGAATTCAATTTACTACAGTTACGGAGCGTTAATTCGCATTTGAAATTTGAATCCTTAATACATTAGAGTCAAACGTGAACAATAAAGGAGAATATATATAAAAAGCGTAGAGATATCTTAGTATTTCTATCATGCTTACTCTTTTATCGTTACCATAGTTACAGTTTCACTATTTATTTTACATTTATTGAATCCAACAACGACTCGTAAGTCGTAATACAGTCAATCCCTTCAAATTCATGATAGACCAACAACCGCTCGCTTAATTCGTCTATGTTTATATAGGATTATTTGCAAGAAACACTACGTTTATTTTACTAAAATAAAAAGCCTAACTCCTTTTAACATCTGCCAGTGAAAGTCCCGTCAAAATCGGTTCAACTGTTTCGGAAATTACCCGCAACAAACGTACAGAGAGATGTACTTTTTTAAAATTGTTTTTTTTTAGTTGTAAGAGCCGTATTTACTTTGTTATACATTTAGTAAAAAGGTGCTATTTTCACATTACTAACAAGTAATTTAAATTATTTCTAGTATAGGAAAACAAAAGCAGACATCTTGCTCATTCGTTTTGTTAGTGTTACAGTGCAACCAATTGTATTACATTCGGTCGCACACCCATCAACGGTGTGTGTTACAGTCGAGCCCTTAAAATTTATAACAGCTTTTAATGTCTAATTTCTCATAAAGAAAACATACGAAGCCATTATCAATTAGCACTAAAATAATGCGGGAACACACGTTAGCTTCTAAGTCATCTCTGCCTTGTTGTTATTCCGTTCCCGACAGCACGTGCCGCTTACATACATTAAAATCACGGTTGCGTCTAAATTGAACTTTAGCTGTTACGGAATAAGTGTAACAAATGTTTTTAAATACACGACGCGACGTGTGAACGACCCGCGGCGATCGAATGCCCGCGCAGAACCGTTCTTCGGACTACGATAAATTGGATGCAATGTCGAATATGGTTACAACTTTCTTATTTATCGGCCGTCATAATTTGATTCGATATCGACAGCAGTCATGCTCGTATAACGGGTGTTACTTTGTTATGCGTATCGTTCTCTCACCTGTTATCCAATTAAGTCGTCGGCTTTGACCGTCCAATTTTCTACAAAGATCCTATTTATATATCTTAATTTAATTAGAGTTCATCTTGTTTGGTATGAAAATTGCAGGTCTAGGTTTTTGAATACATCCATATATCAATAAAAATCTATTGCCGATCATGTAAGCACATCACTTCAGAGCATCTGCACTATATTTGGCTAATTCTTTTTTGTTGTATTGGTCAGAAGATTTGTATGAAAGAAAATGTTTGAAAAATCCGTACAGAAAAGTGTAAAACTTGGGTTAAAAAAGGGTGTGTGTGCGATTCACACACGATAGAAGTGAAACTTTAGTAAATCGACAAAAGAATGAAATGCATATATATAACAAGAGCAGGATAATTACAAACAAACAAGATATAAAAATACTCACAAACACTGTTAAATAATAACACACCACGCTGACTTCTTAGTAAAAAGCTGTAATACGCAGCCACATACAGTGTATAGTAGTACACGTACTTGTTACATATACTAACACACGTTAAATGCTCAAATACAAGCAAGTATTAAACAGTGTACAATATACATACACACCGACATTTGCTCTCTCGATCTGGCTCACTAATTACAGGCGACTATGCTCAGAAGACGGGAGTGGGAATGCTACGAAGCATGGCACAAACAGAAGAGACCGATAATATAAAATAGTATGTATATTTCTGTCTCATTCTTTGCCGGCTTCATCCAACAAATTTATGTATTTGTGTCTCTTACCTGTAATTTTTCCGTTGCATCCGGTTTGAAATCATAGCAATTCTAAAGAAGTTTCACTTCTAAAACCTCCAGATAAAAAGGGAGTCAAATGAGTGAAACAGAAGACAGTATGGATATCTTCAAAAATATTGACACGATTGAGTTTCACTTGTTCAATTGCCATTTTATTATGGTAGTCCTATAAAGGGAAGATTAAGTCTCATTACACCCGTGTAAAGTCGGGGCTTGAATCTAAAATTTGATAAAATTAGAGTAGTTAAAATACTATTTTTATGTAATATAATTTTAGGATAATTTTCGAATGAATTTAAGACTATCTCTGCTCGTGAATTCATTTTTGATTTACAGTCACCGTAAATAGGTAAGGTTAGCTTAAATAAAACACTACCATTGCGTTGGCAGCTGACAATATGACCGAGTCGCGTGGCTTAGTAAATAACGACATAGGCATTCACAGATCGGTCTTTCTCGGTTCTCATGAACCAATCCGCGCTCGGCCCCCTAAACCACGCGCCCCGCCTTACACCCCGTCCATACTAATGCTTCGTTCTTACTCAGCGTAGTTTCTGTTCTAAATTTTGCAATTGTTTATTTCCTAAGGGTCGTACCGTGATTTTGAATAACCTATACACTTTCCCAATAAATATGGTACAGAATTTTTCAAATCTGACTAATTTATCTAAAGTTTTATATATATCTATATACATATAAAATTAATTGTATGCCGTCAAAAATATTGCGTAAGTCGCGTAATATTTATTTCTGATGTTAATACTGTTAACATAGAATTTATACTGTTACCTTGAATTTGACTAACAGCAGAATGTTTGTCAAACCTCGATTTTGAAATTAACAAAACTATAAAACTTGTCACACAACGTTAAATGGATACGGCCTTTAAGATATTAAAGTTGTGTGGTCACGCTATATTTTTCGAGTCTGCCGTTTACCTTTCATCTTTATGCACGACCCTGAGTATGTACCGTTTACTTTTTACCGCTGATGCTGTTTTCGTTTTGTTCAATATATATTTTTCGATGATTGCATTAAGAAACAGCGATGTTTCGAAGATTATCGTATATTTTATTGTTGCATATTCGTCCGCCATTAGATTACATTGGGAAGTTCGTAGAATACGGGTTTTGGTCGTTCAACTTTATATAGATACATAAGTATGGTGTTTTTTTTTATACTTAATAGGTCTTAAACCGTTGACCATAATCTTTACTAATAAATTATAAATGCGTAAGTGTGTGTGTTTGTTACGCTTTCACGCCTTAACTATTGATCGTTAGGAAATTTTGCATACACGTTGCCATAGCAACAGAGATGGCAGATGGTATTTTTTATTAAACAAGAGGACTACTCCCGAGGGATATACGAAATTTATATTAACACAAATGAAGCTGCGAGCAAAAGCTAGTCTCTCATCAATGACTATTAGCTCCAAGTTGGTAAACACGCTAAAATTAAAGGAGGAACTGTCTCTACTCAATAATTGCTTTTTTTTTTTTTTTTTTTTCGAACTGACCTACACTGCCAGCTTATTAGGCTTTCACAGTTCCACCGGACTACTAAGGGGAGCGCTTAGGGCGCTCACCCGATTGTTTTTAGGCGAAACATCTCAAGGGCACTCGGTGCACCTCGGCTTGAGCTGTCGCCGGATTCCCGAACTAACTAAGCTAGCTAAGCTATCTATCCATACAATACTCATATATGAATTCGTGAAAAATGCATGTGTGACCATGCATGTTTCACGAATGTATATGTGTATTTGGTATCTGACTACTGTGTTACGTGACCTATTTCAGTCCGAAAAGGGCAAAAAAACAGCCCACCACTGAGTGCCTAGATGTGCAAGAGTGTGGGGTGATCGTGTAAGTGTAGAACATGTGTAAATCACTGTATTCGCGCGAGTAACATACTCGAGGGCTCCACACCGAGGGACTACCTAGGCTCGAGCAGTTACAAGAAAAATCGCGACGAGTGTGCGGGATCGAATCTTCACCCCCCGCTCACGGAGGCGTGAGCAGAGAGAGTCGCGGGCGTGGGCGCAAACACGCATCTTTTGAGAGGGAATCGAGCTAAAAAATAAAGTACAACGGCACGGTGCCGATTTAACTAAATAATTACGTAACAAATCCTAATATATCGGTCTATTATGTATGAACACGCGGGTTCGATCTGATATTTTGATTTACGCGAATTTATTTATGCGCGGCGCGGGTTAATTGCTGTACCGTGGTCGCGACGGCCGGGAAAGCGGAGATAGCGTTTAAGAGCCCGAGCTCAGACGTACTATTAACTAACGCGTTAAATGCGATTATCTCTTGTACATCGTGTACCAAGAGTAAGCGAGCTATCCAGTCTATACCGGAGGTCGATGCTGAAACCGCGATAGGTGGCGCAGGAGTGGACAGAGCCTTCGGGGGCTGGGGCTTGGCTTTAGGAGCCGAGGGAGCTGGCGGGGAAGGCCTTACGCGCCAGGAGAGCGCGCTCGGCGGAGTAGCGGATGCTGCCGGCGCACTGGAGGTGCCCGGCAGTTCGGGGAAAGCCTTCTGGCTTTGCATGGGCGGAGGCGGAGGCCGATTCGTCCGAGTCGGCGGGCCGTGCGCCCTGGACCGGGTCGCACGACCGCCGCGACGGTGATAGGTCGAGCGAGGCGCACGGGGACACCCGCGATAGTTCGCGGTATGACCCGTTTGCTCGCAGAGGACGCAGCTCGGAGGCTCGACGGATTCGGGAGTGCGGGGGCACTCCTTAGTGGAATGATCCCCGAGACACTTGACACACCTGGGACGCAGGTGGCAGTGTCGGGCGGAATGACCGTACACCTGGCAGTTGTGACACTGCGAGGGTACCTGGGACTTGCGAGGAAGCTCGACGTAGACAGGGGACAGGCCGCAAACTGAGTTGAGGCTGAAAATAGCCTTGCCTTCCAAGGAGCGGTCCAGAGTGACCAACACCAAGTTGAAGGGGGCCTTCGTACGGGGGTGGCGCATGCGCTGCACGCTCCGGACTGGGAAGTCCTGACCGTTCAGGCAATCGCAGATGTCGTATTCGGTGAGCTCAGAGGGAACTCCCCGAATGACGACACGGAGGCGGCGCTCTTCCTCGAGCGCGTGGGTGAAGAAAGGGAGCTGACGCTCCCTGAAGTATCTGGTGAGCTTGCGATGCTCATCGGGGGTCGAGACACGAATAGAGATGCCGGCAACAGTGTTGACGGCAGACTTGTAGACGATTTCCTTCGACTTAAGGTCTTCAGAAATCTCTACCCATCGAGCTTTGTCACGGAAGGTGACGGGAGGCGGTAGGCGTGGCTTCTTAGCCGCGACCGCGGGTTCCGCAGCCGAGGCTTGAGCCGAATTCGCGGCAGAGGGCGTGGGAGAGGCTCGGGGCACCCGAGCGCCACCTATATTGGGCTGCTTTGGGGTCGGACGTCCCGCAGCAGAGTCGCTATCGGTCTGAATCGCGGCGCGTGGGCGTTTACCGCGGCGCGTGACGGTTGTGAAACCGTCGTCAACGGCGGGCGTGGTCGCGGGCGCAGGCACGGTCGCGGGCGCAGGCACGGTCGCGGCCGTGGTTTCCGTCGCGGGCGCGGTCGCGGGGACTGTATCGTAGTCCATGTCCGAGTCGTCATCGGAATCGAATTCCGAGAGCCTCGTGAACGGGTCGTCCGGGAGATTCGCGAAAGGGTTCGCGGAGAAACAACGCGGTATCTTACCGGGAGGGTTGCGCGCGTAGACTTTCCGGAGTCTATTGTATTCCGTGACGAGTTGCGGGTCTTCCTTTTCGACGAACATGTGGAAGCGTAACAGTTCTTCGAGGTGGACGGTATCATCAACGGCCGGAAGGGCCGGATGGGCACGCGGGGTCGCGGGGGTAGACATGACTAACCTCCCTGCCTGAGGGGCAGGGGGGTGCGCCTAATTCAAATCTAACGGACAATCCGTGTCCGGGCCAAAGGGAAAACGCGACGCGACGCGAACGCGAATCTTCTCTTCAAAACTGCACACGGCGCGGCGCGAAGAACGACGCTCTGCACGGCACACGACGCGCTGCACGACTCTCGAAGCGCAGCACGAGGCACGACGCGTAGCACGGCCACTCGACGCACTGCAAACAGTGTGCACGGCTTCGCACCGAAAAGTGGGGTTTAAATGGTGCACTAATGGAGGTGCACCGTCGCTCTGAAAAGAGCGTACGATCGACAGTAGCCGCTCGAACACACTAAACTTCCGGACACACACGAAAATATCCGACAACTGCGCGCGAGTTGCCGAACTAACGGACCGTCAGAGCTGCGAGCGGGGCACGTGTGCACTCGACCGCTGCTCAGACGAGCTTTCCAGTTCTTTTTCCTCAATAATTGCAGCTGGAGGAAAATACTTATAGGTGTTAGGCGATAGGTTTTGTACTTACCACGTTTTCTATTAAATGGGGAAATCAATTATGGATACCCACCCCGTTAGATAGCTAAAGGTGGATTTAGTCCGACTCTCATGGACTAAAACCCATGGTGTTCTACGCACACCTTCTGGCCTGTTTCAGGGTACAGGCAGGCGGCCTGTGCTTGCTCGGGTCCGTGTAGTTCAAATGTACGCGCCAGCACCTTTATAAATTAGAGTTCGGTTGTTTTAGAAATATTTTAAAAGAAATAATGTTATATCAATATATATAAAAAAACAAAGCATGTCCAAAAAACACACGATAGAAGTGAAACTTTTGTATTGCAGGGAAATATTTTAATTAAAAAAAATGCAACAAACAGCCAACGTACCTCGGTGATTCCAGGCGGTTACCTATACAAGTACAGACCGCACTCGAAATTGCTTAATTTCGGTGATCGGACGAGACCCAGTGTTTTTAACACTCTACCCGACAGACCCCCACTATGTTTTGTCACACGAAAAGGTTGTCGATCAGAATTTCAAAACCCTCTCGCAAGCAGTTTCATTTCAATAAAACAAATCTTTGAATTGTCTCAAAAGCAACAACATACTTGAACAATCAAATTTTGACCTTGCCTAAACGTGATCTCACAGTGACGGGCGAACATACATACTGACATTACAATTATATGAGATATCTACCGTGTTCCTCTTATCTGAGTCTGCTGTCATTGTGTTAAAGTTTTCTTGTGAATTAGTTACAGTTTGTTTTGCAATAATTAAATATTTATTAATGAAGACACAGTTTTCAACATCTTAAAAGGTGATTTGTGTATTGTAATAAATCATCTGTATAAAAAAAATCAGTCCTCAGTTGCCGTTTTATTTCTGTATATGGTCGCACTGTAAACAGAAGATTCGGTCACATTAGGTACGCTGTGCGTTTGTTTACAGTTCTTCCTTTCTAAACTGTTTGATCCATTTTCATATATTTTTGTACTTATAAAGTCACCTAAACGGTTCGTAGCTGTAATTGTACCTAGATAGGTGGCGATCTGACACGGAGAAATAGAATTTATTTCTATATAACGTACCTCCAAAAGTGTGTATAATATTTTCAGATAAAAAACATATACTTCTAAATATTAAGGTTACCAACACTTCGAACCTTTGTCTAACGCGTTCGTACCCATCAAAATAAAATAGAATTCTAAATATCCAAACACCAATAACATCTTGTATTAGTCATAGACTTAAGACCAATCAATATTTTTGCAATCGAATGTAAATGTCAATCAATAATAACACTAATCAGTATACATCTATATTACTATTTTTATTATACTATTATTATTTTTGTATGTGGTACAGCTACGCTGTAGCTATTACTGGTTTCAGCATGAATGGGTCGGCTCGCCCGGGGTAGTACCACCCGCTCACAGAAAACCGGACGTGAAGTAACAGTGATTGCACTGTTGCGTTTCGTTCGGTCAGTGAGAACGCCGGAGGCCCACATATTTAAAAGGCCGGCAACGCACTTGCGACTCCCCTGGTGTTGCTAGTGTCTATGGACGGCGGTGATCACTTACCATCAGGTGACCCACCTGTTCGTTTGCCCCCTATATTATATTTAAAAAAATTACATAATCATATATAATCAATATTTAAGTGAAAGCAAGTCACTAAATATAACTTGCAAAATAAAAGATATTCTATACCTATATAAACTAGCAACGAAAATTATTTTCCGCTAAACCAGGTTGTGTACACAAATATAATGCGTGTATAAAGTATGGTATTAAGGCCGAGATTGAAGAGAAATTAGTAAAAAAAAAACAAGAGAAAATAAATACACAAACGGTTGGCCGGAGTATAGAAATCATAGATCGTGTTGATTCTTAATTGATTGGCTTCTAAAACAGTACATAGTTATGTCGCGCTTTCAAGACCAAATAAAGGATAGTAGTAGCAGATACATCATTTCAGTTTTTATTTTTATGAAACTACTAGCTGCCTGCCCCGGCTTCGCGCGGGTTTAGTAACGAAGAAAATGAGAGAAAATATTCCTTTTACAATATAACCATGTAATTAAGTAAAATGGCTACTGAACCTTAATCTTCCAATTTTGTTAATATACTTAAAGACGTCTCTCTCTACTGCCGTGTGTATCATTCGCTCATTTATTATTTTATATGGATATTTTTTGACCAATTGTTTTTCAATTTTACGTACGATTTTTCGAACATGTTCTTTCATACAAACCTTGCACTGACAATTACACATATATTAAAGATACAATTAGCTAAAGGTTGCGGCCGTTGATTTACCTAAACGAAGTATTAACCTATTATAGTGCATGAAATTCGTGCTCCAATACCTTTGTAGCGGTACGCTTTAGCGCTTTAGTGGTAGAAATCTGTAACTAACAACAAAACACATGTTGATAAATACGTTATCATAACTCTTATACCGTTATATCGCGTTTGGGAATCAGCCCACGTATAATACTATGCTACCAGAGTCGCTTGCAGAATAGACAGCCGATAGATTGTAAATTTCTCAACTCTGTCGTCGTGATTTTTACATTCCACTGCGCTTAAATCGAGATAGTGTGTCGTCACTCTGTCGTGCCTTAAAAAAAAGTTTAAAAACATTTTCCATTGAAACGATTAGAACTGACCAAACTCAACGTATAGCCAACCCATTGTCATTCTCGAACGCAGGTATAATAATTTCCGGTTGATAGCTCACGCAGTTACTAAGAATTATAAGGTATTATGTGTATTTTTTTTAAATCATTCCATACATTTATATGTAGTTTGGATACTTCTTGTTATAATTGACTAATGATTGCTTTGTAATCTTTGTATCAGATACAATTTTTGGAGTCGGTACGATTGTTCCAAAGTACCACCTCCACACGAGCACAGTTTACCTCTTATAATAACAGTGTGCGTGGTAAGAGCATTGAAATAAGAAACAAAAACACGTGCAAGGAGTCACGTGCGATGGTTCGTGCCTTCCTTTTTTAATTTCCATGCGCGCACTTGTTTATTACTCATTGAGCTATTATATGTATATTGTACATCCGTCCTTAGAATCCTATTAGGTATCAGATTCACTTATTATATATCAATACTTCCGCTTAATTTAAATGTGTTTGTGCTTATTAAATTTGATTAATTTTATAGGAAAATTCTCGAAAATTCAAGGTTACATATTCGTTGAGAGTTTTACACTTTTTATAGTTTATTTTTTTAGATAGGATAATTGCAGGGAGGATGAATTGACGAAAGGTGTCTGTGGTAGTTTGTGATCCACGAATGCCGTTGAAACTCAAGGGGAAGGTGTATAAGACTATAATTAGACCAGTCGTGTTATATGGATCCGAGTGCTGGGCTACGAAAGGGACGGATTAGAAAAAAATACATGTGGCATAAATATGCGAATGTTAAGATGGATGTGTGGTGTAACTAGAATGGACAAGATTAAGAATGAGTATATCAGAGGAAGTTTGAAAATAGCACCAGTGACAGAGAAGTTGAGGAGTAATAGGTTAGCATGGTACGGGCATATTAGGAGAAGAGATGAAAGTCATGTAACAAGAAAAGTTTTGAGTTTGAAAGTGGACGGATATAAGGGTAGACGAAGACCGAAGAAAGTGTGGATGGATTGTGTGAAAAATAATGTGTATAAAAGGTGTGAATACTGAGATGACATTTGACAGGGGAGAGTGGAAAAGGAAAATATGTTGTGCCGACCCTACTTAGGTGGGATAAGGGTAAGATGATGATGATGATAATATATATTTCGACGCAAAGGTCTCGTTTTTTCGTTACCTACGCACATCGGCAGACCTCTGTCATTTTATATATGTATAAAATTCTGTAAACATTTCGATATGCTCGTAGATAAAATACAAACGATTATTAAAGGATAACCACTTAAATGCAGAACAAATCATAATTCTAAGAAAGCCGACTGACGTAGCGTGTAGGTACTAAACGAACCGAACAAGTGACTAATGCATTACAAAAACTTATTCGTGGGCTTTTATCTTACAAAAGAATGCATCGTTGTAAAATTTTGGAAGCCTATTTTTTTATCCTCCATCTCTCTTGTACATCGAGCCATCTTGCTTTCTCGATTTCGTAAAATAACTTGTACATTAAAACCATTCCTTAGGATTTCATAGTAGAACTTTTACTTTAGAAATTTGGATTATATGGTATAAGCAATTAGGACCATAATTGTTTTTTTTGTCAGAATGAATAATTTACTGCTTTGTTTGTAAGAAGAATTCAATCCAAAAATTAAGACGATTAGCAATATCCAGGACGCCTCTCGTCGGTTAGATACACTATGGCTGAAACCTACCGCGCTAAACTGAGTCACTATGACGAGTTATTCACAATGTGTCGGGTGTAGGCAGCCTACCTTGCTTTCTGGAAACATACATTCATAGATTTGCTAATATTATTTAATTTAATTTGTAAATATATTTATTTTACGAAATGCGGTTGAAAAAATTAAACTAAGGCGGTTTTGTTGCCTAGATAACTTATTGAGAATACATATTTGGCATTGGCAAAATAGGCTACATGTGCAGATTCCATATTAAAAAAAAATAGGTTCATCCATAGACTTAAACGACAACTTTTATTCTAATGAAAAAGTCGTTGAAAGATGCGAGAAATGCAAAAATATATAATTTCTATAAAATTTAAATTAGTGATAAACATTGATCGTTTTTACTCTTTCAATAAAATGCTATGCTTATTTTAAGTACTACTTTTTATAACTGATATTGGAAGACACCACAAAAAAGCCGTCAAAATGGTGCCAACCCTAGTACACCTCAAAGTTACAACATTGACCGTCAATTAGAACTTATTATTTCATACTATAGTCATGTTTTAACAATATTTCGAATGCTGAATAATCACTTGAATGTTTGTTCCGCACGATATATTAATTTCACAAACTACATATATATATGTAATAAAAATTGTAATTAATTCCAATAACCCTAGAATATTAATCGTTACCTCGTTCTAGTAACCTAAACCTACAGTTCGATTTAAACCAGGTCATCATGTATAGATAGCCTAATAGGATTAGTTAAGACCGGATTATATATAATTGCATATACAAATAAAAACAATTATACATATTTTCATTTATATGCATAACTAGCCAGGCTCGACGGACGTTGTCCTGCCCTGATATTAAAAAGTATAATACACGTATGTGCATGAAATTGACTTATCCGATTATTTCAATAATTCTCATTACATTTCAACCAATTAACAAAAAAAAACCTGGACAAATTATATACCTAAACCTACCCCGTGAATTACTGTATCTATTGGTGAAGATTGCATTACAATCTGTTGAGTAGTTTTTGAGTTTATCGTGAACATCCAGACATGCAGACAGACGCGGCGGACGATTTTGTTTTATAATATGTAGTGATGTTTTTTAGAACTTTCTAGTATAAAAAGTACGAAATTCAAATTGATTGAATCTATTCAGTCAACAGTCAGATTTGCCGTTACAAAACTATTTGCCAAGTGATCTTAAAGAAAATTTAAATGTATTCATTTGTCTAATTTAGTAATTTGTTATTCAAATACTTCTCAATTGTATGATTGTTAAGTAGATTAAGTTTACCGTTTTTGACAACTTTCGTGCATATTTTAGATTAAGTTTACAGTTTTTGACAACTTTCGTGCATATTTTAGATTAAGTTTACAGGTTTTGACAACTTTCGTGCATATTTTAAGTTTTTTACGTGGCATAATATAATCCGACTACTAGCGTTTAGATGTTGGCAAATTAGCGTTTTGGAAAATCTAAAGAATTATACCATACCAACTTAAGCTTTCGGCTTCGTTCGCGTTAATGTGGAATTAATTCACCACTCGGAAATGGTACTTTTTTCCGGATAAAAGATACCCTATAGCCTTATCTGTATCTGTGAGAACGTGTTTGCAAAGTTTAATGATTATCGGTTAAGTAGGCAATGGGTGAAAGCTAAGAAACAAACAAACTTACATTCAGATTTTTACGTGAGTTATAAATCGATGAACGCCGGCTGCACACACGAAAAGGCATGACTCATTGTCACGTTCCGCCTGAGCCGAGCGTGCAAGCGAAAACGCGGAGCAGGCCATAGAGAGGCGCGATCGGCCTAAGCGTTGGGGTTGTGACACATCTATCTTTCTTCCACTCCATCGACCGATGCGTTCGAATAAAAGAGTGACAGCGGCAGCACACAACCTACACGTGAACGTGTTTTGTCAACTGTTTATAAAGGGAAGTGAAAAGTTAATGCAGTTTCCATTGTTTATTACAAGAACAGTTGCGGTAAAGACTATGCAATTTTCAGCAAAGTTTTCTTATGACGTTATCACGTAAAATTATCGTCCGTATACCGATTTTACGGACAACTAATTTTTTTAAATCAATATACCGACAAGTAGTAGGCTAGTAGGTCGAATGTGTATATACGGTTATACCCGGGTTGTATTATTTTTAAAATAATATCCGTAAGATTCACTGTTAAATACAAAGTTAGTACTTTGTAGATATTTCACACCTCGGCTGATTATTTAAGACCCAGATCTCGAAATGGCAGATTATATATATATATTTTTATTTCACTACATCTTCCATTGAAAATTTCATGGTTTAATAAAAAAAAGTCCGGATAAATTTAAAAATACAATTTACATCAAAAATTATATTTTTAATATATTAATAAAAATATCATATATTTAAAAAAAATATTTATTATTAGTTATTTTTCAAAATTTTCGTATTAAATCAGGTATTTTTTTAACCTTGGGCTGTCATTTATTCAATAAATGTAACACACCTTTTACTAGACCTGCAACGATATATCAAAACATCGTTATTACTATCGATAGAATATTCTCGAAATTAAATACGTTTCGATAATTTCAATGTAGGGACTAGTTAAATATAGAAATATAAAAATCGGGTGAGTGCCTTTAGTAGTGCGGTAAAACTGTGGAGGCCTTGCCAGGTCAACAGTGTAGTCGGTACGAAAAAAAAAGATAATATATCAAACTTTACATTCATTAATTAAACCTTTACCTTACACAAAATAACCATGATAAGTTGACATACCGTCGCCATATCAATGCCAAACGAATGTCTTTAAATCAAAGAACGAAGCGACTATCGCATATCGTTTGTCGGATTAGGTTGCAAGTACCAAGATGATCCAAATGTTTATTTTCTGATTCTTATAACCATTACGTAGTCGATGGTTTTTTTATCTGTTTCCATCATGATTAACATTTCAGTCTGCTTCGTTTATAACTATATAAAGACATTGGTAATATCAATATTTTTTTCAACTTACATCCTTAATCTATCGTATTGTTTTTTATTTACATTTCTAACCTTTTCTGTTCTTGTTAAGAGTTACGTCATGTTTTTAAAAGTCTATGTTACGTGTTTAAAGAAAGCCGACTAATGCAATTTAGTAACCGGGAATGACTCATACATTCCCGAAAGCTTCGAGGCGTGTTATCTTGCAACTTGCAAGGGCATGCCTACTTAGGTGTTCTTTTGCGTTACACGGTTCAAGTTATGACCGACCATTCTATATGTATAACTTCTTAATTTACTATTCCTAAGTAACCTCAAAATGCATTTAATGCCCTGTTTTCTTATGATAAATACCAACTAATAACAAGATATAATTACTAATTACAATTAAACATGTAATATCCATTTATATATAGATATTGAACGTTCAAGCACAGAACTGAGAATTATGTCCATAATACATATATCAGTCAGTCATGTACGGGGATCGATACAGTGACCTCTTGTTTCAGTACTTATGGGTTACTATTACTTCGTCACGGTGCCTGTCATGTAATTCAACGTATTTGTAAAAATGAGTGTGCCTAATGACCCCATGACTAACCAATAATTAAATAAATAATTATAAGTCACGAAAAATGGTGACCATGAATTTAGATAGCCTTTGGGTAGTATTGATTGGTGAACGAATATTATTAAAATAAAATTGCCTTTTTTCTATACCTATTCACATTCATTTGAAACTAAATTAGTGGTATACTATACAATGTGTATATCAAAATATACATTTACCTTTTAGTTATTCCGACTCCAAGAAAAAAACATTCTAATAAGGCTCTTGTCAACGAATTGTAAACATTTATCCTGATAAAAATCTAGCAAAACCTACGCGTTTCAAGTTGTAAGTATCCAGTTAAAGTATGTATTGTTAAAACCTAATTAATGACTAAGATAAATAAGTAACTCACAAATGTCACACACCTTTTATTCAATGAGACTAAACGATCTCTCCAACTATCTTTTTAAATATTCTGACAATCATAAATGAGCCAATAAAACTTCTGTACGTGTCTTGATAAATACACATAAACTTATTATTCAATATTTATTTCCTTGTGTCTTATTTTCAATTTCTTACCCTGACCATTTTACCCTCCAATTGATTTTTGTAATCTGTGCTACAATCAAGAACCACGTGTCTGCTGTCAAAATTAAAAAATAACTTCCATTTGAGATTAAAATAAAAAGTAGTAGTAGTAATAATATTCGTCCAACAGGACAGGCGAAGGAGTTCATCCATACTGCCAATTCTGAAGTTGGCGATATAGGTAATTGTTAAGTACTCTTTTGTCAGGATTAATAAAAAAAGGAAAAAGAAGGTTTGACACCAATGGAGTTTATACAACTAATCGTAGCGTCATATTTAATTCAACATTGTATTTCAGATTTAATTAGCCGACTATAAATTTCCACTACAATCTCAAAACTTGAACCACATGCTCGATGTATAGATTTGTATAGCGAGCACAAGTCGGTCATCGTCGTTGAAAGCAGGCGCATGACCAGCCTGCTAATGCCTTGGTCATCGCTTTCGAGCAATGCCAGGTTTTCCATTAGTTTCTCACAATTATTCAGTACATAATCTGATTTGAGATGTATTAATTGTATAAATTATCGGTCCCATAATTTCTATTTAACATGATTACCAACTAGTTGTGTATCGAATGTCCGTCAGCAACTACTATTGCACAGAAAGCATTAAAAAAAACATCCCAACATTGAAACCAAGACGCCCGACAAGACGATTCGAACTCATTTGTTTCAGGCACGTTCCATCAATATATGAACCAACAAGTTTCTCACACATTTCAAAATCGGGCAAAGCAGACAGGTACGTTTTATCGCTGAATAGGAAAACTTATTGCCCGGAACGCAAGCTGTGTGTGATAAGGTTTGCTTTCTGGAAATTTCCACGTCAGCCAACCACGATACATGAAGTGGCTCACTTTGTAGCATTCTATACATAATATATTGTATTCATCTGCGTTATTTACTCGTAATAATATATTTCATGTGTAGAGGTAAAAATATACGCACGACATCGCTTTCTTTACTTCTCCACGGCAAGAAAACACATCGTTGAATGGTAGTGCATAGAAAACTCACAGTTTCTTAAAATATAAGGTAATATAGTGAAGTGGAGGGAAAGGAATGCCAAGGAGCATGAATTCTGAGATGCTTTAGAAACTCCATGAAAAGTTGTAACAATACGAAATAGCTGACGCGTGTGACGTGTACAAACTATACCTGAAGAGGCGCGAGCCGGTGCGAACTTATTGGCTGCTTTTGAAGCAATCATCGTGACGGAAAAATCTTACACTTTTTTTCGCCTAGCCCCCGTTCGTAATGTGCGATAAGGAATTTCGTTCTAAAAAAATACTTAGAGACTATTAACGATCTTCCTTAGATCTAGATCTTTAATCGCCGAAGCATAAAATAAAATTATTGTTATTATTGAAATATGTAAATTAAGCTAGAACATCATGGTGCCTTGAAGACATATCTATTGAAATTCATTTATTAATATATAACAATATTCATAAAGGTCATTTGCTTAAAGTTTCTCTCGAACTCGTTTCGTAAATATTCATGAGATTCTTGTCGTTTTTTCATGACATTTACCGAATGCTAAATTTGGTATTTAAAAATCAATCGAGTAGCATCTTCTTACATTCACCTGCATTCAAAAATGGTGCAAATTTATGCCATTTACAATTAATTTTACACTAGCGCCTCGCCCCGATTCATGATTCATTGAAGAATAAGTTTTATAGTATTAAACATGCAAAATTCTCTCTTTTAATATTGAGCTCAAACAAGCTAAATACATAAGAAGTTATTTAAGTTTCCACATACGATCGATTGCTTTTAAATGAAGAATATTTCAAACTGTAACATTACAGACCACAAACTTCCAAGTCTATTATTCAAGCTAAGTTACTCAGCTGAGTGCTGAAATCGCTGCATATTACTCACTTACGCAGTCATTGTTAGACATATCAATTATTCAGTTGGATACCGCCAGTCTATTTAGCTGGGGTTCCTTTGTTCTTTTCCAGTCGTGGATCTACCTCTATTACAAATTTTATTACGGTTGGTTTAGAGGCTCAGTGGTGAAAAGGAAATAAAGACATAAATAAGCAGGCTCTTTTGTTACGATCCCACGATCCCTATTTCCCCAAGAACAAAGCGATAACAGGAATGACTAAATGACAAACACAAGTTATGTATCGTTTAGAATGTACACTTCATCTCTATAGACTTATTTGTAGGAAACATTTGGCATGACTTTGTAATTTAGGTATTACAAAATATAACAGCCACTACATGATACACCCGACATAAACTCTCAAGCTTAAAGTTACCTAAAAAAAAATTGTAAACGGTTAGTATTTTTTTTTTTAATTAAATGCAATTATCGTACAGGTCTATACTCTTTAACAAATAAAAAAATGAAAACTTAAAATAACAGCTTATCAAGATCGAATTATTGTAATGTATTTTACATATTAGTGAAAATCAGATTTCTTGTATAAGGGTCGCCAAACATGCAACCTGTCAATCGAATATGCCAATTTGCATACAACATGAAGTTGTCTATAACTATATGGATAATGAGCTGCTGTCACGAATGGACGTTTTGAAATGGTGTTTGCAATTCAATAAATTAACATTCTTTACGTTGCACAGTAATGCAGAGGTTGCGTTGAAGATAGTTTATAACGAATTATGCTACAATATATATTCGTAACTGTTTTTATCTCAGAATTTTTTCTTTAATGTACAATCAGATAGCAAAGTATTTATTTCTAATTAGATAAAGATAGAGTAAATTTTTACAAACAAAAATCAGTAAAGAAATTGTCCCACTGATATTAAAAAAATCCTTTAATCATTTTCCTCAGTATAATTCAAACAAATTTGAGCTTGGGGACTTTCATTTAATATTTTATAAATTAGTTCATAACTAAAGGGTTATGAATGTCTCTCCTCCTTTTTTAACAACTCCTTACTAATCCTTACTCATATATTCATCTTTCCCTTATCCCACCTAAGTAGGGTCGGCACAACATGTTTTCCTTTTCCACTCTCCCCTGTCAGATGGCATCTCAGTATTCAAACCTTTTATACACACATCATTTTTCATATAATCCATCCACCTTTCTCGGTCTTCCTCGACCCCCCTATATCCGTCCACTTTCAAACTCAAAACTTTTCTTGTTGCATGACTTTCGCTTCTCATATATTAATAATACTAATATATTATAAATATGAATGTGATTTCGTTTGTTTGTTCCGCTTTCGCGACTTAACTACTGCACCGGTCATCATTAAATTTTGCATAGACATTCTCAGGATTATAGAGAAGAGTACGGGGTATCTTTCATCCAGAATTATTACAATTTTCGAGGGGTAGATCATGTCTAAATTCGACAAAGCCGCGAACTGAAACTGGTATGCTTATAATAACGTTTTTAAACTGTTAAAACCTAACAAATAATTAAAATAAATAACCACTTTATAAATGTATTAGTTAAATTTTATTTATTAAACCTTCTAATTTTCCTTTTTAGTAGGTACCGTTGATAATTACAAAAATATTATTTGCATATTTCAATATGTACACGGATACGCTCCAGTTATTTTGTCGTGCTCCCATACAAAATATACCAAATTAAGAAATTTTAATAACGTATTGATTAGCTATACAAATAAATAAAATCGAAGTGTCTGTATGTTATGTCAAAATAACTATTTTTACTTAATGTACATGAAAGAATATATACAGCATTTATAACAAAAAATCAATTGTTATCATTTTTAGCGTCCGGTTTGTTTCGCCAATCCTCTGAAACGGCTGCACCGATTTTGACGACACTTTAACTGGCTGACTGCTAATGTTATAACGAGTAATTTAACTTAAGTGTTTGAGAAAAATAAAATAGGTTTCCATCCAAATATAATCTTTTAGAAAGATATAAACGTAGACAAAGCCACGGTCAGCTACTAATATATATATAATTAAAATTCTTATAAATTATTACGTGTATTTTGTAATTATTTACTTTAAACACGGTAATAGTTTTGACCTTTGTCGATGATACCGACATTTCGTCGGGTCGGCAACGTCACGCAGTCAAGGCCTGCCGGATGAATCCATTATTATTCATAATTGATATAATTATTATTGAAGGAATTTAATCTCCGTTCAATATCATTTAGTTGGCTAAGTTTTCCGTATTTTTGTTATATCGACTCCCAAAAAACATTCTTCACTTAAAAGTGATTTACAGGAATATATACCTCAAGGTCTATTTTTACTCAAGCGGACCTGAGCAGATCAGTTGCTGGTAACACCTCCTCTTTTAGAAATTTCCTAAGTAAATTATGAGTAGACTGACATTTTAATTGAAAGCCTTTACAGTAAATCATGTTTGCCTTCACACGGAACATATAGAATCAACAAATGCGATCAAACTGTCCATTAATGTGGAGCCAGTTTCATCTGACGGATAAACAGACGGTTAAGTTACCATATTGGTATTATAGTTTCTGTTGATACTAGTGAATTAATCCAGTTTCTTATTTTTTTTTTATTTTCAATCCACATACCACGCTAGTTCTTACTTTAGGCATTGACTCGGTGATCAAATCTTTAATATTGATGTATGTATAAGAAACCAACAAATTTATAATTTTTTTTTGGATTAATACGAAAGTTTATTTATTCTTAATTAATGCTAAATATTGTGTGTGTGTGTGTGTGTGGCCTTATAATGAGAAATTCAAATGATAATGATAAGCCTTCACAAAAGAGTATTAGAATGGACGTTACTTTGCACTTCCGCCTGGAATTGATTGGCCGCTACCACGTTTCACTACAATAAAAAACGTTTGGTATTAAGTACGACATGGATGCGGCCAATCAATTCCAGGCGGAAGTGCAAAGTAACGTCCATTCTAATATATGCTGACGCATTTCCGTAAAGAAACGCCTTCATCGATCCAAAATCTTAGCAAAGGAACGTCAGAGATCTCTTTCCAAAATGTCATACTAGATTCTCCATATAAATAGGTCTATAGAGGCTTAGTGTACATTCTAAGTGATACATAACCTGAGTCTGTCATTTTGAAGCTCTCCTTTTGCCATTCCTGTTATCGTTTTGTTCTTACTATCGTAATAAGAGAGCCTGCCAGTCTATGACTTTATTTCCTTATCATGACTCAGCCTCTGAACCATTCGCAACGAAATTTGGCATAGAGGTAGACCCACGCCTGGTAAAGGACAAATACACCCAGCTAAACAGACTGACGTTATTCAATTGTATAAATATGTCTAACAATGACAGAGTAAGTAAGTAGTATGTATCGATTTCAGCTTTCAGCTGAGTAACTTAGTTCCTACAATAGATTTAAAGTTTGTAATCTGTAATACAATAGTTTCAAAAATTCTTCATTTTAAAGCGGTTGATCATATGTAGTGTTTGAGCTCCATAGTAAAAGAGAGAATTTTGCATGTTTCATGGTATATACCATAACAATATTTTGCAGCCAACCGTGAATTAACAACTTAATAGATCGCACTAACAGAATTGATCTGTAATAATTTTTAATTCTTTAACAATATATAGAAGCTGTCCAAATACCCCGTTTTCTCAACGGCCTTGGAATAGTGTAAGGCTCACTAAGTAAAAAACCCGTTACGACGCGTTCAATGCGTTTTCGACACTTTCATTAACTCGTTAGACCTACAACAAGTGTTGGGCCAAACAAAGTGAAAGTACAAGTCGAGTATTATTGTCAACAGCAATAGTAGCTTACGTAACATAGCAATTGTTGACTGACAGTAATTTGATATCATTATCGGCATATAGTGTCAACTGCTTTACGTCATGCAAACTTTATACATCTGGCATTATTTACCTACTCGGGACTTAACTACCATATAGAAGGGCTTGGTAAGTTCGATATGCATGATGGCTTCTCCGAGGAGTTTTATATATCTAACGATTTTAATAACCGTTCTATTATGATTAGTTAATTGTTACTAGTTACTTCAAATGTTCAGGATTTAATATGTGACTAGTTTTCGCCCGTGGATCCTATCAGTAACAGTATTTTTTCGTGGGTGAAAAGTGTCCTATGTCCTTCACTGTAGTTCTTACAATGTATATGCAAAATTTTATAATCTGTTGAGTAGTTACGGCGTGAAAGCGTAACAAACAAACAGACTCGCATTTCCAATTTATAATATTAGTAAGGACAAGAGTTATTTTGAAGGTAAATTTAAGGGCACCTGTTATGTGTATTAATTTATAATAATAAAAGAAAAACAAATCAAATCTTCCCGTTTTCGTTATCAATTTCTTTTTTCAAAGAAAAACGAATCCCCCTTCAAAAAACGCAACTCAAAAGAGTAAAATAACATTTTATTAATATTTTAGTTAATAAAAAAGAGAAAAATATCTAACAATTTCATCCAAATCGGACCAGTAGTGCTTGACAAAATTGCGGGCATACAAACATACATAAACACTTACATACGGGTCGAAAAAAGAACCTCCTGTTTTGAAGACAGTTAAAAAAAGAACACCAGATTTTTTGAAATCCATGATCAAGTGTGTAATAATTGATAGGGGAAAACACCGATTTCCCCTTAACCCTTAGATAAGATAGATAAAACCCTTAGATAGCGTAATTCTTACGGGAACAATTTGTTATAACTATTACTGTTTAAACAATAAGGTAATTAATATCAATAAAAAAAACGTAATTTAAAATATGGGCTATTTTATTTACTTTACAATTGATTTTATATTAATTGTGCATTTAATACGACAATATTATAGTAATTATATATTCGGTTTTTCTACACAAATCAAACTCGAAAGTATCGAAACATGATAATTACGTTGTGCCAAACTATGAATAAACAATGTATCTATATAATTCCATCGTTAGTCACCAACAGATCCACATTAAACGAGATGCCAATTGCAATAATTTAATATCAAAACGGGACGTAATCTATTATAACTTTCACTTTTTTAGTGTAAACATAGATATTTCAAGTCATTAAATCATACCAGTTTTGAAATTCGATGTTAAGTTACACTTATTGAACATAATTAATTAGAAACTATTTTAGAATACGTAGGAAACGTGGCTTTTATTGAAAATTTTATTACTTTATTTGTGTACAGTTCAAATTAATTATGGCTGATGGCAGCAGAAAGGCGAATCATATGTCGTAATATTTATAGATCTTATCTATTTATCATAACGCCGTGTATCTGTCGGGGATAACAGATTGATCGGATCGCCAATTACTTCTATATTTTTTATTTCGCTTTTCTGACTTTCAATTCTTACAGTCATCAATTGATGATGATCCCGAATAGGGTCAAACATTTGATCGTAATACCTGTCTTTTTTTTTTTTTTTTTTTTTTACATGGGGAAAATCCGTAACGGATACCCACCCCGTCGAGCAGCGGGGGGTGGGTTATGTCCGACTTCCACGGATTAAAAACCCCATGGTGCCTCACACACCTATTTGGCCGGGGAGCAGGAACTGCCAAAGGCATTACTTCTGCTCCCCGGCAGGTGTCGGCCCCTCATCAGGGGCCCCGTCTGCGGTGTGAGGGGTCAAGATGGTAGACCCCTCAGGAGGGAGTGGGTGTTAAACCCCCCCCGACGAACTGTAGGAGTCGCTCGGCACAAGCGCCTCCACCACGCGGGCCTGTGCAGAAAGAACTGCTCAGGGCGACGGACGTGCCCGCCCGTCTCGTCGCCCACAGGCCCTTTTTACGGCGGCATGAGGTCGTCGCCGACCCGTCGCCGCCGTGTTCGTCGACCGCGGGAGGGGAGCCTGGTGGTCAGCTCCCTCTCCCTCTCCGCCGCCTCCTTCGCGAGCATGACTGCCTCGCAGTATGAGGCGACGGAGATCCACCCGGTCTCGCTCTCGACCATCTTGACGATGACGGTCGAGAACGAGAGATCCGGGCCTATGGCCGCGACGAGCTCGCGGCGTGGCTCGTCCCAGGCGGGACACTCCTCCAGTGTGTGCTGCGCATTATCGGCTGCGCAGCCACAGTGGTGGCACCCTGGCGTTGGCTCCCGGCCAATGCGACACAGGTAACTCCCGAAGCAACCATGCCCCGAGAGCACCTGTGTCAGCCGGAAGCTCAGGGGGCCATGCCGCCTGGTGAGCCATTCGGCCATGACCGGCCGAACGGCTTCTATGGTAGCCACATCTCCTTGCAGCATTTGTGATTTCTAAATACGAAAGGTATTCCCCTGCCCAGAGGAAAATCAAATAAATAATCGAAATGACGACGCGTCTTGAATGCGGGGTCTTTAGTCGATATATCTATATTGCCATATATACATTTATTTAACTTAAATCCTTCCTCAGATCCTGTCTCTAAAAGTGATGCAGCTTGTAACTATTAAAATTTACGATTAGATATATCAAGAAACATTTCTGCTCCTTATCTGCTTGTTTCCTATACAATGTTTGTTGATAGGGCTTTTTATAAGTCCGTTGTTGTTGAAAATCTGTCACCAAGCACCTGTTGGTGTGTTCCGGCAATTGAGAGCCAGTCTCCTTCTAGGTTTAGCGTGACTACCGTCTTAGACTACATCATCATTTAACATCAGATAAGATTGTGGTCAAACGCTAATCTATAAAATATAAAACAAAAAAAAAATTCGCTAATAAGATTCTGAAGCGATCGCGATTACATTTTGCAAAGAGTTGCTGAGAGACCTGAAGAAAGAGACAGGTCAGTTTTCGGTTTGAATATAACAGGACAGCTAATTTTTATTTTAAAATGTGATACAAGTATATTATTGGTTTTAAAAAGCATAAATTATTTAAAAAAAAAACATAAATCATTTCCATTACTTTTCCTATTTAGATTGAATGATAATTACAAAAATAAACAGATGTTCAACATAAACGTAACATCTTGCCCAATTAAGCGTAATCTGTAATCGAAACAATTCTAGTTTCACCACGTGGACTGCCAGTTGATACTGTGATTTATGGGCGTTTGCCACGACTTCGTTGCCAGACAACCGGAACCATTTGAATACACGTATCTTCTATTTGCTAAACACCCGATGTTTATTTTTCCTTTTTGTTCCAATTTTCCGAAATTGCTGTACAATTGGACATAGAATAACTAAAGATATGAGACGATTCAAATCGGTCTGTCATTTTTACATTCGATGAAATTGTAATAAATTCGATTTTTATACAATACTGTGATCTTTATACGATACTTCACCTCCAAATAACATATTAAATAAAGCAATATATTTTATTATTTATATATAAATCAAATAATTCCATTTCAATTGTATCCAAAACAAACATTTTACGACCCCTTAGAAATATTAAGTTTGCACATCCCTACAGCAGGCGTTGGTAGTATCCGTTATCACCAAAACATAATAATATTAAATAATGAAAGATATAAAAACCTTTAATGTGTAACTTAATAGAAATAACGTGAATTCAAAATAAAGCGCCTTTGTCGCTTAAAGGGATCATTTGGTGTCATTTTCTTCATAAGTAATGAGAGGGAAAAAAAAAGTGACAGGTGCTGATAGAATACACAGCTAATAAACCAAACGTCATCGCACGCATGCACCGAAAAAAATATTCCTAACACTAAAAGTCCATTCTTCATAAATATTTATAAAAAATAGAGAAAGTATTCTTCGTTTCGCTATTGCTCAGCTGAACAAATTGCCCGATTTTGTAATAAGCCGTAACTCTAATTGAGATGTCTGGACGGTTATTAGGCGAGGAAATAAGTTGCTACATTGGAATTTTTAATATCTTATGCTTGTCCATTTTGTAAGGAAAATTAATAATATCATATTTATAAGGAAGTATTTTTTATATTTACATATGTTTTAATATTGTCTAAGCGTATTTTGACGTGATAACGTCTTATAAAACGATGAACGACGGTTGCACGCATGAAAAAGCATGACTCGTTGTCACGTTCCGCCTGAGCCGAGCGTGTAAGCGGGAGCGCGGAATAAGCGATAGAGAGGCGCGATCGGCCTAAGCATTGGGCTTATAATGCATAATTTTTTCTAATGACATTATCACGTAAAATTATCGCACATAAACCGACTTCACAGACAACCAATTTTTTTTAGGTAGATAAAGGACGAATACTCTTAGAAGAATCTATCAACCGATCTATCGAATTTGTAGGTTATAAATAAGAGGTAACTTTCTCCGGTCACTCAATAAATACTCCTCCAATAATTTAGTGCTGATGTATCATCATTTTAGTGATAGTATAAGGACGCATCAATCCTATCTAGCTCTACATTTTTTTTTTGTATTGTCTTTAAACACCAATCAAGCAAAAACAAACCACAAACTTACTGTACAGAAACTCACATTTCATATGATTGCAGTCGTTAACAATTCTAACCTATGTTAATGTCATACACACTGATGTTATTATGCAAAAGAATAAATTTGTCTTTTAAACAAATTTAAGTTCCCGAATACAACTTTCAAATTCAGTCATAGATTTAAAGGACAGCTATGTACATCAAGTTAATTATAAACCGAATATAATAAAACTTCAAGGAAGACGTGAAAACTTTTAAGTTTATAGAGGCTTCAACTTTTATAGGAATAAGTGCAGTTTGAAAAGTTTTTGCACTACGACTTGTGGTAGTTTAGATTTAATCATACCTATTACTTCAGAGATTCTCGTTACAGAGATGAAATTTATAGTAAAAATAAATCCTAATAACAAATTATATATATATATATTGTAAGCATTTTTCTAAGGTAATATATACATATTATATATCTTAAAGGTACAAACAAGTACTTATTGCTAGTGTTTTACTTGATGTGTGGTGATCCTAGTCGAATCGAGCACAATTATCGTGTCTTACCACCCACCATAATAATTAATGTATTAATGATGTATCTGTAATACAGGGATTCCGAACGACACTCTATTCCAATGTTAATAATATCTTCAGAGGTCGTATGATACGACTTTACGTGTAGGGAGCTTATGTTTTTGACATACATTTAGTTACAATATATATTAAGTAATCGATTGTGTCATAAAAAATACAATTATGTTAGGAATTTTTCTAGTTATGCAAACGGCTGATATTACCGTTTCTCAGAAAATTACATTCGTTTACGTGACAAAATATTAATTTTCAAATTGTGCGTTCAAATAACACGTCGTTATTCAAACATTAGTAAACGTTGTACGATAATAATCATTAACCTCGAAATTATAAGGTTTTTAAATAAAATTCAGGTCAATAATAAAAGTTATACCGTCTCGCTGGTTTTATTTACATCTTAGTAATTATTATCAAAAAAAAATCCTTTTAATTTTCTTAAAAGGTTTGGTCACAAATTGACCATGCCACTCTTATTGGGCATACACTACATACATATAATCAATCATTACCTCCTATTTGTAGCTACGTTAATTAGTATGTAAAAAATTCTGGCTTCATCCGATAAAGGTGAAGCCAAAACGCTCTTACAGACCTCAACGAAATATTATCTAATTGATTTCTATATTGAATTACGAAAAAATATACATGAAATATATTAAAGAGATATTGATTTCTTGATATTGATTGATAAAAGAGAGTATTACAACAAATAAACCTGTTAAAAGAAATAACTCTAAAATATACTGTAATATTACCCCTAAAATAATATTACACATAGAAAAATGTCATTAACGAAGTATCTTATAATCATAATATTAAGGTATATAATTACATAATACATTAATAAAATTAAGTTAATAAAAACCATAAAGTTATACACAATGTTATATTTACAAATGTATTCATATTACAATCATTTATTTTCAGGTAAATAGACAAGGCGTATTAGAAAATATCAAGGTACATTATTGACCCAGTCACGGACGGTCAACGAAACCATTATGCCATATACATCCAACACTATCTGAAGACGGACCTGACCAGCATTGCAAGTGAACCGTTAATTATGCCAACTTATTAGAAAAATAAATATGAAAGAAGTAGTAACCCATCCCAACATGGAATACATCCCACCTATACCCCCTAAAACAAAGCAAAGGGGATCCACAACTTTCACACAAATTAGAAATGATGATTCCGATATAAATGTGAACGAGTTTACAAATCGTAACATGGAATCTCTAAGTTCGATGCACTCGCTTGTCCTTAATTCTAAGACGCCATCCACAACGGTATATGTAGCGGCGACCCAGTCAGAACAACCCGCCAGTAAGCCAAGCACGGACGCACTCAACGGTCCTCACGTGGTCACGATTACAATAAACACAGACGCGGATAAGCAGAAAGCACCAAAAATATCTAGTGTGCATCTCAAAAGCGATGTTGACTTCAACAGCCTGAAAATAAACGAGTTCTGCAAGAAGAATAGTAGTCTCGTAAGGCTAAACGTTGACGATTCTACACCGAAGATACTTGAAAGCGAAGACCATAAACCAGAAAAGGCACCGTACATTTTTTGTAACTCGTTCACCTCTATGACCAATATGGTTATGTCAAGCGGTCAGTGTTCCCCCAGCGATACTTTAGATTCCGGAACGTGCAGTGATCTTGATGGTACGCCACCACCATTACCAAAAAAGAAGACGTCTAAATCTAATTCCACGAAGAAAGCCGTCTCGGTCACAATGATACGAAACGAGAGCAACCAAGGTGAACTAGATTTCGAAGACAACGACTCAAATATATCGTGCGATTCTCTAAATAGCAGTGAATTAAACGGCAGCGTGCATACCGACGAAAGTCATAATGATTATAGCAAAAAAGATAACAAAAACCCGGAGCCCCCGGCCGCGCCGGCGATGCCATTATACATCAAATCGAAAAATAAAGACAGCTTTCTACCACAAGGTCTCTTGCAAGACATTAGGGACCGTTCCGCGAAACTCAATGCATTTGAAACTGAAAGCGAAAAAAGCGAACACGAGGACGCGAACCTGAATATAAATGAAAATGCTAATGTAACGAACGAAAGCGCACAGCTCACTTCGTTCCGTCTAGTTTCGCAGCTTAATAGCCAGACGAAGAACGTTGCCGAGTCATTACCGAATTTGTGTAGTAAAACGTCACTAATTAGCGAAAGCACGTACGAGGACAGAAAGCAACAGGACAAAATGAAACAAGAACAAATGTGTTACAGTAGTCATTATTTCGACACGGACAAGTATTACGATTTCCATCTAAACGAGAAAGAGTTCGATGATGACAAAACGGTTAAAAGTGTAAGTTTAGGTAAAAGTGACAGTGTGGTTAATGAAGTGGAATATTTCGCTGGTGTTAAGGATTATAAAAACGAAGAGTTGCCATCAACGATACGCAGTTCGAAAGGGACAATTCGCGGTGTGAAAAATCGGGTCCGAGCTGGTATAGCAACGTTCCTTCAAATACAGAACACAACGAAGGTAATTATTATATTGTCTATTTGATGTCGTGTTGTTTTTATATCGTTATGCACGTAGAGACTTTAAAGGTCACAATTTTTCGAAAGTACCATTCGTGGCTACTTCCAGTATTCATGCGGTTAGAGCGTTATTGGAATTTAAACCTTCATGGCACGTTGCTAGGAACAATGGTCACGGTTTGAACACGACCAGATAAACAATTGACACAGATCGTTTAATTACAATGCAGAATTACGAACGGATGTGTCTTATTTTATAAGGTTTTGTAGGAAATCATTACGATAACATTTGTTCTATATATAATCTAATGATAAGTAAATTTTCCATAAAGTTAGTGTCAATTAGTTTGTATTCGACAAAGGGTTTAAAAGTCATTTAAGGATCGATGGGAACGATTCCCGGCTTGCAGGCTATTACTTCGCTTAATCTAACCATATGATTTTATAATACATTACCTACCTTATAATTTTGTTGTGTATAGATATTGGTCTATGACTGGCTATCTCGGCAAAGCACGGACTTATCTGGTCATTTCCACAATGACTCAATGTAATTTTTATGAGAACCAAATTCTATAATTTGATCGTCTTTTTGATATATTGGGTTTTTCAAAGGCCAATGCGCCGTTCGAAAGTGCCACTGTTATTATCTTACTGAATGAACGAATGATACCATATCTATACTCTTAAATCCTGTATATCCTAAAGTAATAACTGAAACCATTATTGCAACATACCTAATTGTCATATTAAAGTGAAACATAGAAACAATCAAAATTTTATGTAAAGGTAACCTTTCATTAAATTATACACTAAATAATTTGTCCGTGTAATGACATCTTCCGCGCGCAGACTAACGTTGTAATTAAAATAAACTGATAGTTTCCTATCGCGAATGTCTCACGTATAAGTGTGTCGGAAGTGGCTTCTTCCAGTTTTCTAAGCGTTTCAATGGAATCTGACGCAAGAAAACTGACATGGGGAGAAAGTGGGTGGTGGAAACTGTCTCTACAACAGTAGTTAGATGCGTTTATAATTGCCGAGTGATTTTCTTTTTACTATTTCCCACTTTTTATGTTTTATACCTATCTAATGATTATATATCTTAATAATTATTAAGACATGTTTTGGCGAGATAAAATAAAAGTCCGAAGGTCACATCGGAATTACGTGGCTTTAATTGCGTTGTCACCGATTAGGAATTTACAAAAAACTTACGATTTTCCTCACATCGCAATCTAGTACTAAGAGAGGGTATAAAAGTATAAATAATAATGATAAAGCCAACCTATAATAGTGCCACTGCTAGATCACAACACACCACACCTATTCCTGAGGAGGGAATGTATATATTCACCACGCTAGCCCACGAGGTATTGAAGATTTCAAACACCGAGAAATCCACAGTTCTATATTTTTCCTCACATACGTTAGTAGGTACTCTAAGAACATTTCACTCTCTTCACGCATTCTCACGATTTTTCCTTCACCGTCAGTCGATAATGTTACCAATTGAAATTAGTAAATTTACACGAATTCCGAACAAATCGTTGGTACACGTCGTGGTTGAACATCGAAATCAATACTTCTTCCGTGAAATAACTCAATTCACAAAGTGTGCAAATATAGTAGGTATATTTTATTAGTTAGGCTATGTATTAGTTGACCAACATCTTGGACAAAATGTAAAAGTGGGTGTTAAAAAATCGAATGATAATGATACAGCTTTATGAGTTTTGACATGCTTTTTATCGTAGTTCTTTGTACTAAACTAGCGTATGCTCGCGGTGTGGCCTACATTAATATAGATTTGAGCTACCCCTCGGGAACAATATTATTTTCTGTGAGATAGTTACCCTATATCCTTTTCTATACACCTGACAATGTATACGAAAATTCTCATTTTAATTGTTGAGTTAAGTACTTACGATATGAAATTATAATATTACTAGCAGGCCCGCCGGACGTTGTCCTGTCCTGATATTAAAAATATATACTTATGTCCATGAAATGCTTAAAGTAACTAATGTAAATAATTTCATAAGAATTAGTACTTTATCCATATAAATAGCTTTCCAATTAGCTTCATTGTATGTTGTTACCATTATTTTAGAGGATAGATGGGTATAGTAAGCTATCCTTAAAAGATAGGTATATCCCAAACGAGACTTTTATGTAGATCTATTAAAGAGGAATATTTTACTATGCATTATTTTGGTATATCTTAAAAGAATTAGGCAGCGTTTTCGATGAATGAAAACGCGGCTTGACTCTTTCCAACATTTCCAACAATTATCGTTATATTTCAACCAATTTACACAAAACCTTAACAAATTATATACGTATACCTTCCTCGTGTATTAATCTATCTATTAGTGAAGACTATATTACAATCCGTTTAGTAGTTTTTGAGTTTATCGCGAACAGACAGACAGTTAGACGTGGCGGACGATTTTTTTTGGTAATACTTAGTGATTTAAGTTAGACATCTTATGTTTGATTACAGGTATTTTCATCTCTAGTTCTAAAAGTTCGTACTAAATTTCTATTTCGAAAAAATACATTTACCTTTAAAGATCTCTGGACTTGTAGCAATAAAACATTTGGAACGTATTTCACGAGCCCATAAGTAAAAAGGTAATTAAAAACAAATGAAACGACAAACTTGTACGTGTAAATGGTATTAACAAGAGTGGAAAAAATGTTAAATTACAATACCATTTTACATAAACCAGAAGTTGAGTTAGTGGCGGATAACGTGAAGTTGTTCGACCGTGAAACAGAGCTAGATTAAGATGAGATTCATTCCGATTTATTGTTATATGAATATATGTTGCAATTATATTTTTAATATTACGTTGTCGTAAACAATAAGGTTAATCATCTATATATATAAATAGGGGAAGATAAATTAGTTCAGTACCTTTTTCTCATATGATTGTTAATTGATTTTCTTTATTATAATTTTTTGTTAGTAGCTATTGACAGGCTTTTTTCCTTACCCTTAGCTTTATTTATAAATTTCTATTCATCATACTTCACAATCCTTACATCTACTAATCTACAATAATATACGCTCTTTGACAGATAATTAATTAGTTATGGTGGAATCTCGACCACTACTTGGTAACAGAAAGAATAGAAAAAAGGTAATAGAAAGGTAAACAAGGATATTGTATCATTTACCAGATGCAGCAACTGTATTTATATGAAATTCTATATGAAATAAGTATTTCTAACGTAATAATATACAAAACGCAAAGTTAATTTACAATACATTAAAATACTACAGATAATTTTCTCTTCATACCGAGAAAGTCGTATACTTTTAAATGAATATTATAACTAAGAGTGTTCACTAAGAATTAACATAATATATTTGACTCTTTCATTGATATAAAATAAAATTCTGGAATACGATTTTGAAAATTGCAGACAAAAAAAAAACACTTTTTTTTTTCGCACTAACTACACAGTTGGCCTTGTTAAGTCCGCTACAGTTTCACCGGACTACTAAGGGGAGCGCTTAAGGCACTCAACCCGATTTGTTTAGGCGATCAGCGCAAGGGCACACGGTGCACAAAATTCACTTATTAACAAACTTTATGCAGTATATGCTGTACCGTTACATTTAGGATTTATGTTTTATGTATAAAAACAAGTGTTTAGAATGTTTCTATAAAAAAAAACCTTTGAAGTGAAGTCGAACCTTACAAAGAACAATATATTAAAGTAAAATATTTTAATGAAGCTAGAGAATGATAGCAAAATCCTCCAATACTCGAGTTGAAAATCTGTTCGTGATACAGTCACCGCGCTTGTATGCTTAGCGTATTACTTAAGCTACATCGACACTCAACCTCACATACGATTCTGTCAAATAGTAAACAAAAACGCAAATGTACACATTATGATATAACACACACATATATATACTTATTAATAATAATTTTGATACACGCCAAAGTAGTGTCACTGTATCTAATAGAAAACATTGCACAATCCGCTCTCTTGCATTACCCAACCGAATCTAAACGCCGCGAATATATAATAATCTGATAGTAATCTGCATTCTTCATATATAGTTTAAAAAATGTAACAATACTTCCTAAAGCCAATTCTTCCGCGTGTGCTTCGTTCGACCTTGCAGAAGCTAATGGACTCAGCCATCTCACAAGCACATTCACTTGCTATGCCGGTACGCTCGCGTTTTAATTATCATATGTACAAAGGTCTGTGTTACGTTTATTTATATCGTAATGAAGAATAAGTAATGTGGTAGATATGAGATGAATATATATATATATATATATATACTAAGCAGGTAAATTTATTGTCTACAAATGTCACAAACAACAAATGTCTACAAATTTATTGTCTACGTCACATATCGCAAATCAAATGCCATATGCTTATACAACACTTATAACTAGGGTTGCCACCCGTACTTTACAATAAAGTATTGTACGTTATTTTAGGTAATTGTACTCTATACTTTATGTGAACAATAAAGTACACGAAAATACTTTATTTGGCATGATTTGGTTTATTTGGGATTTTGAAAAGTTTATTCATATATGTATTGTTTCGTTAAGAGAAATACAACGATTGCTCAATCGATGTTGCCACTCGCTAAGGCCACATCACCTAAGCACTCGTTTCTTTAATAAATATCTCTGAACGCAACTTAACCTCAAATGTCAACAATGTCACTGTCATTAATTGTTACAATTCTTGTTTGTTTCGTGCGAAGCGGTTTAAATGCAATAACAATAAGATTGAAAGTTTTATATATTATTTATTATACTTTATTTTAATACTATGTACTTTTTTTTCCTACCTATATATAATAACCAATGTACTTTATCTGCAAAAAAAAGGTGGCAACCCTACTTACTATTTATGATAGCAAGTGTGACCAACATTTGTCGCTAATTACAGACGCAAAATATAATAGGTGTTCCTAAAGTATCAGAGAATAAGACAGAGTAATCAAATGTAGTCCGGTGGAACTGTAGAGGTCTCACGAAGCCAACAGTGTAGGTCAGTTCGAAGAAAAAAAAAGAGTAATCAAATAATAACAACGAAATTAAACACGTGAAGAAAAAATTATGCACCCCTTATTATGGTCAAATTGGGTCAGTAGTAATAATTAACTTTGTCCATTCATAAGTTGAAATAATAAGTGTACTTCTATTAATAACGCCTCTATTGTAATATGAATGATTTCCAATTAGAATATTAATAGCTGTTACATTGATTGAAAATTAATCAAATTCTGGAAGTTTCTATAACATGAATCGTCGGATCGTATTGGTTTTTATAAGGGAAAGGAATTTATAAGTAATAATCATTATTATTAGAAAATAATTCACGTACCACGTTTTTAAAACGAATATACATTTTCTACTTTTCATTAGTGTTTATGTGATTTTGCAACAAATTTCATATACCATTTTTTTTCATCTGATCGTATCTGAAATAGAAGATCTTGCTTTTACCGAACACTCGCTGATAACCGCGACTTCGTCAGCGTTGTTTTTAACAATATGTTTTATATACAGAGGAAAAAATATTAACACCACACCGCTTACTCGACTTTTCCACGGCAAGAAAACACATGACTGAATGCGTATTACTTATCATAGTTTCTTAAGAAAAATTGTATACTTTCAAACTTTATATTAAACTAAGTTATCGGGATATTTTTTTGTATAAGAGCCAAGTCTTGAAGAAGTAAAACAAAAGATATTGTATAGAAATCTATCCAGTAGTTTTCGAGTGATGCGTGCATAACGACAGACCTTTATTATTTTATTTATATAGATTACTAGCAGTCCCTGCGGACGTTTTCCTGCCATGGTAATAAAAAAAAACTAGAATCTGACCGCAGCGCCACCTACCGGGTCCAATTATGAATCTAAACCGTTCTTGAACGCACCGGGACACACAAATTTTCATCAAAAACTGTCCAACTGTTCAGATAGAGTTCGTTCACATACATATGAGTCGCGTTTAAGAAGGCAGTTCGTTTTCCTTTGGAAAAATATAATATTTTCCTTGACTGAAGCACGGTAAAAACAATTACAAAACATGACTAATAATAGCACAAGTGAAAACACTTATTTTCAATACTCTAAATAGAAAAAAAAAAACGTAGTCTATCGACTGAACTGAAAATAAATTAGATCGAATAGAAGAAATATTTAACATCGTGGTGTCTTTGTTCACTCGCGGAACCGGCGGGGCCTTGACTTTTCGTTCATATCGCAAGAACTTTCATTCTGTCAGGCCGGCACCAATAAAAATACATTTCATTTACATATTATACATTGCTCCACGTTTTATACGCTCGCCCACTAACGCAGCAAAATTTTATTGCATCTAATTTTGATTTCACTTCTGTTATTATTTTATTAACTACATTACAAAACTGTAGTCTGTCGCTTGTTGTCAAATTATTGGGCAACAGTTTCATTTACAAGTTTCCATACAAGTCGATATGTGAGACACCCGCGCAAATCTTCCTCGCTTGTTAGTTCAATGCCAGTTGTATAACGTACCGGCAGCCTTTTTTATCCTTTGGGAAATCTCTGCGGATACCCACCCTAGCCGGGCAGCTGACGGTGAGTTATGCCCGCCTTGCATGGATTAAAACCCCATGATGCCTGCTATGGCACTGCGTCTGCTCGCCTAGAAGAGGTCGGCCCATTCTCAGGGCCCCTTCTGCGGTCTGAGGGGCCGAGATGGTAGAACCTTTTAAGTTTTTATACCCACCCCCCCCGAAGTATTATGGGATTCTCGACAGCACAACGCGCCTCCACCACACGGGCCTGGACATTAACCTGCCAGGGCGACGGACGTTCGTGCCTGCTGCCTGGCTTAGTTCTCATTAATTTGATGTTATTGTTTATAACTGTCTTTTTTTCAATTATACTTTTCTTATTAGTACTTAGATTCAAGGGAAAGTTGTAATTGATTCTTTTATCTAGCTTACATACATAAATTTATTTATTTATATCGTATGCAAACCGTGCTGCAAAAATTATCTAAGTTTCTTTTACTTTTTTCTTTTGATATATATAATCGATATAAAGCTCCAAAAGTCCCAAAAACGTCTTGATTTTAAGTCATGATGACATTGGTTTATAAATAATCAACATAAAATAACTCCTAAGCGCCGCTGACAATTTAGCGTAAAAGGTTCAAATGGTCAATATATATGCGAAATACATATTACGGGGGTAAACGAGACAAAACATTTTAACCTCAAAGTTTTGTCTACGACCGCAAAGAAACCGAACTGTAGAATACCGTTAGATTCAATCTTTACAATCACGTTTTGATTTTCTGACTAAAAACTTAAGCGGTTTCTTGTATCTTCACGGCTGTTATTTTACGTGCTAAACAAATTTAAACTTACGTTAACTTACATTACTAGGGTTATGAACACATTTTTATTTCTATGTCTATATAAATAAAATTATCGAAGACTGACGTACGCACATCAATCAAAAATTACTGGACAGCGATCATTTTCTTTACTTCTATCTACTTTTAGACACATGTTTTTTTTTTTTTTTTTTTTTTATATCATAGGGGGCAAACGAACAGGTGGGTCACCTGATGGTAAGTGATCACCGCCGTCCATAGACACTAGCAACACCAGGGGAGTCGCAAGTGCGTTGCCGGCCTTTTAAATATGTGGGCCTCCGGCGCTCTCACTGACCGAACGAAACGCAACAGTGCAAGCACTGTTACTTCACGTCGGTTTTCTGTGAGAGGGTGGTACTACCCCGGGCGAGCCGACCCATTCATGCTGAAACCAGTAATAGCTTCAGCCTAGCTCTACCACCTACACATGTTTCTTATCTAAAAACTACAATACTAATTTCAGTTGCTAACACTACCGTGTGACGGTGAAGGAAAACAACGAAAACAATACTTGAAACTGAAAGATGTTTATGCAATAGGTAACCACTGTTTGTGGAAAAATGTAGAACTGTGGATTGCTCGGTGTTCGAAATCGCCAATACGTGTAAGCTGGCGTAGTAATTATGCTTTCTTAGGGAAAAAGTCTATAACCCTGACCTGGGGTATGTTACATGCTGATATAATGATCACTCCATTTACCTACCAAATTTATATTTCAAACGATATCTGATATAAATATTCCAAACACGTTCATAAACTGATTTCTTTGGAATTTTTTAGATCGATTTCTCATTAAATCGAATGTAAACATATTTAGTTCCGCTATTAACTACGTAAACAGAAACGGAGGTAATTGGTCGAGCGTGTAATCAATTCCCATGCGTTATAGAATAAAACTCGCTAGAATCGACATCGGTAGCAGCAATCTTTGTGATTAGAGCAAAAAACATCCGTGTCTATTTCAACGGAAAGTTGAAGATGATTCCTCTTTTGGCTTGTTATTCAGTCCATTCTAGAAATGGCTTTGATATCTTGTACGTTTAACAAAGAGTTACTACAGTGTATAAACTATTTGGAACGAAACTCAAGGGACCTAACTTTTTTTTCGTTACAAAGAGTTTTCAACATCACATGTTTCATCCTCTTTTCTATCGCAAGCTTCAAACAAACTTTTTCGTCTATACCTAAGCATTTTATTTTACTGGCCACGTCAACAGTTCCAGAGTAGGTTTACAACTCATAAAATAAGTGCCCGCTGTATATAGTAACTGAGACCAAAATTCAAGGAGACACTGCAAATCCAAAAGTAATGGCACTAGTGTTATTGTTTTTTTTTTTAAATACTTTAGCTTTAGCCTTTTCCCACATGTAAAATCGCGATGCGGTCTCAATGCGGCTACTGGAACACACTATCAAATGTTTGGCGACAAATGTTCAGCTGAAGGGCGGTAACTAGCCAGTCGGACTTAAAAAAAAGCTGTACCACGTACACGCTTGATCACGATGTTTTCCTTCATATACAGTTCCAACTTAGACGCAAAGATTCGAACGTACGTTAATCGACGCGGTATTCGAACACGCTCTCAACTAATGCATCGTTACTTCAATATTCATTGTAATTATCACTAGCAGAAGCAAGATTGTTTGTTTAAAAAGTTTGTCTTACAGTCCTAGATGTCCTTCTCAGAATATTTCAAAGATTTCGTTGAAGCCTTTTGCAAATTGATAGCAGTAAACAATAATATTGATAATACTCACTGTAAATATTTACTGACGTCTAAATGATTGACGTGTTTCTTTGTAATAGAGATCTGGCTGTTGCGTTACAAAGAGTGTATCAATTTATGGGTTCTAAGGTGAACCAATCAAATTGAATTTATGGCTACGTTCTAAAGAGATTTTCATTAGAACAAACTGATATTATAGAGAGCTTACATACCTATTATATGTGTGATAAAGTATGTTTGCTTATTGCTCAGTAGCTGTGTCTTTTATTTAAATATATATTATAGGGGGCAAACGAACAGGTGGGTCACCTGATGGTAAGTGATCACCGCCGTCCATAGACACTAGCAACACCGGGGAGGAGTCGCAAGTGCGTTGCCGGCCTTTTAAATACGTGGGCCTCCGGCGCTCTCACTGACCGAACGAAACGCAACAGTGCAAGCACTGTAACTTCACGTCGGTTTTCTGTGAGAGGGTGGTACTGCCCCGGGCGAGCCGACCCATTCATGGTGAAACCAGTAATAGTTTCAGCGTAGCTCTACCAACTAGTAAACTGTCTAACAGTTTCACTGTTCTTACTGTTAGTGTAATTAAGTAAGTTTAAATACATCCCATACAACGAACGACTGTTGCGTAAGAAGCCGGCCACGCGACTGAGCCGCGCGGTGCGATACCTCGGTGACATAGGCGTTTACACTTCGGCTCTTTAAAGTAATGCTCGATACTCGTCGACTGCCTAAACCACGCTTGATACTCGATATCCAACGCCGCGTTACAAGCCGTCAACTACCTACTTAGCGTACTTTACAAGTACATTTCTATACTAATTGCTCGTAGCATAAAGTACTCTTCAATAGATGCGTTTTAAAATTTTTCCTGTTAGTTCCGGATATTCCCGCTTTCGAACAGAATCTCTAAAAACTTAATAATATTTGTATAGATTTTAATTTTACTACTCAAATTCATTCACAAAAATTATTTTTTTGATAATCTTTTACATCGAAATTAATATATAATACACTAATAAATCCTACTTATAATAAATTATATTATAGTTGATTAAGCGTTTATATATTATATATACATTACAGTAGAAGTCAGTAATAACGATATACAAGAAATTTGCTACAAGTGGTACTCACTATCTCGACTTTCTCGTCGCGTTTTCCAGATTCTTCACCCGTTATTTGCATTCCATTCTGGCTTGTCTGTCTGTACACGACCTAATTTCTAATACGCACGATTGATTTAAGTATGTCAATATAATATCTTATTAAAACTGAACGTTTGCTCGATTGACCGTTATCTATAGATTTTCACTTCGTGGTTATTAAATTTGTCCGGAGCGAGTACTCCAAAGCGACTGTGAACTACGTAAGATGTCCATTAAATCTAATTGCTATGGATTCAAATTATTTGATCATTTTCTTTCTATACCTATGTCTGTGGTATTCAGTTTTTTGTGACAAAAAAAATTTTGCAAGTGGCTAAGTATAACTAATTAAATACATTTAAATCTGTTTTAGTAATGTATGTATATAAGTCTGTTTGTTTGTGCAGGCGTCACTACTAAAGTACTATGCTTACGATAAAGCAAAGTAAAGAAAATTATAAAGCATTTCCTTAAGTAATATTTAGTCTTTATTTTATTGAATTTAATTAACTCTATCAAAAGTTATTGTAATTTGAAAGAAGGCGCGAGTTTACTTAGTTTTTACTTTAAAAAAACCAACACCATATATTTTAATTAAAAAAACGTACATTTATTACGGGTTTAAGAAACTACGTTTTAAATAATTACGACATATTCAGCTATGTCTATTTTCTTACCATGGAGAAGTGGGGCAGGCTGTGTTGATTGCATGCGCAGGACGACGTACACGGAGTAGTGGGTATTTGCTAGTGCTTAATATATTTATAAATATTACAAACTCGGTATCCTTTAAATCATAAATAATTATTAAATTTAAATATAAATATATAAATACTTTTATAGGAAGTCTATATTGCATTCCGAGTCCGCCATTGAACTAGATAGCTCGTTATGTGCCACCTGTATAGATAAGTCACGAAGTAACACATCGTATGGATGCGGTATTTTTCTCATAAAATCAATAAAACTCAAACCGCGTAAAATCACGTTTTGATAAAAATGTATGAGTCATTTTTTTGCAATTAGCGTGTAGTAGTGTATGATATTTGTATGGTTTTCTGATTAACCAACATAAGCTTCACCATAAAGGTGTACTATCTCAGTTAATCACAAATCATTTTAATTAAACTATATGTCTTTAAACGTAATGAAACATGTAGGGTTTAATATTATCATAGTAAAATCATTACCTGTATCATATTATCAGTAATAAAATGTAACTAGTTCCTTTTTTTAAGTAAATTCTCATTAGATTTGTTATATTCATTTCTAAGTCATTAGCTAGTGACATATCGCACTCCCGGTGTGACACTGCCATTTATGCAAAAATGAGTTAAATATTTTATAACTGTTCTAAAGCACCCCTTTACTTGGAGAGATAATGTGACTTTCGTAGTATGTATTGTTTCTGTATGAGAACATGAGTGTCATTGCCGTTTTGACGCGAATCACGATTTTTTTTTATGATGTCAAAGTTATAAATGCTTCTCCTGAAAAGTTGTATTTTTGCATAAGTGACACTGCATATGTGCATTTTAGGTGGTAGAGCTACGCTGAAACTATTACTGGTTTCAGAATGAATGGGTCGGCTCGCCCGGGGTAGTATCACCCTCTCACAGAAAGCCGACGTGAAGTAACAGTGTTTGCACTGTTGCGTTTCTTTCGGTCAGTGAGAACGCCGGAGGCCCACATATATTAAAAGGCCGGCAACGCACTTGCGACTCGCCTGGTATTGCTAGTGTCTATGGACGGCGGTGATCACTTACCATCAGGTGACCCACCTGTTCGTTTGCCCCCTATAATATATAAAAAAAATGTTATTCAGAAAAACTAAACATTTAATTTACAATTGTAATTATTGTATCGAAATCTAGATATTGACGGCTCATTCAAATTGATATTGATAAATACACGTAATAATTTATTTCAATAAAATTACCTTATACCTATAAATAAAAAGCGATACGTCAGACTAACAAGGTCAAGTCCTGATATCCAAGTATCTAATAAAATATCCCATTCTTGACTAATATCATAAATGCGAATGTAAGTTTTTTTGTTTTGTTACGCTTTCACACATTAACTACTCAACAGATCGTTATGAAATTTTACAAATACATCAGGGGTACAAACGTGTCCTTACATCCTTTATTCAAAGCAAAGTTCTATTCCCGAGGGTTAGGTTATATATATTTACAAATGTGTAACCTAGGTAACACAGGAAATTTAAATAGGTACACTAGGACTTTATAAAATGACTAGACAATGGAAAGGTTAATTGATAATGTTTGTAATATACAAGTTAGTCAATCAGCTTTTCCACCGTCAATATAGTATTTATACATAAATATTGTAGATCTGTTGACTCCTTGAAGATTTTATTGTATCAAACCTTTTTGTATGGCTTGACTTCTTAGCACAGTATAAAAATGAGGTGGTTAAGATTAATCAAAGTGTTATATACGAAACTAACTGAATACCGCCCACTGTTTGGGACATTAAAAACGTGAAGGGTCAATCGAAGCCAAAAAAATGAGTAACCTAGAACCATATACAAAATTTTTCGCATCGAATGATAGTTCCAATAGTTTTGACGTGACTGAATCTCAAAAAACCTGTACTTTCACAATATATATACGTATATGGATAAAACTTAATAGGAAATCAATAAATCTATTGATTATAAAACAACAAGAGAGTTAATAAAAATGTTTTCATTGCATATAAAAATAAAGAGAAAAAATAATATACCTTCTCCAAAATAAGTTCGCTCATTTTCTTAGTACATACACATCGTGTAAACGATCCCATCTCAGCTGTAGGTGCGTCGTGGGTCGTTCCAAGGCAGACTTCGTGCTTTACATAACTTAGTTTACAGGTTTGCCTCATTTATTCGGTAACCGTGATTTATGTGTTCTATTACAAGTTGGTTTATTATTACGATAATGTAATCAAAAGAAAAAAATTGAAATGTTAAAGATATATAGATAAGATCACTTCATGGTATAAATAATAACTTATTATGGTAATAGCTTAAAATGTTGAGTCGAAGTTTGTTTGTCTAATGAATTCCCAATACACATTTATACCTTATTAAGGTTGGCAACTCACATGTGACGTTTCTTGATTAATAATCACATCCAAATATATCATAAAACAAACGTTAGCAAATGTGATTCATATAGTTGCGAATACTATTCTTTTTGTATAAATTGAGATAAATGTCAATCCGCCATCTTGTTACTCTTTTCTCATGCAACTTCAATAAACGAACGTACGATCGGAAAAACAAGCACATTGCAAATCTTAATATATATATATAAATTACGTGTCCACGTTGTTTGTCCGCAATGGACTCCTAAACGACTGAACTGATTTTAATAAAATTTAGCACACTGTGTGCAATTTCATCCAACTTGAAAGATAGGATAGTTTAAATCTCAATTTATAATAGCAATAGTATTTCATTGCGAATTACTTGTTTATTACCAAAGAGTCAAGATTACCTCTGTTAGTTCGATAAGATTCTAACAGATGGCGGTATAAGGTAATTCGTTGACTGGATTGACGTCCGTGCAAAGCCGGACCAGGCAGCTAGTTACGTTATATGCCACATGCCTGGCGATAAATTAAAAAAAAATATATGGAGGCGTATATTTTTAATAATACTTAATTTTTTGTTCGGTAGCGTAACTAGTAGTAACATACGGAACTTACAAGTGGCGCCGCTTTTTAATAGTAGTACCTTGAGCATAAAGTAGTCGTCGCCTTGTTAATACAAAATAAAATATTAAAATAAACTTTTATTACTTTAAACATGTATGTCTAAGTACAGTATACATTGTTCTATTATAGTAATTTAATTTATTACTATTGTATTTTTAGTGAAGGTAAGAACATACTTTTTTATATTATTTTTTATTTTTGTTACCGGCAATACTATTTTGACAAGTCGCGTGTGACGTCAGCACAGACTCCATTATGTTCTCATTTAAAATGCATAGTACTACGACCTTGATAAAAAAATAACGACTATGAATTGATGTTAATGTATAATTAAAAGTTCTAATTTATTTTGGTATTGGGACCATGGGTCTTGGTCTTATTCGATTGTGAAATTATGTAACACCGTAGGTTGATTATACATGATTGAAAGCAAAAACTAAATTCGGTTTTTATTATCACTATAAATCATTATTATTTTAGATTTTATTACGAGCTTTAATTTAAACAAAAAGTTATGAAATATTTAGGAACACATTCTCACAAACGGATATACGATTCCGCCCTAAAAAAAGGCCCTAAAGACCGCCTCTTCTGATTAATTACTATTGGCTTCTGATTAAAAGTTGACAATCCTAATTGTCACAATAGTACAATCCTATGATGCAGTTGAATTTATAAGTCCTCTATACATCGACATCATTACTTCTTTTATAGTTATTTTTTAAGGATGTCTGAAAATGACAGCCCCTTCTATGCATCTGCTAAATATAATGATAAATCAAGTCGAGTTTCTTGATGGTTCTTATCGATTACTGGATTGTTTGTCCGACCCGGTCGTAGTTTTGACGTTCAGAAGCCCCTTCTGAGAGCCTAAATTGAGAATTTTTTTTTATTTTGATGATTGACCACAATCTCACCTAATGTCAAATGACGATATTGCCTAAATGAGACGTAACACGCTAAACTTAAAAAGCATGCTATAAATTCATTGTGATGAAATTAATCAGTTCAGGCTGTTTGCAGGATTAGAACTCACGTCGATCGACGCTATTTTTGAGCACGCCACAAGTGATCCATTATCACTTCAGTAAACTTTGATTAAAATGATTTAAAATTTGAAAATTGATTTCCCGCTGCTTTTGCAACAATTGACACATAAATTCGAATAGAAGCAATTTCGAGAGTAACTATTTTATTGTTCGAATTATAAATCTCCCGCTATTAGTGTTGTACTTTAATCTTTCATTATGCCAGTTTTGATCCATTGCAGTAGATACATTAAAATGTGTCGATTGTTTTGCAATAAAGTTCACATTACTCCAAAAGAGTGAATTACTCCTAGTCACTTCCTTTTTTAAAAGCGTGGTTACTTTTCGAATGCATGATAAAGTTAACATTTCACCAAAAATTACGAATACCTCATTACTCTCTTAGAACGTTCGAGAATAAAGGGTATATGACATCTGTATTTGCTTACGTCTTTGTGTCATTTGCTTGTTGTTTTAGTCTGATAATTGTAACAGATATATATAGTTTGCCCATTGCTTACGCTGTGGTGCAAATATGTACAGATTGATAAGAGAGGATATCCTGTCGTGAATTCAGAAAATTATTTTGTCTACAATATTTTAGCAGTACAATAATAATAGTGAAGCAATAATGTCTTGTTTTTATTTATTTTCATATTGTCTATTGAGTACCTACAGCATTTATCGCGTTACATAAGCAGATTTGAAATATTGATACCTTACATGGTCACTAAACTGTATCAATTGCTTTTGACTAGAATTTCATTGGAAGGTAGAGAACACAGTATTTATAGATGTTTTACTGTTGTACGCTTTTCAATAAGGGTTTAACAGTAAATATGTATAGTTTTACAGAAGTGACATAAAATCGGTCGAAAAGGTTAAAAGGAGTAAACAGTAATTACAAAATTATGATTTATAAAATAAAACATTATCCAAATTGAATCCACGTAGAATACGCAATTGTCATGCAACGGAACCATTTTTAAGCGAACGAATTTACGGGTCCAGTATAATGTTATAAAAAAATCAATTAAATAACAATGGCTTATTGTATTTTGTAATCAAGTTTTTGTAACTTTCAATATTGTTAAAAAATAAATTGCTGATCTCTTTTAAAGATGGCTTAATTTTGTATTATTTAAGATTTATAATATTTCTCACTCTCTTTGTCAAGCAAGTTGGAAACATTAAATTTCCTCAAGCTTACTTATTTAATATCCGAGTGGCTCTTTTAATCTTGTGGATAAAAATGTTCCAAAAAACTTCGCAGATTTGTATAATGCAACATCATCATCAGCCTGTCAGAGATCCCACTGCAGTACCATAGACCTCTTCCCAATGGATGGTATGGGTATAATCACCACGCCAGCCCAACGATGTATTGGCGATTTCAAACTCTGAGAAATCCAACTGTTCTATGTTTTCCCACATACAGTGATACTACAAGAACATTTCTCAGGTTCAGATTCAGGTCTCCCGATGTTTCCTTCACCGTCAGTGGATAGTGTTACCAATTTAAATTAGTAAATGTACGCGAATTCTGAAAAATTCCTTGGTACATGCCGGGTTCGAACTTGCGGAGATCGGATGATATTCCACCGGTCAAACCACTTCCACCATGAATTTTTATTATTGTATTCAACATAATGTATAATATTTGTGCACATTTTTTATCTCTTTTTAATTTAATTTAATAATATTTATCTAATTTAGTTGAGGGATCGATTGTGGTTTAAATTGGTAAAAGTTATTTCCGCATACCTCTCTCTCTCTAACCTTGGTATTAGTTATTCAGCTGGAAATTACCCCTTAGTTAAATTAGTTCCAGTTTTCCTACAAAAACCTTAATAAGTGGAATTATTAGTAAAGAAAACCAAAAAACTCAGCTGCAAAAACACTTTACCTTTACATAGTTACGCTAACGAACGAATTATTCAATTAAGTGTTGTTAAGTAAAAAACTTATCCCTTCTCTCCCTCTCTGTTGACGCATAGTATTTAAATATACCTAACGTTACTCACAATATTAAGACAAAGATAACGATAACTTCTCTTAAAATCCATGAAACAATTATTATACAGCCTATAATGTATTCTGGATTTTTTTTTCGAACTAACTACGCTATCGACCAGACGTGCCTTCACAGCTTCACCGGACTACTACTATACATATACTGGATTAAAAATATTTTCCTTCTGCAGAGTTGGTAAAATAAGTCTGCAATTAAAAAGTATTGTTGCAAAAAAGTTACATCACACGTGGACTTGGACAGAAATTCAACTTATGTTTTCCTTTCTGATCGATATAGGTTCGTTTCCTTACGAATGAGCCGGAGCTTTCGTTGATGGAAAACATCGTGATGAAATCAGAGTATTGTGGTATTTCTTTTTCCTAGCTTGTTACTAGCTATCTCTCTCAATAACTCTCAAATTGATAATCTGCCACCAAGCACCGAGAACCGAGTATTCTGGCAGCTGCACTTGAGAACCAGTCTCCCTTTTAGCTTTAGTATGTTTATCATCATTGTATAACATTATACGATATTGTGGACAAACTCTAAAATTTATACGAGAATTAAAAAAAAACTACCCAACAGATTTTGATACGATTTTTCACTGTCATTTAAAGAATTTCTGCTTGAACAATTATGTGTATAGTATACATGTTTATTAAAATTTATATAGAATGGAGAAATGATGTATTCTAATGAAGTTGTAAGAAGAAGTTTTCGTGCGCCTACATCGATAATGCTGGCTAAATCTCCTTAGATACACAAGAATAATGCAATACAGAATTATACATCTAAAAGATGCCCACCGATAATTCTTGACTGGTATATGTCTATCTGTTACGAACGGCTCGCAGTAAGGATTTTTATCTTGTACATATGATTAAAAAAAAAACATTGGTTATTTACAACGCTCACTTTACAGATATGGTATTGGTCGTTATCGAATTTAATATTTTTATTATGTTGGACATTTAATGTAAATTGTAACTGTTCTTTACAGTACACAACTTTAGTGAATATATCATAGTTAAAAAATTGAGGGCAACAAAAATATCTACTTGCTCGTGTGAACATTATTACCTAACTTCTACATACATTCTATATAAATAGAGTACAAAGTTGTTGTGGTCAAGCGGTTTGACCGGTCAAATATTAATCTGATGTCCGCACGTTCCAACTTCGAAATTCGTGTACATTTACTAATTTAAATTGGTAACGCTATCGGCTGACGGTGAAGGGAAACATCGTGAGGATACCTGTACCTGAGAAATGTTATTGACTTCTTGTAATACCACGGTATGTGGAAAAACATTACAACTGTGGGTTTCTCAGAGTCTGAAATCGCCAATACGTCGTGGGCTGGCGTGATGATTATACCCATACCTTCCATCTGGAAGAGGTCTATGACTTTGCAACGGGTCTTTACTTATGCAAAGCGAAAACGGGTCACTAATCTTGTATATTATAATCGTCTTCTTAAGGCCTAAATGTTTTACTTACATTTCCGAGTTGATTCTCGATAATTTGTGACACTTCTGATAAGTCTAAGCATCACCGCCGTAAAGCGAGGTTATTTAATGTTAAATGACAAGCGAACGACTTAGTTGTTTGGTGTTAAATTACAAAGCGAGGACAAGAAACGCAATATGTGTTCGTTTCCAAACAATTTGTGTAACGCGTGTATGTGTGTACCTTCGTAATGCAATAATATTACTTAATGTTTACGTTGTAATTAATATGTTTGATGTGTGTTATTTCATTTTACCTCTGATGATTCTAACTTGTGTAATTTACAATTTCATACTCGTGACTTAAAAAATTACATCTAATATTCTATAAGTTTTCTCGTTTGACCACAATCTCACACTGATGTTATATGACGGTGTGGTGTAAGATTTTAAACACGCTAAACCTTAAACTGGCTCTCGATTGCAGCTGCTGGAATACACCTACAAGTGTTGGTGTAGCAGTCGCGTTTCGGTTATATTTATAACATAAAATGATTTTGCCTATATATATACAATCGCATGCATTATCTAATATCAAAACTCGATAGATGAAAATAAATAAAAAACAATTAATCAGTAGTACTCGAACATTCTTTACTATATAATGGTAATATTTACGTTAGCACAATGTCCCTCCCGGACGCCCTTCCCACGCTTTCGAGCTGATGTTTAGCAAGAATACTTACTGCCTATGCGCGTGATGAACATATTTAATAGTGTTTGCACTATGGCAAGGTATTTATACAAGCCTCTCCAGTTCGTTGTGTGTATTTATTTCTATAACGCAATAAATCTATTCATTTAGTATCTTGATGATGAGTTTTTTTTTTATATCGACTGGGGCGCTCTGACATGTGGATCAGTGACGTTATTTAGGGGAAGGACTTAGTCGCTTAATTCGTTTATTTCGTTTTCTCACTGGAACTATAATTAGTCTTTCATTCTGGGGAACTGTTGTACATAGTTCACCTTTTTTTTATTTATTTTTTTCCTGCAGGCTCTTGGTCCGCGCCTTTTTTCTGAAATAGTATTGTATTGAAATCGTTTTAAAATCTAGTGCAGCTTGAATACATCATATTCAAGTGAGCAGGACAAGATATTATTTTTAATACTTGCACACATTTTTTTTTCGCCTCTTTTTTTAATCTACGTTAGTCATTCTGGATTTTTACTGAGATTTTATAGCTTTTATGGCGGTTTTATTTTTATGGTCATTTTTAGGTTGTAATCCACACATGGTTTACCTTGAAAGTATATATTTCTAAGGTACAAGACTTTTATGAATGTTCTTATTTTATACTAGCAGGCCCGGTGGACGTTGTCCTGCCCTGATAATAAAACATATTTACTTATGTGCATTAAATGCTTAAAGTAAATTTTATTTGATAAGGATTAATACTGTATCCGTCTAATATAGTATATATAATACAATATTATATATCTTTCTTTTTTAATTATTTAGGCATGAGTATTATTTTGTAATTCCACAATGATCTTAACTTTTCCTCTCTTGAAATTTATTACCTATTCATTATTAACAATATGTTTTGTGTACAGAGGAAAATATGAGCACCAAACCGCTTGCCCCATTTGTTCACGGCAAGAAAATACAGTACGACCTAGTTTAGATATAATAATGTATGTAATGGAGTATCTAAATAAGCTAGTATAGATATAAATCAAAAACATTTATAGAATCGAATTTCTTCATAATATAATGGCGGTAATTTTTTTTTTCATTTTCGCTTGTTTATCTAGTATCTTTCTTCTGTAATCTCAAAATGGAATATTTGCCGCTTAGCATTTAGACGGTTACAGTATTAATCCTTATCAAATAAATTACATTAGTTACCTTAAGCATTTCATGCACATAAGTATGTATTTTTTATTATCAGGGCAGGACAACGTCGGCCGGGCCTGCTAGTGTTATAATGTCAATCATTTTTTAATTCAATCGCATGAAAAAACACAGACGAATAAAATCTCTTTATTACCAAATTTAAAGTCAGCTAGTTTTGTAATAAAAGTATATGTGAAAAATTTAGGAAGAAATTACATTTTTTTTTTTTAATATAAATTAATTTTGGATTTATTTTCAAAATAAATAAACCAAGGCGTAATAGTAGTGTGTCCCATGAGACCAAACACACTTAACAACATCATAGGTATGTCTATTAGATCTAATTAATAATGTATTACGATAATCATAGATTTTAATAACTTTGAATATATATTAAAAAAACTGGTCCATACATTAGGTTTCGTAAGGTAATAAAACTTATTTTTGCAATAGTGTGCTTTAAAAATACCAAACTATAAAGTCAAGGTTGTATCCACTTTGAGATATGTTCATATTTATTTTCTTTAAGTTATTGCGCACACGTTGAGTTTCTTATCTGGTGAACTAACCTGTCATGGATTTCAAAAGAATTATAACTATGTTTAATGTAACGCCAATATTATTTAGTTACCACCTTGTTACCCTTATCCCATCTAAGTAGGGTTGGCACAATATGTTTTCCTCCTCCACTCTCTCTTCCACTGTTAAATGTCATTCACACTTTTCAGTCTTCCTCTACTTCTATATTCGTCCATCTTCATATTTAAAACGTTTCTAGTTACATGGCTTTCATCTCTCCTCATAAGATGCCCTTTTTTATTATTATTATGGGGAAATCCATTATGGATACCCACTCTTTAGGGGGAGAGCGTGGGTTATGTCCGATTCGCCCGGATTAAAACTCCACGGTGTACCTGCAGATCGTAGTTGTTGGGGGGCAAGGGGCTAGGGATCGTTCAGAGCTAATGTAGCCGCCCCAACGGCCCGCCCGGCAGAAGGTGACCGCCGTACTCCTACCTAATAGAGAAACAGACCGGGTACACTCCAGCTGCCTCCCCTCGTCAGCTGGACCTGTGCAATAAGGAGATGCCCGTACCGTGCTAACCTATTACTCCTCAACTTCTCTGTCATTGATGCCATTTTCAAACTTCCTCCGATATATTCATTCTTAATTTTATCGTTTATAAAACATAAAACAAAGTCGCTTTTCACATTTTTCTGTTTGTACGCTTACTTCATCTAAACTATCCAACGAATTTTGATTCAGATTTCACTATCATATTGAGATTTTCTTTCGGAAGAATTATATGTAACTATCTTTTGCTCGCGGCTCCGCTCGCGTTAATATGTAGATCGAGTTTATCCATCGAGAACAGTATTCTTTTCTGAATGAAATATATAAGGATATATCCATATAATATTTATAGAAAGCAGAGGAAATTCGATTTACCTTAATAAAGTCTGTTTACTATATTATTGTGGAATGTGCCCATAATATAGTAAAGAGGCGAGGGTACTGATTAACGGTAAATAAGTAGTTGCGTAGCGTTGACGTCTATAACGGCATTTTGGCTGCACCTATGTCGGATGAAACCAGGATGCTGTACAGGATAGTCATTGTCGCTATTAATAGGAGATAAAAATTGATTGTGTCTGCGTGTAATACATGCCTGTCAATAAGAGTGGCATGGTCGCTTTTCGACTATACCTTTTAATAAAATGAAGAAAAAAGAACTTTACGTTGATGTCTAACCAAGCAAGCATAAGAAGGAGTTCTACTACCATGCCAAGGGGTAAGATTCGAGTTTATTTTGTTCCACGCGGTGTTCAAACACGCTACCTCCATCATCGGTTCAATGGATCACATGATAACGCGTAATGGTACAGAATACTTCCTCATTTCAATGTTCTTCGCCAATGCGTTCGAAGTACCTTACACGTGCCACTTTGTCTCGCTTATTAATTCCCATTACCCATAATTCAACGGACACTAATCGTGACCGTAGTAGTATCACTTCCTCATATATATTGACAGTTATTTGATTAAATTGATATAAATATTTATATCGCATGCTAATACTTCCTTTTTTTTTTAATTCCCTACTATATTGGTCAAGGTCGATAGAAGAAATATAATGGTAAGTTTTAAGGTTATAAAAAAATATGATTAATAACATCTATTGATTAAGGTCGATTGAACAGGTTACAAATTATTAATTATGTTGTTTTTAATGACCATATAGGTTTACGTAACATGTGAGGAAACGTATATTATACTAGCGATCAATCAGGAATACTTCATTCAATGTAGTCACTAAGAAGGTGCTTATGAACGTCAAAACTGCCATCGGTTTGGACAAACAACCCAGTCGTCGAGAAAAACCGGCAATAAAATTTTATATATATATATAAAATACATTACACGTTGCAATCATGTTTAGTGGATACACAGATAGGAGTCAATTCCAGACATCACCGTCGTTCACATATCGGATTCATTATAAAACAGCCTTTTGACAGCAAAACCCGCTTGATTATGCGCTTAAACTTACAGTCCGACAAAGTAGCACAATGTTTTAATGTATAGTATTCTCTAAAAACTTTAAAACCAATTTCCCCAGTCTGATACCTACTCACAATGTAGAAAAATTATAGTAGCCATGTAAGAGTCTTCAGACAGACAGACAACTTGTTTTGTTGCGCGCAATTTTTTAAGTCTGTAGTACCTCCTAAGGTATTTATTAAATTTATATCACGTAAAAGGCAATTTTTGTCTACAGTGTATACCTAACATAACTAAAGCACATAAATAAAGATTAACACTATATTTGTTAAAATAACATCGAAAATAATCAATTATTTTTTTTTTACATACGTACATCATTGCGGACTTTTGTATAGGTATTTTTAAGTTGTGTAATATCGTAGTACATTACTTTGCTGTATCTCATAAGTCCAGCATTAATGGCGAGCGTTACTAATGCAAGCAATATTTGGTTAACGGCTTAATGCTTTAGGAAAAAGAGTGCCAATAGTAACATTTATATGTAACTAGCGGCCCGCTCCGGCTTCGCACGGGTATAAAATATATAGCCTATGTCATTAACTGAAAAAATGATTAAAATCGATCCAGTAGTTTTAATTTATTCATTACTGCCCGTGGCCCGCACGCGTTAAATTTGGAGTAATCTCAAAAATAACAGTATTTCTCCACTATTTAATTTATGTTATTATACATATAAACCTTCCTCTTCAATCACTCTATCTATTAAAAAAAAACCGCATCAAAATCCGTTGCTTAGTTTTAAAGATTTAAGCATAAATAGGGATATAGGGACAGAGAACGCGACTTTGTTTTATACTATGTAGTGATATGTTACAAATATATGAAATTAAATAAAACATTCATCGTTTACGTCCATACTTAATGTCAAACACATATTAGTCTACGGAGTAAGTTTTTTTTTTTAATATTATAGGGGGCAAACGAACAGGTGGGTCACCTGATGTGGTAAGTGATCACCGCCGCCCATAGACACTAGCAACACCAGGGGAGTCGCAAGTGCGTTGCCGGCCTTTTAATATATGTGGGCCTCCGGCGCTCTCACTGACCGAACAAAACGCAACAGAGCAAGCACTGTTATTTCACGTCGGCTTTCTGTGAGAGGGTGGTACTACCCCGAGCGAACCGACCCATTCATTCTGAAACCAGTAATAGCTTCAGCGTAGCTCTACCACCTACACCTACCAGTTGCTTTATGTCTTTAGTTCCCAAAGTCAGTTTGATTGTTACTATGGACCACTATTTATGAACTTTCTTTCAAAATGAAAACGAATTATTATAATAAGGAACTAACAACTATTGAGTAATGCTTATTGGTGCCGCCATTAGCTATAATTTTATCACTTACCTGCGAATCTACTTATAGAAAGATAATAAATCGTATCTAACAGCCTTTGCGAATGAGGACTCGGAAATTAAAGTTTATTGAAGATTTTAGCACTGAACGCGTAACATCGCGCAACATTCTCAACTTAGCACTTCTCTTGTAGTATTACGAAATTTTAGAATGTCCAGTATCTTGCCATGTTAACGGATATAAATAGCTAAATGAAATAATCCTTATTAGTCTAAACTCGATAGAAATTAAGCTTCTTTGAAATTAAGGTCCAGAAAAATAATTACGAAGCGACTGTACTATATCCGAAAACCACCAAAATATCCGCAACCCGTCGCCAGTCGACTGTTGTCTTGCTGTTCGGGAAAGCTCCCAACAGCTGTATAAACTAAATCACACCAGTCTGTAAAATATCCATTGCAAGGCTATAGAATTCTTCCAGAAGGAATACTTGGGCATAATCACCACTGCAGCCCACGATATATTAACGATTTCAAACTCCGAGAAATCAACAGTTCTATATTTTCCCAATTACGGTGACAGTACAAGAACATTTCTGAGGTTCCGCTTTCAACATAAAATTTTCCTTTACCGTCAGCTGAAAATGTTACTAATTTAAATTAGTAAATGTGTATATGTGAAAAAACAAAAGAGAGTGTCACTACAAAAGAATCCTTTCCACAACTAGACATAAATTAATGGTCACAACCAGACAAATATCTTCTTCTTCTTATTGTTTTGGCACCGCAGAAGCATTTGCCAGTGTCAATGTTTTGTTCCAAGAGGGATTATAGTAGAATGTTTACAAATAATATAAGTTTATTAAAACGTAAAAAGTTCCAAGTAAGTGTCTTGTGATAATTATAATGTTCTTACAAGATGGTGGTTTCCTTGTTAGAACTTTCCATGGAGTTTTGGTGGCATCTCAGAATGCATGCTTCGTGGTATTATTTCCCATCCACTTCACTTGTGCATAATAATCGAACTATATTACGATAACACCACCGATATTACAAAATATAGAGTCTAATAACACAAAATTATGAATAAAATATAAAAGCCACTACATGACAGACCAAGATCCCGTCAAAAACTCTCCAGACAAATATAATTGTCATGTCCTATATGCAAACTACTAAAAACAAATGAATATGCATAAACCAAAGATCAGACACCATAACCTTATAATGAATTCCGAAGTGGACGGATAAGTTTTAAAGCTTGCAGTGAAATAAAACCCTGAGTTTTAAATATAGAGTTCTTATTAAAGGTGCTAATAAGGAAGCCAATATAATATCAGACAAGAAGTATCGTTTTTCCAATACTACAAACACAAAGCTATTATAAAGGATATTGGTGTCTAGGCATCAAGTAGATAGAACTGTTCATGTACACAAATAATTAAAAAATGTTACTGATCGTACTGAAAAGAGTAATTGAAAATTTAAATATAAAAAAAAACATTTGCAGTGATTTATAAAATAAGACACCAATACAAATGAAAGGAAAACAGTATTGTATTTGTTTTGTACATATACAAGATATACGATTCAGCAAATCCTTCGGATAATTATCTGTAGGTATAATTTATAACTGAATTACAATCACCCATTGGCATTCACACGGGCCAATTATGAATTACATCCAAAAGTTTAAATAAAATATAATTATTTTAATAAAAAATACTTGATGTTGGAAATTCCATTTAAATGGCCGTTTTAACCCAGCATCGTAATAGCAATGCAATATTCTCCATTTAGCCGTTTTCATTCCAAGTTATGTAATTTTAATAGTAAGTAAGGTATAATTTTATGGTATCGACAATCGAAGCTGTTTCGCATGGTTACGACGTAAATTAATTGAAGGTCCAGTACCTTAATTATTATTTACTTTAGCAGGAAATGCTTCTTACAATGTTTTAAATGTGACTTTGTAAGGGCTTGCATCTGTTGAAATACAAGCTATAATACATATACTTGTAATTAATTGTAAGTAAAGGAAATTAAAGTACTCAGCTTTTGATTTGACACGTGGGTAAGAAGAACTAGATAGCTGGCTAAGTTTGGTCTCGCTTAGCGTTATCCGTGCGATAGTGAAAGCGCTTTACAAAACTGAAGCAAGCCAATGCTAACTGGACGTCTCACTCTGCTCTCCGACGTGTGAAATGAAATGTCAGGTAATGTGCAGAGGATAATACAGTTAAGCATACAATATTAATAATACAATATTTCAGAGATTAAATCGACGGTGAATATTGTGATACAATGTGTATTATAGTTCCTGTATTACTTTTTAAAAGTATTTTGAAATATTAAATATTATTCAGCAATTTCACAACAATTTTTCTTCTTATCTTCATAATGTTTATTTTTATACTCTCTCTCTCTCTCTCTCTCTAATTAATTCGGTTATTGCCGTCGAAAACTTTTTAATTTAAAATGGTTGTACTAAATTTCATAACTCTATATAGACATGTTACATGATGTCAGCCTGTATGTGTACTACTGTTGGGCAACACTTTCTGCCTGAAGGAATCAACTAACATAATCATCTCTGCAGCCCACATCGTTGTAGTAAATGAAGAGAAGTCAACAGTTACATATTTTCCTCACCACATATAGTGGTACTACAAAATATTTCCAAGGAGGGCTAAAAAGAGGCGCGCGCGGCGGATCGTAATAATTAAGCCAAACCATACATCACAACATGACAATCAATTAGTTCCGTCCTTACTTAGGTGAGCGATAAGAGTATAAAGGTGATGATTTTCTAAACTTGAATTTATTTAAAAAATACTTTATTCAATTTACTTTGAAAAATACCACCGCTGCGGAAAACAACCCAGTCATCGAGAAGAACCGGCAAGAAACCCGATCAGGTTGTATCTTTTTAACGTGTTTAGTACATATGAACTTAAAAAGAAAAAATATGTATTGGGAAAAGTGTTGGTTATGTAAGAAGTAGATATGTGAAAAAAATCTTAACAGTACATAAATTTTGTTGTACTTAACTAACCGTTAATTATTCAGTAATTATCTTTAAGTTCAATATCAAAGGAACCACGTCAAACTAATTCATATTTTACAGGAAATAAAATCTATAAAAATGTAATATAAAATGATAATACAAATAAGTACGTTACGGTGCGTTGTGAATCGGACTTACGGCCGTAGTAAAATAATCATTTCCATTATATAAGTTCAGTGTAACAGATTGAATTTCGGTATGCAATTATCAATAATGAAGTCTTATGAAATTATCGTGCGAACTCGTCTTTATTTGTAAACCGTTTTGACTCACCTAATTTATTATACAGTAATATTTACCAATAAATTAATTTCTCGCTGATTTCATTGCGAAAATAATCGATTAAATTATTCCCACGTATAATTTATACGTTTTATTGCACATCTTTTCATTTAAGACGATATCAAAGGTGTATGCATTTTTTTCAAACTCACTTTCATATTAGAATTAATTAAATATTTTATATACACTTTGTCGGAGGTACAGAAACGGACATAGAGTATATTCTATACCAAAAAAAGCACTGTACCCGAGGGATAGGTCAAATTTATATAAACACGAGCGAAACCGCTAGCAAAGGTCAGTCCTCGACTTTTAAAAACAATTTATTTTTCTCCGATACAAAAGAGAGTTCCTACAAGACTAACTTAAAACTAAGTACAATCCTTTCGTCAATTCTCTATGCAGCCCGGTTGACCAGCAAGTTTTAGCCGACGTAGTAATTCCTTATCTTTGTTTACACGCGTATGGCTATAGTTTCGTGGCCTATACCGGTCTGCATAACTACCTAAGTAATATTTTTAATGCGAATGTTTGTATTTCTTATTCTTTTAAACGTTATCTAATCGATTGACCATAATGAAATGTTTCGTACGTTGTCTAAAGTACAGAAAAGTATATAGAAATCTTTTCAAATTATAATACTTCTTTTGGCGCATTTGGGAATAATGGTGAGAATTAATTTTTTCGATGCGCGCGCACACCGACACCTTAACGCGACACCATGAAGTTGGTTGATAATTGCATGTTAAGTTTTTGTGAGAACTGATAACTATATACAAGCTAATTATTCAGATATATATGAATCTACAACAAGTTTTCTACATCAGTGAATGATAATTACTTGTGAGTATTATTCGTAATAAAATTGGATTTTTTTAGTATAAACATTTTTAAATGGGAATATAGATTTGAGGTTAGCCGTCAATAAGTTTTTTTTTTATTTATATTATAGGGGGCAACGAACAGGTGGGTCACCTGATGGTAAATAATCACCGCCGTCCATAGACACTAGCAACACCAGGGGAGTCGCAAGTGCGTTGCCGGCTTTTTAAATATGTGAGCCTCCAGCGCTCTCACTGGCCGAACGAAACGCAAAAACTATTGATCGGATTGTAATGCTGTCTTCACCAATAAATAGAGAAATAGAGTAATTCATAGGGATGGTTTACGTATATAATTTGTCAAGGTCTTTTTTTTTGTAAATTGGTTGAAATATAATGATAATTGTTGAAAGAATCGGAAAAAGTCAAGCCGCCGTAAGCGTTTCATGCGCATAAGTATATATTGTTATTATCAGGGCAGGACAATATTCGCAGGGCCTGCTAGCTATTAGATAAATAGTTTATACTACATCTTTTTGGTGTCTGACTTGATTTTGTAGACATATATATAGCTAATTCATTTTATAGACTTAGTAGTACTCGTATAGTTAATTATAAGTTATTAATTCAAACGTTATCAATTTCATATCTGGTCTTTTTTTAATCTAAAGAATTATAACTTTTTACGTGCGTACATAAGTACATACACACACGTGTTGTTATTCATAATTACTGTTCCCATGGGAAAAGTCAATTCAACATTAACAAAAGCATTTACAATAGCAAATACAATAATAATAAATAAAAATTATACAAAATAAATTAAATAATGAATGTAAGCTTTGGTAAAGATGGTTTAAAATTTTATTAGTGATTTCGCCGACTTTATTTCTCCTTACCCCTAACATTGACAGTACTTACACATATTATTAAACGACGCAAGGTGTGAATGTGTTACTGGGCCCGTGTTATATAATTTTTTTTTTTACGAATTAAATTGAAAAACGTTACGACATAACCAAGTGAGGTGATAAGGTGACATAACGAAAAACCTGTTAAATGTTTATAAATAGCCTTAAAACATGTAGGTACTTATTACTTTCTCCTCTTTCTTTATATTGTGTATTTCGTATTACGTATTCTACAGTCTATACATAAATAAAATCATAGAGGTCTGATATTATGCGGGCGTTATTTAAAAACTACCGAATAGATTTACTTCTTAGATACTTGGTCCTTATATAAAAGGAATTGTCACGATATTTTTATCTATTGTAAAGTTATTAAAGTACTACTAGCCAAAACGCGACTAGCGTTGAGTAGTCCGGTGAAACTGTAGCTGTCCTTAACAAGTGAACAGTGTAATCAGCTCGAAATAATAAAAAAAAGATCAGCGTTGTGTGTTTTCTTACATGTGTGTGGAGAAATGGAGCAAGCGTTGTGCTGGTTATGTTTTTCCCATGTACATAAAATATATGGTTAAGATAATAAAGGACGTAGACGAAGTCGGAAGTATCAGCTAGTTTATATATTAAAGAATGCGTGTTAGTATAAACTCCACTTGCGTTTGAGAGGTGGAGCATAAATTTAGTTACATATGCGTTTTCTCAAGTTTTTAGTGTTATTCATTTTACTATAATTCGTTACTAGATGTCACTAAAATACAGTTTATTGTTATGACACTGTATATTGTTATTTAATGTCTACGAAGTTGCGGGCGGTAGATAGCGCTATCTGTCAAGTACCTACTACTAATATAAGCAATAATATTTATCATGTTCGTAATAAGATTTCTTCATAGAATATTATGGTCACAAGTAATTATATTTATGTTGTAAGAATTTTTACTTTCAATAACATAATTTCTGATTGATATTATATTCGATATTGATATAAAAAAAGTAGTTGCAGAATTAACTAACTACGCCCGCGGTTCTACTCGCGTGGAACTACAAAATTATTGTCGAACACTTTTCAATACAGTTATCATCACTACATAGTATAAAACAAAGTCGCTTTCTCTGTCCCTATATCCCTATGTATGCTTAAATCTTTAAAACTACGCAGCGGATTTTGATGCTATTTTTTTTAATAGATAGAGTGATGAAAGAGGAAGGTTTATGTGTATAATAACATAAACTAAATAGTCGAAAAATACTGTTATTTTTGAGGTTACTCCAAATTTAACGCGTGCAGGCCACGGGCAGTAATGAATAAATCAAAACTACTGGATCGATTTTAATCATTTTTTGCAGTGAATGACATAGGCTATATATTTTATACCCGTGCAAAGCCGGAGCGGGCCGCTAGTTTTAAATATTACATAGCTTATCGTATACTTCAATATTAGCTTTCTGAACAATTATCTACCAATTTGCATATCATTGGCCTCATTATATTGATTAATCTTCAATTGTTTAGTTAAAATATTGTAATAGTTTGTGATTTTAGTGTCGACGTAATTTACTATTAACCCTATAAATTGTTTCATATATTTCGTAATGTAACAAGACATTTCAATTTCTACCTTTCATTTAAAAAAAACATTATATAAATCCGATCTGTGGTTATAGAATACCAGCATCAGACAGAAAGATAGACAGAGAGACGTAGTTAGCTTTTATAAAATATAAGAGATTAATATTTTTTGCAAATAAACTTTAACTGTTAAACGAAAACAATATACTTAATACAATAACAGAAAATATTTATCACAGTATAAAAAGGCTACACAAATATATTGTGCCTACTATAATAACCTTACCACAACCATTGAACAACATCGATTCATTTCGTCTTGATATTGTGAACGGCGTTGAGTCACGTTTGAGTTATAATAGTATGTAAAACTGAATTGATTAGGTGCGTTTTTTAATTCCATTATAATAAGTAAAACAAGTTTCGTCTTCAATGTTGTCTAAATATGATTTTACTAGCTTTTACTATTTTTTTTTTTTTTATGTTATAGGGGGCAACCTAACAGGTGGGTCACCTGATGGTAAGTGATCACCGCCGTCCATAGACACTAGCAGCACCAGGGGAGTCGCAAGTGCGTCGCCGGCCTTTTAAATAAGTGGGCGATTTCTCTCGCGTTTATATAGACTAAATGGTTAGGAGCCTAGATTGGTTTAGAGAGCGTCGTTATAAAACTCAGAGCGTGTAAATACGAGTGAATTTGAATAAATATACGGTTTTTATAGGCACCAAAGATTTTTCATTCGTTTGTTTGACATATTGAATATAAAATAAATTAATATGTTTCCGTCAGTCTACGTTACGAAGACATTCTAGAGTCATATAAGTACAGATGAATCCCTCGGAAACGGTCCATTTATTCCGGGTAAAATTAAACCTATGTCATTGTCTATATCATTGATAATGTGTATGCAAAATTTCAGGTTAATCGGTCAAGTAATTGAGGCGTGAATACGTAACAAACAAATGCACCTATGCATACATAATATTATATCGCAAATAGTAATCGATATATAGTAACAGTAATTAATAATATACAATAATAGTAAGGGTACGGCAGCGGTATTTTATAAAACTTTATTATTTTAGCTAGCTTTGTCATGCGGCTTCACTCGCGTTTAATTTTTCTCGTCCTCGACTCCCGTATCGTCCAGGACGCCCATTTTCACTTGGCGTACTTATTAACCTATATTTTGCAAAAGGTAATTGCTACGCACCTAAATTTCGTACCGTGACGTTTCATAGTCCGTAATCTTTCTCAATAAACAGACTATAAAATGGTATAGACTGTAAAAAGCTTAATCGTATGGCTTTCATTGTGTATGGCGGACATTTTGAAATTCGCTATTTTGTTTTTATTACGTTTTCGTGCATTGTCATCGGGATTGGACATTTATGCAAAACTGCAAAGTTGTAGGTCTAAAGCAACTGTAGTTCTAATTCAGTTTGCAAGATTTGACCTAAACAAAAACCGCTCGTAATAAAAGAGAATGACGCTGATCTTCAACATAAATGATATCATGCTCTTTCTACCCCATTTACTTATCTATACATATAATAAAAATGAAGTGTCTGTATGTAATATCAAAATAACGACTTTTTACTGATTGGATATGAACGTATACAACACTATACTGATAACAAAAATACAATTTATTAAATTTTTGACTGACTGTCTGTCTGTCTGTATGTTCCGGGTAATCACCAAAACGGCTGGACCGATTTTGACAGAAATTTTACTGATGGATAGTTAAAATTACAGCGGGTGACATAGGCTACTTTATTTTAGACTAGCTGTCATCCGTGGCTTCGTCTGTAGTACTATCTCCAAAACGATTGGACCTAATTTCATGGGACTTTCACTGACAGATAGACTAACGTTATAAAAAGTAATAAAGCTTTTTTTAATTTGCACTAGCTTCTACCCATGGCTTTGTTTGCAGTTTTATCTCCAAAACGTTTGCACCATTTTTCACGGAACTTTCTCTAACAGATAGCTGATCTTATAAGAAGTAATTTACAATTATAAAAAAACGCATGCGGAGCTGCGGGCAACGGCTAGTTAAAACTACATGTAATCATTGATTCATTTGTCATTTTTTTTGCTGGAAAACAATAAATTCTCTTTTACTGTAATCAAAACTAATAACTTACGAAATTGATCACTTTTTTCAATTTCACTATAAATGTTGTTTGATTAATATTTATTAACCGAATTATAACTGTTGTATCGAGCGAGACGTAAGTTCTTTGGCGATAAATAGAAATCTACGTAACATAAGATGTCATCTGTCCATCAATTGTGTCACGCAACTAAAGAATGTCGTCATCGACTTAACAGACAAACAATATCTGTTGAATATATATGTTACGTAATGTTGAAGACGATTCAATATGTAGGAATGTACTTTTGTGCTGCAAAAATTTGTCTACCGTTCTAGCTGTTACCTCGGCTTCTGTCGTATTATTATAGTGAATTTTTTTTTTATCTCCGTGGAACTGTTTCACATTCCCATTTATAATATAAATTTATTTACAACTAGTAAATGTAATTTTTTTTTCGTTTTAAAATTACTAAATTCTCTTAAAAGTCCTTGATTTTTTTTTATATTAAAGGGCAGACGAACAGGTGGGTCACCTGATGGTAAGTGATCACCGCCGTCCATAGACACTGGCAACACCAGGGGAGTCGCAAGTTCGTTGCCGGCCTTTTAAATATGTGGGCCTCCGGCGCTCTCACTGACTGAACGAAACGCAACAGTGCAAGCACTGTTACTTCACGTCGGCTTTCTGTGAGAGGGTGGTACTACCCCGGGCGAGCCGACCCATTCATGCTGAAACCAGTAATAGCTTCAGCGTAGCTCTACCACCTACAAAACATATTGATTGATACATGGAGGGGTTGTAAAATAAATTTAATACTGTATATAGTATTCTAACTAATCTTACAAATGCGAATGTGAATTTGTTTGTGTCACTCTCAGGCTTTAAATATTTAAGCAATTATAGTGAAATTATGCATACACGTTGTTAAGTGTACAAAAAAGGACATAGGGTACACACTTCTTCAAAAAAACTACTGCTCCCGAGGGATAGTTCAAATCTATAATTAACCCGAGCAATGCAGATGAAAAAAAACTAGTATTTTAATAAATCGTTTTTACATTATGCACATTTTGAAACTTATAATTGTTTATATAATGTATAACTATAGTTCTATCGATGGAAGTATATAAAGGGTTAATAAACTTTGTTCAACTTAATCACAAACATCTGTACACACTTGTTTATCCATAAAATACCTGCTAAATCGTTAATCATATACACATTCATTCTCCCATATATACAAAAACATTCTCTCATACGTACACAGGTGGTAGAGCTACGCTGAAGTTATTACTGGTTTCAGCATGAATGGGTCGGCTCGCCCGGTATAGTACCACCCTCTCACAGAAAACTGACGTGAAGTAACAGTGCTTGCACTGTTACGTTTCGTTCGGTCAGTGAGAGCGCCGGAGGCCCACATATATTATAAGGCCGGCAACGCACTTGCGACTCCCCTGGTGTTGCTAGTGTCTATGGACGGCGGTGATCACTTACCATCAGGTGACCCACCTGTTCGTTTGCCCCCTATAATATATAAAAAAAAACACATACGCAACCATACACGCACACACGCACACACACTTACATACCTAATCATTTGTTTTTAGTGCGACAGTAAGAGGGTTCTTAGGTACTTTGTATTTTATATGATTGTATACCCATTATTGGTAGTCGTGTTTTATTTTAAATTAATATTAAAATTTTTTCACTTATGTGTTATTTAATTTAGTTATTGATTAGATCATTGATGTTTTAATTTATATTCAACAGTTGAGTTAGCCATATAACTATTAAAAAAAAAAATATTCTTTTTTTTAAGTACAATAGCTAATTATACTATTTACAGCTTATCTATTGGGATATTTAGTGTATAATAATAGAACGAAAAAAACCTATGGAATTCAATAATTCGTGGTTGTAATGTAGAAGAATGTAAAATAAGGTCAATACTTGTAGTATTAAAAAAAATAAACCCTGTTTTCCGTTTTCTTCTGAACGGCCATAATTTTTTTTTTTTTAAAGGGGGAAATCCATCATGGACATGCCACATTTGTGGGGGAGAGGGTGGGTAGTGTCTCAAGTCGTATTCCCCAAAACCCCACGGTGTACATTCATCGCTTTTGTTGGGGCGACACGAGATCTCTTGAGTATAACGGCCATAAGTTTTGCTATAAGCTATTTCAAAGTTATCAATTCGTTACCGGACAACCTGTATAGTATATGTATACACATATACTGAAATCATAGTTGGTGAAACTAGCATTTCTCTTGTACTGCTTTTGTTTTTAAGAATGGAGATTTCTTTGAAACAAATGCTCATATATACACAACAAAGTTATAATAATGCAACAAGCATAAGTTTTCCTAAAGATATATCAAACTATAGGTACTTGAATTTTGGCGGTTTTTCGATGGATGTGAAAAAACTATAAAAAAAAACAACTATTTGAGTGTCCATGAAGTAAATAATATAAAAAGAAAAATATCCAATAGTGTTTGCGTGATGCGACATCTATAATTTTATTTGTATACTAGCTGATGCCCGCAGCTTCGCACGCGTTTTTTTAATTGTAGGAAAATAGTATGAAATCGTGAGAAGAGATCGAATGCTCGCATGCCACCTACTGTGATATGTAACGTGTACATTAAATATGTAAATACTAACAGTGTGCCGGATAATGAAGTTCACGGAATACTAATTAAATAAAAAAATGCATACGTATATACATCATACACTTGTGCCCTTTCCTAGATGAGTAATTATGTAAATGGTAACTAACTTTGTTTTATTTAGCGCATTGACTAACCAGTCACCTAGGAAATTACGCAAAACATGCGAAATGTTAGTAAACAACAGTCGGCACCGATTCGCGTAAAATGCGCAAACATTTTGTGGTTGACACTTTGACGACGGTATTGCATTTACAGATGATTAGTGACCTGGTTGTTGAGTAGGAAGCTCATTCACATATTTAACAAAGAGTCTGTTTTAGCAACGCTTTTACGGGTATACCTTCTTTTGTTCACATCTCTTGTTATTTAACTTGGACGGCGAATCTTACGTAAATCTTCACAAGAACGTTTTTAAATATTGAAGACATTGAAACTATCTCATGCGATAATGCGGTAAAGGTTAACAACTTTCGTTATACAAGTAAACGTTGAGAGCACATAATTAAAAAGCCATTAATAATTTTGCATAACATTCTGCAAATTTCTTCGTTCCTAAGTATTGCTTGTGCAAATGACAAGCATTAAAATATAACACAGAAAAACATATTTGTATTTTAATAAACCTTTACATTAACGCAGATTTAGTGATAAATAAGTTTTTACTACAGTGCCATCTTTTGAGCTGAATGTAAACTAAATTATAAGGTATTTGTTCGACTTCATTAATTCTATTTTAGTAATAGCTAACTTGTTTACCAATAGATGGCATGAATCGAACTTTTAACGTGTATTAGTTATTTTAATTGTAACTTAACCCTGGACTCTCCAAAATTATAAAGGTTTAAGTTCCATACAAACGAAGGTTGACTTTATGAGGCACAGATCAACAAACTGTTGGCAGCATAAACTTAAATAATATTTTATTTATTACAAAACTTTGAATAATAACAAATGATGTATTGTAAAATTATAATTCTTACGTAAAATGTACTTTTAAATAATTTTATCATTTGTACGAACATTTTTTTTCTCCAAACCTTGATTTGTACAATGTACCATGTCGTGGAATTAAAAAAGAAATAAAACATAATCCGACATTTTGAGGTCAGGGTCTTAAAAAATCAGCCGAAGGGTTTCACAAATTATAATATTTTTTTATATTTTTTACAGAGTTATAAAGAAAAAGATGCCGGCAAAGTGGTCGTTTACACCACTACCATGGGTATCGTTAGGGGGACGTACCAGAGATGCGTACTCGTCAAGAAGATACTGAGGAATCTCCTTGTGAAGTACGAGGAAAGGGACGTGTTTATGAGTACAGAATACCAGGACGAAATTCGCTGATCGGATGAGAAGCGACCAAATTCTAGTGCCACAGTTATTCGTCGACGGTCAACATATTGGGGTGAGGCATTTTTTCCATTTGTTACACTTTGATTTATACAATTAATTAAATATTTCTAATAATTAATCTAATTTAATAAATTTAAAATTAGATTTTATTACATTTTAGTATGGTTCGGATTAAAACCTGTTATCTAATATGGGCATAGATATTTGTTAATGGTACACCCGTACGAAGCCGAAGCGGGCAGCTAGTATCCATGTGGTTTGAAAATTAGTATTAAGCAATATTTCTAAACGTGATTAACGACAATTTGATGTTTCGTCTTCACCATTAGTAATCAGCTCATAAAATGTCAAGGGCAATGGTTCATATAAGTAGGTAATCCTACTTATATGTTCTTAAAAATAAAGATTATAAGCACGTTCTTAATTACTTAACTAATTACTGATTTATATTCACGACTAGTTTCTGAACACATGATGCACCACAAAAATAATTAAAGTTTTAAAACTATTGGGAACAGAACCTTCCATAAACTACGTCCAACAAATATCATGGTTTTGTGCTATACACCTCCTCCCGGCTTTCCTGTCACAACTGGTTACATTAGTACTGACCCGTAGTTGAATTCACTTGTCGCTGTATCGCGCTGGCAACATGCTCGAGGGCTCCACGCCGAGTAATTGAACCTAGGCTAGAGATGTTGCCGATGGGCACTGCTATGGGTGTGCGGGAACGAAGTTGATCATCCTTTACCATACCACACGACGCGATGTCACACTTTGTTGACACCCTCCCCTTTAACTCGTGACATAATTTATGGGAAAGTCTTTTACATAAGTTCGATTCTTTAGAAACATCGCGTCGTGACAAAAAAAACACCACAGTCACGAGACGTAGAAATATTATTATTGAAAATTATGTTTATTATTTATTTTCGTTCAAAGGTTTCGTTGGCCTTGAATAAGCTTTGCGAAGCGTCGATAGACGTATTTAGAGGATTTCATAAGACCTTCACTTTGTAACGTTCAAATCCACCTCGGTTATTATTAACTAATATTATGTTAAGCTTTCAGTAAGGTTGAAGTTGTAATATCGTAAAGGGTTCGTAAAGTGTATGTGCAAATTTAAAATTTGACTCATTAATCTGGTATACAAAAATTAAAGTCTGTTCGTATTTTATGAGCTGCCATACCGTTCATCCGATTACGATCAAACTTTGTCAATTTATTGCTTGCACTTACAATAAAACTTACCACGCATTTGTGTCACTGAGAAATGTATTTGAAAGATGATTTCTGCGATTCCTCAACGTTCGTAGCCTTTTTTTTTTTAAGACAGAAGAGTACTTAGCTATTTCTTTTCAATGCGAATATAAGCTTGTTATATCCGTCAGTGAAATTTCTGTCAAAATCGGTCCAGCCGTTTCGGGGATTACCCGGAACAAACAGACAGACAGACAAAAAATTTAAAAAGTGTATTTTTGTTATCAGTGTCGTGTATACGTTCATATCCAATCAGTAAAAAGTCGTTATTTTGATATTACATGCAGACGCTTCATTTTTTTTATATACATAGATTATAATTCAATTCATATAAAATTTTTAAAGCAGAATATAAAAGTACTCAGACTTCATTTCAAACAAGAACTATAAACAATACAAACGAACTGCTCGCGAGCGCAACTAGCTTTGAACGTAGATTGAAATGTGAAGTAAAACACTTTGCTACAAAAGTTCATAGAACAATCAACCAAACTAGTTACCTGAATTGGTTTCTGTTTATTGTTTTTATGAGTCATTGTTTATGGGGCGTTTACACCGCTCGCTCTAGGGGCGGGTGACCCGAACATTTGTAGGAGAATGACAATTCGGGGTCGACATATTGGTTGCTAGGCCCCTTTAGGCTATAAAAACTTATACGGTTTATGATTTGTAGGTATATACAAGTTAGAAATAAATTGAATAAGGTTTTTTTTAATAATAGCTATCATTTAGTTCCTGTTCAATTGTTATATAAAACGGTATTAGTTTTGTCCCGGGACTTTAACGCGTTAAATTCTACCTACTTCTCATGCTACTCCCAGACCTGCGTGTATCGGCACGAAGTTTTGTCTATGGTCAGACTAAATGCAGATGTGGGGAGATATTATCGTTATGCGTTACGAACTATCGGATTGCGTGACGCTACCTACACGCAGCACGATAACTGGGGCCGCGGTTTCTACACACATCAAAGGAACATGGAGACGCTAAATGACAATGGTGTGCAAACGTTATTCTACGCCTTTATCGGAATTAATTTTGAGGTTACTTTTTAGCAGCACGATCGACCGAAGCTTCGTCGCGCAGGTATGGGACTAGCATAACGAGCATTACTTATTTACATTCAAATGGAACTCTGGGTACGATGAAAAATCTAAAAGCACTGTTTACTTACTGTTGTCTTGTATATTGAAATACAGATGTCACCGTAAGTCCTCATACAAGTACGTAGATTAAACCCCACGAGTAACAATTCGATGACAATGTTTTCCTTTTTGTACTTATATCTGAATATTCATAAGACTGTACAAATTTAAATAGTAATACGGCACCGTACAAGTAACGTTACATTAAAACCCACGAGTAACAATTCAGTGACACTATTTTCCTTCTTATACTTATTTCTCAATGTTCATAACACTCTACAAATTTAAACAGAAAATTATATATTATATAGAATTATAATCGGTTGCGGAGTAGGGATAAAGTAAAAGGTGCGCGGTAGAACAGCCAAAGCCGATATGGTGGCGCCCACGGCTCAATTCAAAATGATTTGAATAAATATTGTGCTCAGATTTTAAAAAGCTACGGCCCGAAATAAAGATTCACTTGTATCGTGGTTTCATAATACCACACAATTTATTTTTTAATATGCCACCTTTTAAAAACGAGCTGAAAGCTGATTTTAAACGAAAATCACAGACTTTTTCATTTTCCTGTATTTTCATTCTATACTGGACTATCATTTATTCTTGAGAGACTTAGTTAAAATCAATTACAAAATTTCAACCGTTAAATTATACATGGTGGTATAGTGGTTATAAGTCAAAAATCTCTTGTAGAAATCTTAATTATACTTACTTCATAAATTATTATTATAGTACGCTTATCAGAGCGCATAGCAACAGCCTACTTGGCCTAGAGTAAAACGCTACGAGGAATTCTTAATATAGGTAACATAACAGACACAAAGGTCCCGCCAAATCGATACCAATGTCCTCCAACCTGTTGAATAGCCACGCGCCCACACACACACATGCTCATCTAAACTTACACAGCCTTTACAGTAACCACACTCGTACCGTGCGTCTTAATACTGAGTATACAGTGTAGAAAAAGAATGTAAGTCACAAAGTTTCAATTTTGTGTCATATCGTTTGGTATAAGAGATTAAATGAACTAGAAAATATAGACGAGAGGGTTTGTAATTTTTACTTTATCCACATTATTTTACCGTTTGAATCGATATTTCTGAAAAACTTATAGGATTTTTATTTGATTTATATGGTTAGACTTTGATCAAATTTTCTCCTACGAATATGTATTGACACATAAAAAATTATATAAAACCTGAAAAAAATATGGGAAATTTCTAAAAAATTATAATATTTTGGTTATACCAGTTTCCACAATATCCAAGGAATGCACACAGAGACCGATATCGCTTCAACGTTCGCTCATACAGTAAAAATATTTTATTGCTTGACTTTTACTGCGACTTCTCCCGCGTGTTAAATGCCAAGTTATATAAAAGTGTGATATTTTATTGCAGCGAGGACCAACCTATTTATTAATTGTATAGTCTTAACTTACTCGGAAATGAAGATATACATTGACTATCAGCCAATATGTGTTGGAATAACTTATTTATCCGTACGTGAGACATAGTGACTGAATAGTACCTGATATTAGGTAAAATAAGGACGAGTTTCAAGAGATGTATCTACAAACCATCACTAGTCACTGCTATCATTTTTTTATTATAGATTTTAGCATTTGACTACAATTTCACCTGATTACTATGTGACCTAACATGGTAAAGACACAATAGCTACAGGGAGAACGGGCTCTCAAGTGTGCAGCTATCGGAATACCCTTATAACAACTTGACGACAGATTTTCAACTTGATTATGGTAACTAGCCAGGCCTTAAAAAGCCCCACCAACGTCAATGGTTTCATAATGATGCTATGCTTCTCCAAAAGCTCCAGCGCATTCGCACAATTGTTCAGCTTGCCACTTTTTGCGATGCGCCATTCCATACAATCTTACGATAGTTGCCAGTGTTCTTGGACCGTATTGCAGTTACCATCACACCAAACGCTGTTCATTATGCAACAGCTTTTATAACAAAAAAGCCTCTAAAATCATTACCCTCATTTACCAACAATATTATCTAGACATGGTATCTATGTACAAAGAGGACCTTTAAGTAAAGAAATCTAGATTAGTTGGATAAGATACTTGACCTTAATTTCACTGGCTCACTTCTAGCATTGTCATCATTACCTTTGTGTGTAAACTCTTAGTGAACACGCGGTTTATATTAATGTATACTGTACAAATTTAGAGTTACAAATACTTAAAAAGACAATATGTGTGATATATAAAACGTTGGTTTGAAGGTTAGTACAAGAAAAACTGAACATTTGTTTTGCGACTTCAGTGGTCAGGATGGAGCACTCTCATATAGCCTTAGATGGTGTATCCTTAACTAGCCTGCTCCAATTTCCGGTACCTCGGTACATTCGTTTAAAACTGCGGCGGCATAGACAAGGACGTGAGGGATAGGATAAATGCAGAGTGGATGAAATGGCGAACGGTGTCTTGAGATGTTTGAGGTAGGTTGTGACACTTGTGATACACCAATGCCCTTGAAACTCAAGGGGAAGGTCTAAATAAAACTATTATATGACCAGTAATAATGTATGCATCTGAGTGCTGGACTACGAAAGAGATGGATAAGAGAGAACTACACGTGGCAGAGATGCGAATGTTAAGATGGATGTGTGGTATAACTAGAATCGATAAGATTAAGAATGAGTATATCAGAGGAAGTTTTAAAATAGCACCAGTGACAGAGAAGTTCATAGGAGTAATAGGTTAGCATGGTATGGGCATATCGCGAGGAGAGCTATATATATATATAGATATATATATATATATATATATATATATATATATATTTATATGAAAAGCTAATAAGAGATTAATTTTTTTAACTGGTGTTATAGGTGTTTTTTTGGTACATTTTTCAGTAAAATTTACGATATATATGAAAATTTAAATACATTATTAGAGACGTTAATCCCACTTTAACTAATTACTTCAATAACTATAAAATTGTAAGTGTAAAATTTATGTTATCAATTTATTTCAGCAGACGTTATTAAGGCTTACACATAAAATACGCTTACATATTATTAAAGGCAATGTATCTCTGTCTGTCTGTTAATGTCGGTAAGTGAACCGATATAAGTTATTATTTTTAATTACAAGTTTGTTCTCTGAAAATTTTTATTTAAGTTTTGAAAACGTTGGAAGTTATATGTTTATATTAGGTCTACATAAACTATCAGCATATTCGGTTGTATATCCAATTAAAAAATTAATGTTATTGTCATTGGAAGAGTTTGTTAAAGGCTCTAGAAGAAAATGAAAACGGTATAACACGATGTAACCACTTCCCTTGAACTGCGATTTACCGTCGACAAGCTATAACTAGAATGAAACTTCGCTCAAGGCACATTCCATCAAAAAGCTAATCTTTATCGTATGCATCAAGTGGCATCTCCTGCTTGCCAGATTTGCGAGGATTCTATGCGAAACGAATATATAAGATCCAGGCTCGATGCTTCTCATTCTTTCGTTATTGGTTTATAAAATTCCTTATTGTCCGATCCTATTTTTAAACCTATAGTTAAATTAAATTATTATTAGTTTCAAATTAAAAAAAAAATTGATCGCATTAGAGAATTGTTTAGTATAAAAAAGAACAAAAAAAAAATAACAGCGTTATAAATCTAACTTTTATATTTAATGCAAAGTGATCGCGTTTACGTGATAGAGGGACTGAGAATGTTAAACGCGACATGAAATACATGAATCTAAGTCGAATTAAAACATCTCGGCAACATAATTCAATTCTATTCGTAAAAATACATTTGTCCTTTTCGGTATCTAATTACGCCTCACGATTAAAGTAATAAATATTGTGTAGAAACAGACCTTGAGATTTCTATATAAATTAAATCAAATAACGTTTAGAAAGGGTTATGAAAGGTAGGTGGTGGTGTAGGTGGTAGAGCTACGCTGAAGCTATTACTGGTTTCAGCATGAATGGGTCGGCTCGAAATCAAATAACGTTTAGAAAGAGTTATGAAACAAAAACACCTTAGTAATAATTTTATAGTTAAAGCAAAATGAGTATAATCTCTCACTCAACGATACGCCAACGACAATATAACATTATTTTATACAATTTAGAAATGAATATATATTAATATATATATATTTAATAATAAGGGCGAAAAAGGACAAGAAAATGAAAACAAATGCCAGTGAACCTTCTGAATCAGATTTGCAGGAAGAAATCCTCATGTCTACAACAGTCCTGGAACCTGAGCTTGTGGAGGTGCAATACACGGATACATCGTGCACAAGCGCGCCATGTGAACCCTTGCCACATGTTATCGAAGAGTCAAATATAGACATTTGGCATCCATACGAAGTTGGGAAGTTGAAGTTAGAGTGGTACTACAAAATAATCCCAAGGAGGTTTGATGTTAAGAAGGCGGCCGATTGTAAAACCGAATCATGCATCACAACAAACATGTGTTGCCGGCCCTACTTAGGTGGGATAAGGGTAAGAAGATGAGTTAAATCAAGTGAAGTCACGGGCATAATTACTTACAGTGATATATTAAGGTTCAAACGATCATTACATCCAAATAACAATACTGCAATAGAATCACGATAAAATATGCCCAAAGGGAGTTGAACCCTTTTAAATTGTACATTTACCGTTTAGAGGAGATGTATCAAGGTTGGATTCAGTTTTATGTGATTAGACAAGGGGCCAATGGTCGCTGAATTGAAGGACAGTCGTTGTATTAAAAAGATAGATAGGTAATTGCATATTATAGGGTTTTTTAATTTATTCTGTATGCGATTAGGTAGCCCGAGCCTGCATATATTACTGAATAATAGACTTTTTCACGAAAAGATGAATTTTGCGTGCAATTTAATAAGATATTTCGATAGTTGTTGGAATTGCCGCGATTCTGTAGCGCTTCTGGAATGTTTGCGCATATGCTCGACTTGATGAGACATCCATCCTAGGTAGACTTCGCAACAGTCCCAACAGAATAATGAATCCCTTTCTAAAGCAGCGGAGATCGGTGGTTGTATAACGCTGTGATATAATGTGACATTTCATTTTGTTACAACCTCCACAATAAGTTATAAGTAACTAGTATTTTTTTTTTATAATTTATTTATATTTATGTAATGGGTTCTCTTTGTCTTGTGAATAAATGAAATATATATAATTAATTTCAAGCTATTTATTAATTAGAATTTCAGCTTGTGGTTAACAGTTCACAAATTTTTGCTCACATACATCTGGAGCTAGTATAATTGTTGATACAGCGGCACTTAAACTCCCGTGTGATTCAAAGTAATGTTAACTATAAATTGGACGGTCAGTATGTTTGTTGCGTTATTGCACGTTAACTACTCAACAGATTAGAATGAAATTGTACATAAACATTGTTAGGTGTATGTATAAAAAAGGACATACTTTTCATTAAAAAAAAAAATGTGTCTGGGAGGAATAAGTCAAATCTACAATAGCGCGAGAGAAGCCGCAGGCAAATGCTAGTAAGCCATGATTATAGATATATATATTATACCATTTTTCCAAAATTAACCCTCAATAATAAGCAAGCGGTAAAAGCTATTTACGAATAGTTTGTATTCGTTTAACGTATGAAAATTATAGCCATTTAAAATAACATATATATCAACTTTCGCAACCTGAAACTTTAACTCAACATTCACAATAAACAGAGTAAATATTTAAAACACTTTTCTCATAAAGTATCAGGAAGGAAATTAAATTCTGAAGATAAAGATTCGAAGAATGAATACAAAGCGAACATAATTATATTCCCTCGGTGAAACCTATTTTTAGTTAGAATATCAAGGTGCTTTATTACTTTCATGCTGTGATGTAGGCTTAGGACAAAGTTGACAGAGCTTAGGTATATTGGACGAGAGTTAAACCCCCGTTTCCGTACATATTAAATTAGTTTGATTTCATGTAATAATAAAACACGGGAGAGACAGATAAAATAGATGTACAATATGAGTCTATTCCAAATAATATTATAAATGTGAATTTGAGTTTGTTTTTTTTTCATTAACCTCTTAATTACTTAATTTGACACTATACATTCACAGTTCCTGCCACAAATGTATTGTTTCCGAGCCATAGATATGGGAACAGCTCATAGACAAATAAAGAGCCTTTTTTTTTTAATACTTTATAGGTAAACGTTTTGACCACAATCTCATCTGATATTAAATGATGATGTGGTCTAAGATGGTAAGTCACGCTTAACTTAGAGGGAGACTGGCTCTCAAGTGCAGCTGCCGGAACACACCAACAGGTGCTTGGCGACAGATTTTCAACTTAAGCGTGGTAGCTAGCCAGACGGACTTAAAAGAAGCCCTACCACTTTATGATAACTGCCTTTATTATTTTACTATACACTTACGAGCAATCTATTATGGTACATCGTGTCCTCCATCTTAATATTCTCTCTCACCTATCACTTGCACATTCCTTCTTTCGCTCACACCTTACGTTTCGTTTCCTAAGTAGTATAAAAAAACCGTCTCTGTATTTATATACGCTATCTTTATATAGTTTTCGGCATGTTACTATTTTTTACCTCATGTAAAACTAGCTTTAGATACATCATCTCTTGGCAGTCATGTCATAAGAAATTAAAATTGTCATTTATTATTAAGTTATTTTAAGCGTACATAAAGATATAGGAACAGAGAAAGCGATTTTGTTTTATACTATGTAGTAATTATCTCCATGTTATACATATCATATAATGCGTATTTCCTACCTAAACTTTTATTCTACGCATCTATATTCGAATCGGTCAAAAGGTTTAGCGCGTACTCTAATTTACAGTTTATTTCGAAATTTAAACGAAATACACCGTGAAAACAAAGATGGCGGACGCGACGGGAGCATCAAATATACCAAAGCTTTAATTTAAATACCAACTATTTTAAATTAGTTTTAATCAGGAATCCTTACGTCTCTCTGAAATGTTGTTTGTCTTTATCAATTAATTAACTAGTGATAACAGAGATACTATTTAATTATAGGTTTGTTTACCTTCTCATTAAGTTGCAACTGATGCAAAGTTTAACTATGAAACCCTCTCATGTTTATTAACTCTGGTTTATTACTTGGCTCTTTCTCGTTAATTTTGTTACATGTATATATAGTCAAGTAGTATTAGTGCGTAATTTAATCATATCTTAGACTAGTATTTGCTCGCGGATTCACTCGCGTTGATTTAGAGTCGACGTATGCTTTGGGCACAAGACTTGCAGATAGTAGATACCAAAATATGTTCTTTTCTACTCCGCTGACTACGTGTATCCAAAATTTCGTAATGCTTGGTAGAGTATTTGAGGCCTAAAGGTGTAACAAACAGAAATGAACTAACAAACTCACATTCTTGTCTACAATATTAATTAAGATAGGGATAATGTATGTGATTTTTCCATTAGTTTCTATTTCGCTTATACCATGTTCTATATTATTGTCACATTGAAGTTCAATCAAATCAAATATCATGATGAATTATTGTGAGTGACATAATAGCGTAGTTCTGCTAATCACATAAGGCACAGATTATAAACTATCGACTCAATTGCTATAATAAATCGAATCAGATACAATAAAGAAACGGTATTTATATTAATTTAGAGATAATAACAAATAATTGTACTTATTTATCATTAGTAATATGTCAATTGTAGACTATCGTTGCTACGTAGAGTAGGTAATAACGTTTTTCATTTATTTAATATATTTTCAATCGATACCTTAAATCGATTTCGCGTGCAATATATACTTTAAGTCGATTAATTAAATTATAAAAAATAAGCATCTTTAGTTAACGTCTAAAGAGTGAACGTGAATTGCCTTATATTTATAACTATAACTGAATTTAGATGCATCGATTATTACCGAAACAAAATGTCATTTAGAAAATCACATAATGTAAAATAATAACTTATACCACATGCTAAATGCAAACGTTTTCATAAAATTTCATAAATCAATTATTATAAAGAAGTTGTTCCTACATTTGATTCATAAACGGTAAGACAGCTCAAAAGACTTCTATCCAGTATTCGTTGCATTATAAAGAAATAAACCAGAATGAGATCAGAAAAGTTGAGAGGATTTTTCTTTAAGACGGAGCTTTGTCAATTTTTAACGAATTAAAAAGTATTTAGTATCAACATTTTTGTGCACTATCACTCGCCTGCGAACATAAAGTTCATAATCGGCTTAAAAGCAAACCCGTTTCATTGACGTCGATGCATACACGGTTTAAAATAATCCCCGGATTTTTAACGTTTTCTCGCAAACATGACGGAAAATGAAATCCCCTCATACACCCCTTATACGTACAACGTGGATGTACTGTTAGAAATAGATACGGCGTCTTCAGCTATAAATAGGCAGAGGGACAGTAACAGTAACAGTTGAGAACATCTTCGTCCTCTGTTTCTGCATTGACTTACTTTATGTTTTCTTTGTTTAGTAGATATTGAAGAGCCTTAATGTTATCCGTAAAAATCGAAAATTTTAAAGGAAAAGTCGCAATGTTCGAAAATATTCTTATCTCTATGGTACTGTGAAGATGTGGAATCAGTCTCCCGGCTAGTGTGTACCCTCCCTCTTAAGATATCGGGTCCTTCAAACAAGGTGTGAAGAGGTACTTTTGTAGGTCAGCATGATGGCGACGACTGCAGTTGGTATTTAACACCGGACAGTCGCCGCTGTTTTTAGACTGTACCGTACTTTACATTAGGTATTTTGCAGTCATTCTGTTGAATAAATATAAAGAAAACCTTACCAGATCCATACTTTTTTTTATAATCCTTTACTAAGTCGGATTACGCCGATAATACAGAAACTTTACATATCGGAAACTTCCAGAAACATACCGTATATAACGATCGATATAAGATTTCATTTGTTGCGTTCAGAGATTTCAAAAATAAGTTTTCTGTGGATTGTTGAGTTTAGAATTTGGATAGGATAAGTTGTGGGTGGTTATGTAAAGAAAGGTGGTCCTTCCAGGTCTATAAGAATAATATTATTGTGAATGAAAATACTGCCAAAAAACCTACAAGATTATTAGAATATACCAATCTCTGATTCTTTTGTTGCCGAAACAAAAGACGATATCCACTATTTACTTTTTAATTCAGAGTACAACCTGATCGCACACGTAATAGCGAACCAAAAATATTTTTAGTATTGCTAGCTTAACAAATAAGGTAACAAGTAGTAATTAATTTGTATTGGCGTTACTAACAACTACTAATTATATATATTTTTGAGGAATATTCATACTACAATTTTTAGGAATTACTATGAATGGGTGAAGGTCAGAAATGACGAAAAAAAAAAATTAAGTACTAGTATAGTTGGACCGCATGTTACGGTGTAAAGTATCGAGTACCGAGAGTAGGCGGATCGCGTCCTATGAGAAGAATGAGTATTAACGGGAAAAACCGAACCGTGAACGCCCAATCAGCGAGGTACGACTAAGTTGCAGGGTTCACAAGAGTAGGTGGTAGAGCTACGCTGAAGCTATTACTGGTTTCAGCATGAATGGGTCGGCTCGTCCGGGGTAGTACCACCTTCTCACAGAAAACCGACGTGAAGTAACAGTGCTTGCACTGTTGCATTTCGTTCGGTCAGTGAGAGCGACGGAGGCCCATATATATTAAAAAGCCGACAACGCACTTGCGACTCCCCTGGTGTTGCTAGTGTCTATGGACGGCGGTGATCACTTATCATCAGGTGACCCACCTGTTCGTTTGCCCCCCTAGAATATAAAAAAAGTAAATTTTTATACGGAATTTTTAAGCTTAGTTAGTCATTTGACAGTCATTTAATATTTATAAAGTTAAATGGCAGTGAAACCGTTTCGTCATGGTTAGTTAAACGATAAAATCACCATTTTAATATTCGATTATCTTTTTAATATGCCTGAATAAGATAGTAAGTTTAAGCAATTCATTTTCTTATTTTCCAATTTATTTCAAATACAAGTAATGACATATTATTGAAAATACATGAAAGAGATAGTATAAGGCAGTCAATTTTAAATCGACAATATAATATTACAGATGTATCTTCCAATAATGTTATAAAGATTGAAAGGCTATAGACGGTTTGTCTTTGTTCTAAAAACGATTATTTACTATACTGACTAAATAAATTATAGGCCATTTCTATACATATTGGATAATCTCCCGGGAAATTCATAGCTGAGGAAATTATGACCTTGAGATGTGGAACTAGAAACGGATGTACCATAGATAAATATTTATTACAAATATTTTGGCCAAACTAGTTGACTTATGTAGTAAACATGTAAAAAAGCTTTATTCAGTGCATATATATGGATAGCGCAATATGAATTGTTGGCTTTAGTACGTAAATTGGCTTACTTAGAAGTCGCGCTAAATTATTTCTACCTACCAAGTTAGAGACGTACCTTGAAAGTATATGAAAATTTGCATAACTTTAGAAAATACAATAATCGTTATATGCTAAAACGATCTACTTTATATAGCAAAAGTTACTTCTGAAAAGAAATATTTTAATCTAATAGAACATAACCCCGATGTCCCCGATGTGTAGCAAACAGGCAGGCAACTCAAAGCTATCATTTGTAATCTGCTTCACATATAACAACAATATTACATGGGATCAGTGATTGATAGGCTGCAATTTTTTTTTTAAAACTTCGAAGATAGAACTACGCTGAAACTATTACTGGTTTCAGCATGAATCGGTCGCCCGGGGTAGTACCACCCTCTCACAGAAAGCCGACGTAAAGTAACAGTGCTTGCACTGTTGCGTTTCGTTCGGTCAGTGAGAGCGTTGGAGGCCCACATATTTAAAAGGCCGGCAACGCACATGCGACTCCCCTGGTGTTACTAGTGTCTATGGACGGCGGTGATCACTTACCATCAGGTGACCCACCTGTTCGTTTGCCCCCTATTATATATATAAAAAAAAACATACAGGAGGACTATTAAAGTATATCTGTTATAGTATATACATATATATATATATATATATATGTTTAGACCAGCTGCCAAAATATATGAAAATTAAATATGAAATTAAAAAAAATACCTATTATATTCTATTTATTAATAAGTTAATATTTTTGTAATAGTATGTATGTTCAAGCATTACTTTGCAATCTCACTTGATGTTAATAACGATATTGTCTAAGATAGTAAACACGTTATGTCTAGAGGTAAACTGACACTCGAGTGTTCCTGCCTGTAACATACAAACATGCTTGAGGACAAATTTTCAACTTGATGATTGTTTCGGAGCGAAACATTTGCGACAAGCGACATGAAGTTGCATCCGCACGAACGTCACTCCATAACTAGATTAAAATCGCGTGCACACATTAAAATTGTAAAACGAAATTAAAGTCAATAAATCACAAAGTTTCTTTTCATTAAGTCCACGAAACAAAGTAGTGTGCATTCGCAAACGCCGCTACAATGACTGGTAACTACCCAGGCAGATTTAGAAAAAACCCTATCATCATCTTCATAACGTTTCATCACAAAGTGCTTCCTTCACCGAAAGCTATGGCTCATTCGAAAAGATTCGTACCTAAGTCGTTCGACCTTGTATCCGAACACGCTAACAGTTGAACGATCATTGCATCAAAAATTCTTAGGACCTAACTGCAAAAGTCTTGTGGTCGAGTCTGTTAAATTAACCTTATTCTTCACACTGAAACAGCGGTCTGAATAGAATGTGTCTAACCTAGGAAAGGCAATAAAGATCGAGGTAATAATGGTTGTTGTTGAATTTGAAACAAATATGGGTAGGTACGAAACCTATTTTTATAATTACCATCTTTAACACCAATTAAAATTGCTGTCAACAAATCCACGTTAACACTCAAGGGCAATTAAAACGACTTCCCTAAGGGAAAATATTTCAAGGAGACGACATAAAGGTGAATTCTGTTGAAACTTTAAATTAATTCTGACGTTTCTCCCCTTTTTACAGGACGCCGATACGGTGGAGAAGTTGAACGAAAGCGGAGAACTGCGGAAAATGTTGAAACCGTATAAGGTAAAACGCCCAGTATTATTTATTATTAGAATACACTGCATTTATGAATGATATTACCGAGTAAGAACTTATTATTTCGTGATTTTTTTTTATGTTATAAGGGACAAACGAACAGGTGGGTCACCTGATGGTAAGTGATCACCGCCGTCCATAGACACTAGAAACACCAAGGGAGTCGCAAGTGCGTTGCCGGCCTTTTAATATATGTGGGCCTCCGGCGCTCTCACTGACCGAACGAAACGCAACAGTGCAAGCACTGTTACTTCACGTCGGCTTTCTGTGAGAGGGTGGTACTACCCCGGGCGAGCCGACCCATTCATGCTGAAACCACTAATAGCTTCAGCGTAGCTCTACCACCTACCAATATACAATATAGTTGTGTCTGCATTAATTGCAGATGGTATTTTTTTTTTTATTAGTAAACAGTAATTAATTGTTATATTTCTACCGATTTTAAGTAACCCTTGTTAAATTATATAATTACTAATTAACTTCTATGGAAAAGTATAATCTTAAATAATAAATGAACTGTGAATTTATTTCCTTATTACGCTTTCACATCGTAACTATTCGACCGATAATAATAAAATTTTTCTATTACACGTTATTCGAAGTACTGAAAATAACAAAAGATATGTTTCATCCTGAAAAAATACTGTTTCCAAGAGATAACTCATATCCATATAAGCACGAGCGAAACCGCTTCCAAATACTATTGATATATCCGTTCTGTTTATACAAAATCTGTGCAGGCGTTTCGGAATTTGGATTTGATAAACAAAGATGCTTCAGTTTTAATTTTATGTATAAATAAAGGATTTAGTAATTGTTCAAAGCAAACCGATTAAATTTTGGAATTTTAATTGTTTATCTTAGAAGTCAAAGGAGAAACAAACAAAAATATGCATTATAAAGGCAGTTTTGTTATAAAAACATTCTTCAGTTTTCATAATATATAATAACAAATAACAATATACAAGTAAATATTTGTTTCTGGAGATAAAGAATGTTTTGGAAAAAAATCCTATTACCCCGAGGAAAATACCTGAAATATGGTATAGATTATTCACATTCATTTATAGTATAATCTGTGACTGACTATCAGATCTAAAAGTAAATCTTTTGTTAACTGCATAATGAAAATCAATTTAGTATGGTAGCTTAAAATCAGTAATATTTCTAATTTTATGGTGAAAAACAAAAAGATTCTACACACAAAAGTGTGTACACTGATGAACATATGAAAGAAGTGAAAACTTTTCTACAAAAAGCCCGCGTTACGCGGTATTCCCAGGCGGTCACTCATACCAGTACTGACCGCGCCCGATATTACTTAACGTTGGTAATCGGACAAAAACCCGGGTTTTCAACACGACTCGACACAGTGTTTTTAACCTCATCACTTTTCATCACACAAAAAGGTCGCGGATCAGAATTCCATGGTAGAGGGTACCATGAGAAGATTCACTCCAAAAAAAATTATTTTTTTATAATAGCGTGTCTGTTTATTTGTATGAAATAATAGTATAAAGAGGAAATAGTTTTAACATTCTCACCTCGTCGCGTCAGTCTCTTCTCTATAGACGTCCGTCCACACACGTCAAAAACTGTCACTACCACAGACGGTGGGAAATTGTATAAACTCATGCGACAGTGGTTCGGACAAACATTTGACAGACAATATAAAATGCAGTTACACATTGACTATTTTTATTTTATTTTCTTAAGCCATAGTTTTTATAGTAATGTATATTTTTGTACATATGCTGACATACTATCTTTAAATTAGTAATCAGCTAGTAAGCACGTCTCGTTAACTTCAGTTGGGATTCAAAGAATAATACACTCATCTGTAGTAATTCATTTTGCAGTGTTCTTTTTTTTTTCAAACTGACTAACAATGATAGCCTGACGGACCTATACAGCATTATTTGATTTATTGGGCGAGCGCTGAACGCGTTTAGCCGTATGACAACAAGCTCAAGGGCGCCTGAGTATCCAAATCTCGGCTTGGGCTCTTGCCTTGATAATTTTAGCGTGTCCGAACACCGTGCCGGACGACATAGGTAGAAATCCTTACGAATCAGCTGGAGCATAATAAGTTGTTTGACTTTTTCTAGGCCTACTAGCAACCTAGCTAGGCTAGCTACCATCTTCATGTTGAAAATTTGTCGGTAAACACCTAGAGGTATAATCCGGCAGCTGCACTTGAGAGATCTAGTCCCCTTTTATACCCATCTTAGACCATATGGACAGTTAACATTAGATGAGCTTGTGGTCAAACACGGAAACTTATGAAGTATAACGAAAAACACCAGACATAAAGTAAAGATGGTCGCATAATAACCTAAAAACAAAAATTCTCTTGTAGAGACACTTGTAAATTTTCAGAGAATTTAAACTTGAGGTGTATAGTTACGATTATAAATAATGCTGTGCCATTATTCTATGGTTGTATCATACTTAATATTTACCTGTATTCGAACTTATGAGTTACTAAGTGTATTATTTTGTTCATAGGTGTATTAAAAAAAAATTGTGCTCACGATTTATTTGTTAAATGATATATCATTACATATTATAAAACAAAGTCATCCGCCGCGTCTGTCTGTCTGTCTGGATGTTCGCGATAAAGTCAAAAACTACTAAACGGATTGTAATGCGGTCTTCACCAATAGATAGAGTAATTCACGAAGAAGGTTAAGTAATTTTGTCAAGTTTTTTTTGTAAATTGGTTGAAATATAATTACAATTGTTGAAAGAATCGGAAAAAGTCAAGCCGCCTTAAGCGTTTCATGCACATAAGTGTATATTTTTTTTATTTTCAGGGCAGGACAACGTCTGCCAGTCCTGCTAGTTGTACTATAATAAAATCAACAGTATTTGGCCCTTCAGAATATAATTTACCAACGGAATAGGTTTATTTGTTGCTGTCAGATTCAAATCTTCGATTCATAGGAATAGTCAAATACGTTTAAGTGCATTTTAAATATCGTATTAAAAAGTTAGTAAAAGTTCAATTTGAAAGTGGACGTCTAGACGAGTGATTCTACATTTCCTTTTTATTGATACTATACAAATGTATGTATACAAGAGAGCGCTTTGAAATCAATTCAAAGACGGATGAAATGAATTAATTTTAAAATATATTCATGTATACAGCGTGTTTATTATATGTGTGGCTTGGAAGTTTAGGTGAAACGAGAAATTGTATTTATTTAATACATTATAGGTTTTAGCATTTAACAATCTCACCTGATGTTAAAAGACTGAATAACTTAAGATGCTAATCACGCTTAGAATAAAGAAAGACTAGTTCTCAATTTCAGGTCTTGGAATAAAGCTATGGGTGATTAGTGACAGATTTTCAACTTGAGGGTTGTAGCTAAATAGGCGGTCTTAAAAAACCCTACCTAAAACCAAGTTTGGTTTAAAAAATATCTATATAAAAAGTCGTTTTTTTTTTCAAACTGTCTACTCTTTTACCTGGCAAGGCCTCTACAGTTTTACCGGACTACTAAGGGGAGCGTTTAAGGCACTCACCAGATTTTATATAGGCCATATAAAAAAGTCCATTAGTGAGACAGAAAGTAATACAGCGATCTTCAAAAATACTGGCAACATTTGACATATATTATACAGTCGGATGTACAGTTGCCAGTTGGCTTGATATAATTCTCTTTATTGGTATACCAAGTTCGAAGCTATTGTTTTATAATTTTTATTAACAAAAACAATATAAACATTCCAGAGTCCGGACGCGTGTACTACATGTCAGATGTGCGGAGGATTCCGCCTACTCCCGTGTCGAATCTGCAAAGGTTCGAAGAAGAGCCTCCACCGAAACCACTTCACGGCCGAATTCGTAGCCCTGAAATGCATGAACTGCGATGAAGTCGGTCTCGTGAGGTGCGAGGCGTGTTCTTAAAAATCCATGGACCAAATGTGAAACTTAAACAGTGCGTTGTGACTAATTCCGAAAGACGTACTACCGAGTGCGGGTATAAATTATTTAAGCATTCTTTATGGCGGATAAACTTGTTTAAAATATTTTTTGTCGTATTAAAAATGTGGTATACATTTTTTAAAATATGTAATTGGGTTATTAACGTAGCATTTTCAAAGATTTCTGATTGCTTTCTCTTGTATATTATTTGGTTTTACTTTGTACAGTCATCTACTTGTCAAACCATATGTCCTTCAGATAAAAGTATAAGATATATAGAACAATTATTGTTGTTAATAGGCACCCTGGTTGGTGTCCCGAAAACTTGATAATACAATCTAGATTATATGAAAAACAAAGTTGATTTGTTGCATACAAATGTAAAAAAATAATAAGCATGAAAAATGAAGTCGATTTGTTTTTTTTTATGTAACAAATGAAATATAAAGATTTATGTCTCAGTTTAAACACTTGTTTTAAGTAGAATATACATTTCAATTTTGGAAGATAACAACAAATATACATTGCAGTAAAGGTAATAATATATCAAAAATAAATTACAGTGCTGTATTATTTTATAACAGTTTTTGTGTAAACTGTTGTCAATTATATTGCTGTTGGGTAATTTCCTGTTATGCCCCTTGTTGCAATTTATAGTTAGAGGGCTCCAGATTCCCTTAATAATTAATTTATGAAAATAAATGAAACTTAGAACTCGGCAGAGAAAGACATACATCGTAAGCTGCAGTGCTCTCCCTTTCGCAACTATTTGTTACTGCATAATACTTGCTTGTTCGCGCGTTACAATAACGACGTCACTGTCAGTAATAATAACGGACAACAAGATAATTAACAACAAAATAACGCCTTTAATAATTTTGTTATCTGTTGCGTTATATAATATATAGTTGTGAAAGTGACCACCGTTAACGACAAATAAGGAATAACATCTTAAGATATTATTACTTTAAGACTATTGTATTGTACTTAAGAGGTTCTAATATTTTTGTAGCAAAAATATATTTTGTATAATATTGATATAAATTTAAAAACGTTAGTTTGTACGCAATAGTGATCTTTTGTAATTACTTATTTTTTAGTGTATTTAATAATTTCGTGCTCAAAGATTTTCATGGGCATTTTAATAACATTTATGTATAATTGATAAATTAATATTTTCATATATCAAAATATCTATATAGATTGAATTATTATGTCAATTAAATATGGTGTAATTAATACTTTAAACTGTCAGTGAAGAGTTTATTATTGTATGTACTAAAGCAATTAGTTCTCAGTACGAATATAGGTATTTCAAAAATTGTAGAAGTATATATTTTAAAATCAAACGACACATTCAACAAAAAAATTAGTTATAAAAACTTAGCTAATACAACAATAACATAAGCTGGTAAACCTTTTTTACATTACATAATTAGAGTTCATTTATACCACAGATATTTAGTAAAAGGGTTGAAAAAACGAAATGAATGTAGGATCGATCAGCAATTGAACCCCAAAAATGTATATATTAAACATGTGCAAGAGCTAGGTTATGTACGAAATCCGTTGCGTGATTTTCAGTAAATCAAATGTACTAGAACAAAAATATAAACAAATAATGTTTTATTACTATTAAAATACCCGTTTGTACTTCTCGACTTTTGTTCGAAAGATATTACTGATGTTTACGAAGCCACGACAAAGCCACGTTCACGGCAAAGTACAAAGGTTGAGGAAAATTTTGTATTATTAACTTGAAAGGAAAACGGAAATCAAGTTAGTTCAGGTTAATTAAGAAGAAAAAGTCCCAGCGGTTAATATCTTTCATTTAACCTCATCATACTATTTTTATGTATTTTGTTTATTTTATTTATGATATTCGAGTTATAGTGTTTTCGTTAGAAATAACAAAATTGAGATTTTATTTTAGTTCATTCTATTATTTGACAAAAGACGAATCTTAAACATATTTTAGTTTTTTTATAATTTTTTGGCAGCCAATCTTCTATCCTATGACTACCATTGTCGTGTAGATAATAATAATACAAGTGTCTTGTGATTATTTCAATGTTCTAACAAGGTGGTGGCTCCCCTTGTTAGAACTTTCCAGAGAGTTTTGTGGCATCTCAGAATTCATGCTCCATGGCATTATTTCCCCATCCACTTCACTTACGCGCAATAATCGAACTATATTACGTAAAATGCCACCAATATTACAAAATATAGAGTCAAATAACACAAGATTATGAATAAAATATAAAACCCACTACATGACAAACCAAGATCCCGTCAAAAACTCTAAATTTCTATTTATCGGTCAGAAAGTTCTAACGAGGAAACCACCATCTTGTTAGAACATTATAATTATCATAAGACACTTACTTGGAACTTCCTACGTTTTAATAAACTTATATTATTTCTAAACATTCTGCTATAATCCCTCTTGAAACAAAACGTTGACACTGGCAAATGCTTCTGCGGTACCAAAACAAGAAGAAGAAAAAAATAGAAATTTAACATTCTTAAACGTGGATAATATCAATCAATCAGCAAAGTCAATTTTCACAACAAAATTTACTCAAACTTAACAGTACTTCAGTATATCTTTAAATTAATTTGTTTCGAAACAGTTTGCTTTGTAATTGTAATTCTCCGTGAAATTAATTAATTGTTTGCGTGTGAATTATTTTTGATTTGTGTTATATATATTGAATGGTTTGTGATTTTAGTTGCAGTTTGTATAATCATAAAGGATTTGGAGGTTAGATTTTTTTATGATAGTATTTCAGTGTAAATGAATTCGGATTTAAAAGGAAATTTTAATCTGCATAATAAAATAATAATTGTAATGTTTTTATTTTCATTTTTTTTATAACAATAATATGTCACTTAATAGTACGGTGTCGTATACGGTTTTTTTACAGTATATTTTTTGATACATTCATTGTTATACATTATAGTCTTCGCCATACTTTTTGACCGCTCTGAATATAGATGCGCAGACTATAAACGTAGGTATAAATAAGTATTAAATTACATAACATCGAGGCATCTTAAGGATAAATAAATGTCAATTTCAAATTACCTTTATTTCGCTTACTGTGTTTAACTTTTGAATACAATATGCGCAAGAACAAACTTACGGCTATATTCAAAGCGGTCATAAAGATTGACATGATTGATCCTTCTAGTACAAATAAATGTCATACGTTTTCGATAATTCGATAAAATTTCGGTTCAATCGGGTCCACGCGTTTGCCAATTGCCGTAAAATTCAAACCTCTACACACGTTTGGTTAAATGAGCGAGACAAACATCGCTATCACATATTTTCGAGCGACGTTGAACTTTTGTCAACTATAGCGTTTAGTTTAACACGTTTTGCTTATAAATATATATTTATTAATTTTATAGTCTCTACCCTTCGGGTCCTAAATGCAAGGTTCTTCTTGGTACTATTCCAGGAAGTGTAAAATTTATTCATAAGATCAGTTATTGATTTTAGAAAGAATATATTAACATTTCAAGACAATATATAAAGTACAAACGCGCACATCTGTATACTGTCATTGCAGAAGGAATACTAAGCTTGCCGCTAGGTTGTTTGATTTGTGCATAAAAATCCGATTCTGCTCGGACTGGAGCGGTGCGGCGCGACAGTGAACCAAGCCAAACGCTCTATCCACACCTTTGAATTCATGAATGTTTTCCGACGTTTGACAGACGCGTGGTCCCGCCGCAAGCAAGACCTATTCATTTGTATGAAACTTTTCCTGTAAAATGAAAATTAGTCAAGTAATAATTATTGTACGAATAGGACAAAAAAAAATATGATTATTTTCATATTAATAGATTTATTGTATAAATAGTATGCCATAAATTAGATGCAATATTTTTAATATCTGTTTTTATTATGCGTAGTTTATAATGATTTAATGTGTTTTTGTATATTATTATTACCTTTTATGGTTAGTTTTAGTAACGATATGGGCAATAAATGATTTTATGATTCTAATATTGTTCTACAAAGCCCATGTTTGATAGGAAAGCTTAATCAATTTTAATAAAAGACCACATTTATATCGTATATATTATTGTTTTATTATTTATCCCCTTGTTGTGAGCTCGGTACTGCACGAGTTTCTTAATAATTAACTATCCGTATATTCTGTATATTCAATGCGCGTAATAAACTGAATCCACTGCTTCCTTCATATATAATATATTCAAAGTCGAATATAAAGGTATTCAACAGTAAAATAAAACTAAGCACTGCTATAAAACAGACGTGCGTCCGTGAAACTGGCATGAAATAGTTTTACGCTTTTCCAATAACCTGCAGCTTGCAATATTATTATAGCTCTTCCTGTCTATCATCGAAGATGAAAGCTATGACTGTTTATTTACGAGCATTTTCTTAGTAAACACTTTGTTATATACATTTGTTACATTAATGTTTATGTGCATGACTGTATATAAAACATAGTAACGTTATAGATCAGTGTAAATATATAGTAAAACTAGCTTTGGCCCGCGGCTTCGCCCGCCTTGGTGTGTGCTTAACCTATACTTTCGGAACAATATCGTAGAAATGTTAAGTAGTGAAAACGTAACAATCCAATAAACAAACTCACATTTATATTATAATACTACCTGTTGCCCGCAGCTCCGCATGCGTTTCTTTTTATAATTGTAAATTACTTCTTATAAGATCAGCTATCTGTTAGTGAAAGTTCCGTGAAAAATTGTTCAAACGTTTTGGAGATAGTACTGCAAAGGAAGCCATGGGTAAAAGCTAGTCCAAAATTAAAAAGCTTTGATTACTTTTTATAACGTTAGCTACCTGTCAGCGAAAGTCCTATGAAAATAGGTCCAATCGTTTTGGAGATAGTAATACAGACGAAGCCACGGATGACAGTTTGTCTTTGTAGGTGGTAGAGCTACGCTGAAGCTATTACTGGTTTCAGCGTGAATGGGTCGGCTCGCCCGGGGTAGTACCACTCTCTCACAGAAAACCGACATGAAGTAACAGTGCTTGCACTGTTGCGTTTCGTTCGGTCAGTGAGAGCGCCGGAGGCCCACATATTTAAAAGGCCGACAACGCACTTGCGACTCCCCTGGTGTTGCTAGTGTCTATGGACGGCGGTGATCACTTACCATCAGGTGACCCACCTGTTCGTTTGCCCCCTATAATATAAAAAAATAAATAAAAATAAAGTAGACTATATCACCCGCTGTAATTTTAACTATCTGTCAGTGAAATTTCTGTCAAAATCGGTCCAGCCGTTTCGGAGATTACCCGGAACATACAGACAGACAGACAAAAATTGTGTTTTTGTTATCAGTATCGTGTATACGTTCATATCCAATCAGTAAAAAGTCGTTATTTTGATATTACAAACAGACACCCCAATTTTATTTATATGTATAGATGAAATTATCAATCAGAAATCAGTCGAGTTTCTTCATCATTTTCGATTGTTTTACAATTTTCAATAAACAGAAACGGCCTACACAGAAAAGTTGATTTTCACACTGTCATTTGTTCACACCTACACGTTTCCGACACAAAGTTGAAGTAAATCGAGGTTACTCCCACGCGAAAGGGCTAACAGCCAGCTAATTTTAACGGATATTTAGATGTTTTTCAATAAACATTCATAACAAATAAATATAAGTATTTTGTACGTGTGTAAGTGTTTAAAGGGTTAGACCGATTTTGATAAATTTTTGTTATGTGTTCAGGTGGATTCAAGAATGGTTTAGCTTTATATTCACAATTGGCTCCAGTAGTTTGGTGCTTTTAAGACATTCAGCCAAAGCTGTCAATAATAATAATTATTATGATGCATGAACATCCAATACCATAGCCAGTTAATACGAGTTAATAGTAGTCAATAGTATGGACGCAGGTCAATAGTAGTCCCCCATATATATATAGTGATCAATATACATCATAAAGTCTTGTTTATCCAAACAAATATAAATCGTGTACATCGAAATAATGAAAAATATTTGAAAACTAATCCAAGACAAAAAAAAACTTCCTATATAAATACTAAATATATATTAAATATAAAACAAAGTTGAGAAGGAAATAAAAAAGACAGCACAAGCTCTGCCAAGGCCCTCCAATCCTTTCCTTTTCTTAACTTTCAATAATTTTGTATAATCAGTTTTGTAGGTGGTAGAGCTATGCTGAAGCTATTACTGGTTTCAGCATGAATGGGTCGGCTCGCCCGGGGTAGTACCACCCTCTCACAGAAAACCGACGTGAAGTAACAGTGCTTGCACTGTTGCGTTTCGTTCGGTCAGTGAGAGCGCCGGAGGCCCACATATATTAAAAGGCCGGCAACGCACTTGCGACTCCCCTGGTGTTGCTAGTGTCTATGGACGGCGGTGATCACTTACCATGAGGTGACCCACCTGTTCGTTTGCCCCCTATAATATATATTAAAAAAAAATCCAATCCTCTGCAGAAATTTATCTATCGTCTTATTAGACTGGCTGCGGCCTCGAAACCGCGCAACTTCGCTTCATCAAGCAGTAGTAATAAAAACAATATAATCAATAACTTGAGACCGCTAAAGTAATAAGCTCTAAAAATATATTATCAAGTTTAATAGTAAAAACCGTACAAAAGAAAATTAATTAATTACTTAGAACATTTGAACTAAACTATACTAATTAGTTATATGTGACATACGAGTACGTCAGTCAAGTCAATTTTATGACGTCAATGCTTTGTGTACGTACGGGTTCAAACCACAATTTTCATTTAGGAAGATTAAACTAATTAAGTTGCAACAACTCGGGCACAATGTAATAAAGCCTGTTGCTCTTGCAAAGGAAATCAATGTCACACATACGCACGTAGCGTTGCCGGGCGGCGCGGCGTATTGTATATATACTTACACAAACATTTATACAAAGTTACGAAAATAATTAATACTATGTATTTATAACAAATGACTAATATTATCATATTAGGAGAAAGTTGGATGTACATTCGAAGATATATATTCGAAGAGATAAAATAAATAAATAGTTTAAGTTTAGTTTAATAGTATCTATATATATAATCTCTTCTTATGTTAAATAATAATATGGTCTAAGACAGTAAACATACTAAATCTAGAAGAGGACTGATTCTCAAGTGGAACTGCCGGAACACACCAGGTACTTGACGACTGATTTTCTAGTGAAACGTTGTACCTAGACAGGCCTGTTTAAAAAAAACCCTACCACCGTGCTATGGTTTCATCATCATTTTACCCTTATTCCATTTAAGTAGGGTCGGCACAACATGTTTTCGTTTCTCACTCTCCCCTGTCAGATGTCATCTCAGCATTCAAACCTTTTATATACATAATATTTTTCTCAAATTCCATCTACATCTTTTTTGGGCTTCTTGTATCTCTATATCCGTCCACTTTCAAACTCAAAACTTTTAACGATGTTATCGTCAACCGACGCGGTGTCCGAACATAATAACCCCTGAGCATTCATCGCTTCAGTATAATAAGGTAGAAGTTGCTTAATGACGTAAATTGTTCTATTGTCTTAATTCTGAACCCAGATTGTTAAATGAGTAACACGTGGTTTACAGCGATAGATACGTTAATAGCTTAAATATTTTTATTTCAATAAAATGGTAATGAATTAGGTCTGTCGCTGTCTGCGCCACCAGCAAATACTACCGGATAGGCTTCGAACAAATTTGGTGGGGATTTTTATTTCTTAGACACTTGGTTATTATCCAAAACATATATTAAGATATCTTAATCTAATACAAAATCATTACAATTTTAATGGCTACAATTTTGATAGGCACTATACCATTTAGCAATGCCTGTTTTCTTTCTCTAAAGATGTACATGCACAGGAGAGGGAAATAAATGGATATATTTTTCATCTATAACACAATATATATTTAAGATAATTTACAACGCAGTCAATGTCGCGGGTATCATCCAGTATAAATATAAACTCAAAGTATTTAAGTAAATGTTCTGTCCTTACATAGTATTATAAAAGGCAAAGCGTCTCGGTTTCTTAGGACTCTAGACCCACTGAACCAATTTCCATGGTTCTAACAATCAATCATAAGTAATGGTTGTATTCTCTGGCTATATTTCAGAGTACATGATATATATAGTTTTCATACATTAACGAGTTATGAAGTTAAAAGTAGATTAAGGTAACACAAAATTACTGTCAGTAAATTCTTTTAAAACATTTTATCTAAGCATTAAATAATGAAATAGACAACGATCTAACAGATATAACAAAAATAAAATTGGCAGCACCAGAAATCTAACCTTTTTTTTAATATTATACGGGGCAAACGAACAGGTGGGTCACCTGATGGTAAGTGATCACCGCCGTCCATTGATACTAGCAACACCAGGGGAGTCGCAAATGCGTTGCCGGCCTTTTAAATATGTGGGCCTCCGGCGCTCTCACTGACCGAACGAAACGCAACAGTGCACTGTTACTTCACGTCGGCTTTCTGTGAGAGGGTGGTACTACCCCGGGCGAGCCGACCCATTTATTCTGAAACCAGTAATAGTTTCAGCGTAACTCTACCACCTACGAAACCTTTATAACTAAATCAAAGTGACCGCATTTTTGTCATTTATGTGAGCGCAACCACAGGCGAAACTAGCATTGCTTAATGTATAAAGCTGTTTATCACGACACCAACGCTTTATTTATCTCTAATTTTACTATGCGTTTGTAAAAGTTATATTTCAAAACAAACTTGACATTTGATAGATAGACAGCAGAAAAACTAAATTTCAAATACAATCCGCAACATCGTTCCACCGATTAGAGAAACACGCACACACGCATATTCATGGTCTGGATCACGCACACAGGAAAGAACACGGGTACAAGGGAAGCTGCAGCTAGGTCGCTAATGACGTCATGCCGCACAAGGTCAATACCACCCGCCTGTACTCTTCTAACACGTTACAATGCCTCTATCTGTCCTGCTCGAACAGGCGGGCTCGTCGCACCGTCTGGGCTCAGTGCAAGCGTGTTACATTTATCTGAGTGTGTGTTATTATCAATTTTATAAGGGATGTTTTGAAAAAATATAATAGTCTATCAATTAATAAGATGCAAATGTTTTTTCTTATGTATATGTACACATATCTGTATGTGTGCATTTGAGTAAGTCCCTGTATGGTATAGATTCATAATTGGAACCAGTAGGTGCCGCTGTGATCTGATTTCAGGATATGTTTTTTGTCCTCAGGGCAGGAAGTCTGCCGTGTTCGCAAGTCTACAAATACAATTGATTTGTCAGTTGTTTATCTGTACTTATGTCTTGAGCGACTGAAGGAAGTTATTTTGATACAACACACTGCTTTTAAGGGCTAAGTAGTAACGATAAAATTGGATAGATATAATTTTCAATCGTCAAAATCAAGGTTGTGCGAATTTAATGAATCAATAACTGAGCGCGCCTTGATAGATCAAGCTTTCATGGATTTATTATACTTGTATGATAATAAAGCAACAGAACAAACAGTAAAATCTTCAGTTAGGTTGTTATTCTACACAAGTCTATATCGTTTTATATATAATTCATCTGTACGTGTGTAAGTGACTGAAGTCCTAAAGGGTTACACCGATTTTGATGATTTTTTTTTTGTGTAAGTCGAGTGGCTACCTAGATCGTTTATATTCATAATCGGAACCGGTAGATGGTGCTGCGACCTAATTCGAGGGTTTTTTTAATATTTTTAGGGCATGACGCACAGCCTAAACTACTTAAGAAAGAAACATGAAAGTTTGATACAAGTTTCTTTCTGTAGCACAGAGACTCATTAGGAAATGTTTTTTTGTATTTAAATCCTTAATTCTTCACTCATTCACATGAAATTTAGCAAAATAACTAATCACACCAATTTCAGCATTTGCCAAATTTCATCCTCTAAGTGTGTAAAATAGGGAATGAAATATTTCACTCATACTTACATCGTGACTTTTAAGAGAGTATTTAATTTCTTATGGACTTGAAACTTAGGAAAATAACTACTTGATTTTATATTCTTTAAAGTTCATGGATATCCTCTGAGAATATATATTATCATCCATTTACACAAGTGAAGCTGCAAACAAAAGCTAGTATATATAAGTGTGTAATTGACAAGACGTCCCGAGTGGAAGTGAAGTGCAAATGGCATGTAGGCGTACGTGGGTCGCACTTGCAAGCGTGTGGGATGTATTCTGCTTGTTCTAAGTTAGCACGCATATTGTTGTATTCCTTAACAATTAGACATTGTATTTTTTTCCTTCTTGTTACTTTCACAATCAATCTTCATTGCCATTATGAACGGGGTAATTGTTCCGTTTATAAAGTCTTGTCTTGTGATGACAGACAGGTAGAACATACTAACAAGATGGCGGCCCTATTACTAAAACGTTCTAGGAGAATTTTGTGACGCATTGAATTTCATAGTAATATTTGCAATTCGCTTCATTTGCGCACAATAATCAAACTATGTTAGACAAGACATACCATATATTTCACAATATGGGGTTAAATAAGATTAAAAATAAAACCACTACACAACAGAGTAACTTCCCGCCAAAAACTCCTATCTTTTTTTTAAGCTTTACTCATCCTCGTTGCTTGATATCGAACGTATCCTTCACTTGTCTCATTCTGTCGCGTTCAAGTATCTCTCTCTTAGCTTATAGCTTAGTTTTTTCTTTATCACTCTCCCTACGAGTACTCATTTTTCGTCCTTTATGAGTTCGGAATGTTCCGTTGAAGCTGAAAATTAGGTCTAAATTATTTAATTAGTAGAAATCCTAGAATTGTATACAAATTCTTCGTTTGACGTGTCTATGGACTATGTATACATATAGTAATTAAGTACCGTGGTAATATGGCTGAGTGGTCTAAAGCGCTGGAACATACAGGTCTGGTCTCCCCGGAGGCATAGGTTCGAATCCCATCATTATCGTTGCGTTATTTTTTGTAACTTTAATAAATGATATACGATAATTTGCTTTAAGTCAATAATCTAATAATGTAAATCTAGTTAGGATATATAAAGCTAGCTATAAGGCTAGTGAAATAAGGTTAATATTACTTACACTAATTCTTTGAGGGTTATTTTTATTTATTAAGGGATCGTTCATAAAATACGTCACGCATAATGATACCTTTGTAGGTTCCCCTTCGTCACGTTATATCACAATTTCTGCGACACCATATCAAAAACTATGTATACATATAGTTCATGGAAAGCGTTTAGTAACGATGACGCCAGTTCCATGATTTTTGATCACCAAAAAATATGGGCTCAATGCGCCTAAATAAGTTTTGAGTTCGAAAATCTACTCTGTAAAAATACATCAGAACTTTTTTCACCATAATTAGGTACCTATATGTCATAAATCTACCAACACATTAGTTACTATATCTTTCCTATTCGATTTTGAGTAATGATCTAGTGTGTCTTTGGAATCTAAAGTCCAGTGCTAATGAAATTAAAACGAGACCTGCTGGAAAATATCCCCTTTCCAATAAAAGAAAAAAAAAATTCAAAATCGGTCTATAAGCGACAAAGTTTCGAGGTAACTAACATTAAAATAAACACAACCGAATTGAGAATCTCTTAAGTTTTGAAGCCGATAGAAAATTTAAGAAAAAAAATTACGGAATCGTTTGCATAGCTGGGAACGTCACGTTTCCTTAAACACTATGCCCCCCTTATCACATTCACGGGCTAAAGCATCATCGCGAATGAAAGATTGCGCGTGTAAAGACAAACAATATCAATCACTTGTGAATTCGTGTACGTTCTTTCCTGCGTTCACTCCTGCGCTCTTCCATCGTGAGTGAAAGAGCGTGTCGTATAATCTTCCTTTGGGAAGAGCATGTTGTCCTGCAGTGGGTGGATAGGTTACCCTGTAAGACTACAGGCAGATCTCATGATGATTACCAACTGTAAAAAATAGAACACGCTGTATTAATAGCATTCGGTTGTGCGTTATTGACGATACTGATGACGTGAATCAGGTCTGATGACGCGTTCACGTGCCATGTCGCGTGTTATCCGCCCTCATGCAGCTCTTCGAAAGCTATTTCACGTGTCCGGTATTTATATCCGTTGAAATAGGTTCGCATTGGTTTGATTAATGTTAATCGATAAATATGGTCTTTATTGATAACTAGCTGACGTTTGCGAATTCGTCTGCGTTTGTTTTCACGCACGAAAAAGCATAACACCTTGTCACGTTCCGCCTGAGCAGCCGAGCGTGCAAGCGAGAGCACGGAACAAGCGATAGAGAGGTGCGATCGGTCTAAGCGTTTGGCTCGTGACGCATCTCTATCGCTTTTGCACTCCATCGGTAATTCAGTGATAATAATTCAGTTCTAAAAGTTGCAATTTTTCATCGATGTGTTCTTATGGCGTTATCAAGTAAAATTATCGTCCGAATATAAACCGCCTTTACAGGCAACCAATTTTTTTTTAAATAAGGAAAAAAAAATCAATCGATCCAGTAGCTTTTCAGTGACGCGCGCACAACGGTTGACCTCTATCTATCTTTTTATTTAAATAGATAAACCTCGGCAACATAATAGGAAATCAGAAGAAAGCCATAATATTCATATTTCATTTTCACATTGCAGTAATAATATTTCAATTTACGAAGAAAGTCTTAGTAATTCTCTGAAAACGTTAAGTATCTAAACGCTTTGATGTATTCGTATTTTACAGGCGACGTATCATTAATTTCGTCTTAACTGTGGGAGGACGTTAGTGAATTTAAAAAGAGCGGCTATTGTAAATACATGTTTGCTTCTCTAACAGTACACAATTTCATACAGGTCCATGTAATTCTAAACATTTGCTTGTATTATAACTGAAGAGCTGATATACTTACAATAAATACAAGAATAATTAACACCTAGACGTAATATTGATAACGATGTTCGTTATACAATGGATTGATACCCCTAAACTTAGGTGCAAAAATTATTTATTCCACACTTGTTTGCTTGGCCGCGAACGACGTCCAAAAAAGTCGCATTATGAAATCAGTACACAGTCGTATGATTTATTTTGCAGTATTTAGTTTCTTTTTCACGAAATAATAATGCCGATATTAGAAAATGGAATGTACAATTTCATTCTTCGTATTGAGATAGTGACGTGCAAATGAAAAACAAAATGAAACACGAGTAACGTTGATAGGAATAAAGACGTAAACAAATATAAATAATGTAAACTGTTATGTACAATATTTGTGAAATAGTACCCGATGAACGCTTTTAGGCTTTTATTCCTACCAAACTAACATACCTTCCTTTCTCGTTTTTGTCTATATAATGTAAACTCAACAGAAAATCGATACTGGATTAATTTTCCCGTTTCCAGCATTTCCCCGCATTCCCCGCATACAGCTTTCAATATTGACACTACATTTGCTCATTTTGTGATGTTCGGTTGCAAGGCCACCTCAACGAAAGAAAACGGCAATCACTTTTACATGAAGTAGAAAACTTATATTCATAATTCAATAAGCATATTTTACAATTTGAAACGAACAATGCTTGTGTATATAAATTTATTTAGTGTATATCGGAAGCAGACAATTTCTAACAATCTAAGACAAATCTAACAATTTGAATGAGATTTTGTATTTAGATAAGGTTTTGCTTTCTAAGTTCATTTATATGTATATGTGTCTGTGTCTTTCCTGAAAAAATGCAATTTTACACAAATAACAATAAACTTTTTTGCATAACTAATTATACATAACTAGCGGCCCGCTCCGGTTTCGCACGGGTATAAAATATATAGCTTATGTCATTCACTGAAAAAATGATTAAAATCGATCCAGTTGTTTTGATTTATTCATTACTGCCCCGTGGCCCGCACGCGTTAAATTTGGAGTAACCTCAAAAATAACAGTATTTCTCCAGTATTTAATTGATGTTATTATACATATAAACCTTTCTCTTCAATCACTCTATCTATTAAAAAAAAAACGCATCAAAAATCCGTTGCGTAGTTTTGAAGATTTAAGCATACATAGGGATATAGGGACAGAGAAAGCGACTTTGTTTTATACTATGTACTGATATAGTGCCAGAGCGCACTATATGACATAGATTAAAAATATTTACATGTAATCAGTATGTGATTTGTACCTAAATATTTTCTCCAGAAAAAACGGAAAAAACCATCGAGTTTAGCTCTGTGGCCTAGGTACTACTTAATGAATCAAATAACTTATTAGTAACGTTCTGTTTGTGACAAGTAAAGTATTAACGAGTTGAAATTGGCTATCGAAATGCTTAAACAATAGTTTTAACAATAAAAATATTATATGTCGACTCCTAAATCACACTTAAATGGAAAAGAGGAATGTTCTGAAAATGAAATTCAGTTCAGACTACGTTTTTTCGTTATTGTTTATACCATAGTAAGTGCTTTTTGTTTATCAAAAATACACATTAACAAGATGGAATTCCAGAGTTGAGAAAAACTATATCACAGTAAAAGTGTTTATAGTCATTGTCACAGATACGCTCTGCTTGAACAAACGGAGGGGTATGTATCGTTAGCTGCCGTTATTTTATCAGGAGGATTGGTACATATATTATTACGCGGTCGTCTTTTAAAACGCAGAGCGTCGGGTTTAAAGATATCTCACTGACCACCTCTCGGTAGCATTAGCTTTAGTGATGTCACTTTGTGGTATGTACTACAATAAAAACTATATATTATCGATATTAGATATAACAATGTCCATTTATCTGTTTGCAATTCAAAGAATATAAATTTAAATAAACAACAGACAGTTATTAATTGATAAAAGAATTGTAAACAATAAATTTGTAAAATCGTATTTCAAAATTTTATTTATTTCTTATTTAATACCTGATATTTGTATGCGACTGAGTATGATTAATGATCATGTGTGGCTTCACATCTCATACGTATTAGAGGTTTTAAATTTTGAATAGGTATATAGAAAATCGCAACCCTAAGCTCGAAGCGAGGCGTGATCAAAATAAACGCGCTGTTCACGTGACGCAGCGTCGTCTCGAATCTATCATCGGTTACTGTTATAAGTGATGTAGTCATTCTCAATATCCATACCTAAGTACGACTTTGTCGTTAGTTTTAATAAATAAAAATAAATTGCCAAATGTTTGTAAGGGCATAACTTGACAACGGCTGTACTTATTTGGCTAATTCTATGTGTGTGTTCGTATGACGATAAGTTTAATTAGTATGAAGGAAAATGTTTGAAAAATCGTACGGATCAGTGAAAATGTTTGGTGAAGAAATCTTCATATAAAAAAGTGAGTGAATGACACAGAAGAGAGTAGGGAATTCTTTAAAAATACTCCTCAAAGTATGGCTTGCAAAAAATATGATGATACAAACGGCTCAACTAACTGTAGGGCTACTACCGAACTACAAATAACCTATCTACAGACCGACAACAAGCTCCGGGGTCATTGAGATTAAAAGTAGCTGGAATTTAAGTTAGTTTAAAAAAAAAAACAAATGCATCCTTCTCATCAAAGAATAGCACTCCTTGTATTTAAGTATTAAACGTTTCGATTGAAATTTGGAATCGGTTCGTATGCCGTCACGGCAAATGACATGACGCTGTCTTATGCCGTCACATCCCTTCTACCCCATCGATCTCATGTAAATTGTGTATGTGTGCATGTATACTACACAATTCATTGCTTCTCTGTGTGAAGTGCTTACTGTTTCTAAATGCCACAGGATTTTAATTATATTACGCATCTGGCGAGCATCTCTTGACAGCCAATTTGTTTGTTTCATAGATCTAGAACAAAAAAAAAAACACCATCTTAACAATTATTTTATAGTTCCCGCAGGCGATGCCGAGGACACAACTGCTATATTTTAATTTGGCTCTGAGTAAATCACAAATAAAATCATTATTATTTCCCAATAAATATTAATCGATATAGAGTGGGGACCAATTAAATAACTGACAAAGGAAACGAAAGGACAAGGACGATAATGCCTAGGGGACCACCGGTAACCTTCGTATATATATCGATAAATTCATTTATTCTGGTTAATAGTATTATATTTCTATTGTGTAATCTTAATATATCTGACCTTATAGAGACTTGTTTGTTTTGCGCAAAACAATCATCGAAATAATATAATTATTTATAGTTTTTGTTAACTTAATATATTTTTTCTACAATATCACAGTTATAAATGCCATTATTAGAGACATAAGGCACATGAGATAATTTCGCTAAACTATATGAACTGAAATTAAATAATTTCTTCAAAAAAACAACATACTAATATTATAAACGCTAGTGTGTGTCACTTTTTTTTTAGATATATCTATATGCTGTTGGCCTGATGGAACTTCGCAGCTTCACCGAACTAATTTTTGTTACGATTTCGCACCTTAATTACTGAACTGTTCATAATAAAATTTAGCATACACGTTATCAGGGGTATAGAAAAGTATATAGTGTACCTTTCATCCTGAAAAAGAGTACAACTGTTCGCAAGGGATAGGTCTAATCCACATTAACACGAGTAAAATTGCGAGACGAAACTAGTTTCCCACATATCTCAAGAAGTAGCCC